>CM047806.1:131659882-132259882 GCA_026214975.1 Gentiana macrophylla
CCCTCTCACCCTCTTAATTCTCCCTTTGTTTATTAGTTGATGATCATTTAACTCTCCTTTCCACCTTCTTCGGGAAAAGGGTATGTATTATTCTGTCATGTTTGATTTTGGCTCTGATAACCTCTCATAGCATTGTTTGTTACCCTTATAAACCGGAAGTTTCTTATTTCAAGTGCTAGTTAGTCTTTGTTATTTTCCATCATAGGTGAATCCTCAGTAGGTTTTGACGGTACAAGTGTTGATCTGTCTTTCTTATATTTCCAAAAGTCAAAAAATAGCAATTGAGTACTAAACTGTGTTGTGCAACCTTCTTCCTGTATATTTGTGCCATGGCACGTGATACTTGATACTCTCAGAATCATCTTGATAAAGATGGTGCTCGCCGCTACGCTTTTCATGCTTATCCTCCTCCCCCCGCCCCCAATTAAAGGTTTATTCCTGCTTCCTTTCCTTTGTCTAGTATCAGTTCCTGACACTTCAATTTTATTGAGTATGTGTTGTAATTACTTAGGATTGGTTGCAATCAAACAAGGGACTATCTAAATTAATTGACCCCCCACCCCCCAAATCTGGGTCGGTTTAGGAGACTGAACATATTAACCTTGAAAGTGCAAATTACTTTTTTAATCCTTTGTTGCTTGGCTCATTTTGATTTTTTCACATGATGGTTTTGTCTGAGTGCCAGTATGTTTCAAAACACCTTTATGCATCTTCTATGTAGGAGATATCCATGGCCAATATTCAGATCTTCTCCGTCTGTTTGAGTATGGTGGCTATCCACCGGAAGCAAATTATTTATTCCTAGGCTTACTATGTAGACCGTGGGTAAACAAAGCATAGAAACAATATGCCTTCTCCTTGCATACAAGATCAAACACAAGGAAAACTTTTTCCTTCTCAGAGGAAACCATGAATGTGCTTCCATAAATCAGATATACGGTTCTACGATTTAATGCAAAAGGCGATACAGTGTACGCTGATGGAAAATATTCACCGACTGCTTTAACTGCCTTCCTGTTGCCGCTTTGATCGATGAGAAGATTCTTTGTATGCATGGTGGTTGTCCCCTGACTTGAAGAACTTGGATCAAATCAGGTAAGATTGCTTTCGTCCTGTTGATGTCCCAGATCAGGGGCTGCTTTTCGTGATTTGTTGTGGGCTGATCCGGATAGAGATATTACGGGTTGGGGAAAACGAAAGCGGTGTTTCGCACACGCTCGAGCTGACATTGTAGCTGAATTCCTCGAAATCTTGACCTTGATCTTGTCTGCCGCTCACCAGGTATATATATATATAGGTTTTCTGTTTATCTTCCATAATGAAAACTTTCATCCATAACTATGCATTTTTGTTACACTTTTAAGACACTTAACGAAAAGCCCTTAGTCGACTAACGCTTGTACAACCGCATTTACGCGCCATCTGTCACATACTATTGGCTGCAAAATAATAAAATAAAAAGGGATAAATGACACTTTTGGGCCTCATCATTTTCTTAATTTTCTTCTACACTAGCTCCTTATCATTTTCAGAATGGCACTTTTCACTTAACTATGTGACTTTAGACATTTAACGGATCCGGCGATTGGTCATATGTCATTCATCGGGTCGGATCTGTCAAGTGTCCTAAATGTGCAACGGTAAAATGTATGGTTAAGGGTGGAAACTATCAGGCACCAATTGTGTCATTATTCGTGACGAGTTTTCTTTGAATCTCTTCTGGTTTGTATGTATATATTTTTCCTTCTTGCAGGTTGTTGGAAGACGGATAATGAAGTTTTTCACTAAACGTCAACTGGTAACAATATTCTCTGCACCGAATTACCGCGGAGAATTCATAATGCCGTGCAATGATGAGTGTGGATGACACGTTAACATGTTCTTTCAAACCTGAAGGCCTCAGAAAAAGAAAGGAAAAATGGATTCGTAATAATATGCTGAGGCCCGCACGCCACCTCATAAGGTAAGAAAATGTTCAATTATTTAAGTTCAAACTTTTAGTTCATCTGAAATTATTGAAAGGGCGATTTAGTGGCACTACGTGTCGATCACCATTTTTCACAGTTGATCGAGAGTTGAAGATCGATCCGAACAATCGACCGTGTGAAAGCTCGATTCTAGAGCTGTAATCCGACTTTCGGTCGGTTTATTGTTTTTCAGTGTGGTGCCATGGTAAAACACCCTGGTGGCACTGAAGGCGCCCTTATTGAAAACACGGGTGCAAAGGCTAGTATTTAAGAGATTTAGGTTTTTTTTTGTTTTTTTTAGGGAGAGATTTAGTTTCTAAAGTTGTTAAAACTTACAGGGAGAAAGACACTTTCGGTCCCTTTGGTTGCACAATTTTTGCACATCTATCACTAATGTTTCATCTTGGCCTCTTCACCCGTCATCTATGCATTTTTTTATTATAACTTTTTCGGTCCCGTTTGCCACATGTTGAATTTTGATTGTTAGAGTTTGTGGTACCTTCATTGCTGGATGCTACACACATGGCACATTAGAACGAGAATGTTATGTAGGATGCCATGGATAAAAGGTAGAAGTGTCAAGATGAAACATTGGGATTAGAAATGTGAAACCCTAAACCCTGAAAATTGCGTTATCACGACACCGGATAGTTTTGGCATTGACCATGCAAAGGCTGTCCATTGACTTGGTGTTTTGCACCAATTTTTTTTACATATGTTACTATTCCTTGCTAAATACTTCTGGATTTGGTAACAATTTTGTTTGCACCGATTCCTTTTTCTTTTCCAGGGGTCAAAAGGTTAACAATATGCAGCAGTTTGTACTAAAACTGCTCAAGATTTGTGTCAGTACGACGTCGTGTATCTCATGATTCAGTGTGAAGTACTCCTGTGCCCCGGTCTGCTGGATGTCCAAACATGCTGGGGAAAAAAAATGCAAGGATATCTAGTTGACTGACTACAATGTCCAGTGTAGTATCTGAAGCTGCTGTCATCTGCACAATATCTTTACCAGAAAAAGGTTGATTTCTTCGGTGGCGTTGACTTGTAAAGCTTGACTAAAACCATATATGCAAGAAATTGAATTTGTGGTTGTCTAGTATTTGACTAAGCCTCTAGGTTTTGCAGAGGGGCATTAGACTAACAGTGTGTTTTAAGCTTTCTTTTTTCATGTTATAACTGTACTTTTGAGTTTGAGGTTTTTACATTTATTAGGTTATTTTTTTGGTTGAGATTCTATGGATTATTTATAGTTGTAATACAATATATCCTTTTTCTTCTTTCTCTTTATTGATTTGTCATTGCCTTGACCCTGTTTGGTATAAAAGGTGGTTGTCGGTTGAGATGTTAACCAGCCGAGTTCGAGCCGAATTGAGTATTTGTCGCTTTAAATTTGTGTTCGCTTATGTGCTAGAAATTAAAACTAGGTTTTGGGGTATTCGACAAAGCCTCTATGTTTTGAAGTGGGGAGGGATTAGAATTTTTGCAACAATTTGACTACTAATTGTGTGTTTCTGCTTCTTTTTCATGTTAGAATTGCACTGTGAGTAGCTCGATATTGGTTGAGTCTTGATTTGACTTGGTTCAGCTTAAATAATTAACAGACTTGATCTCGAGTTTTAAAATACAGAATCCAAAGATCTCATGAGTTAATTGAGTGCGACACTAGCCATACTTAATTATTCGAGTTCCGGCATGGGCGGATGCACAACCTTTAAGAAGAAAGGCTAATAAAGTACTCAGATCCAAACTCTACCGGCTCAACTAATCCTAGCTCTGCCCTGGCCGTGGCCTTTACATAGATTAGCTCCTCTACTCTGCAGAAGCGCCTGACTAATATTTCTTTCACACTGGCCTCAAAAAGAATTGTCATTGACCTCCTGTGACATTCTCGCTCACTTACCACTGGAAATGCTTTACTTGCTAAATCCGAGTTTTTCTTTGTATTGAAGCGATTTAGTTTTACCGTTAAAACTGTAAAAATAAAATAAAAATACCAATGATATCTTTATGATGGATATCTTTTTTACTCGTTACGCTCAGCGAGAAAAATTCGGAATCAGCCGCTGGCTGCATACCAGACATAATCACATGGTATAACGTAGAAATCCTAGTGGTACATGACGTTTTCAGGAATGGAATAAAATTCACACTTAGTTTGATATGATTTTTTCCAAAATGATAGGGTATTCTAACTCCTCAAGGCATCTCCTCTCTTAATTACCATTCTCTTTGGTAATTGCTAGTGACAAACATAAATTTACAATGACATCAATGTTATTCTACTTTTCAAAATCGAGATGGTTGAGACGCCTTAATTTTTACAATCGAATCGATCATACACCATACATATATTATAACACATCGAATTCGCCATTCGAAAGGCGATTCTGGGTCAAAAATGACTTTGAAAAGACTAAATGTGAGAATCGACGTTTAAAAATGATTTTCAACTCAAAATCGACTTAATAAGCCAATTCAAAGATGCTATACAACATAATGCGTGTATATGGTGATAATAGATCTTATAAAACACAATTATTCACCATTGTGACATAAATCTTTTAAACGGTGAAAATTGTACACCATATAAGAAATTTGATCGCCGACATCAATCATCAATTTATACTTAATTTTAATATGAGCATGTTTATGGGCTAACGAAGTCGAGCATAGACATGTTTGAGATTGACTCATTTGGTATTCGAGTCTAGTCTTTTCGATCTGTAGAGCCTTATCGAACCAAGCATGACTCATTTACACACCTGACGGCGTTGGAAATCGTCCGATATAAATTGAGTGAATGTTCGCAATTGAGCTCCGAATGGTAATCCAAGAAACCTTCAAAATTAACAAGACACAACAGGGCCTAGAGTTTGTTTTCCGGTAGCCATTCAAACTCTCAAGTCGCCTCAATATGGTTGTATTTGCTATAAAACGATGACATCGGTATGTAAAGGTATGCATATCTCAACAATATCGAGGATGGTGATTGACCCCTTTATTTAGTGTATCATCGTGGTTAAAGTTGTTACCGCAAGATTAAAGTAGCGAAACGAACATCACGGAGTAGTTACAATTCATGGAGTGATGTACATAAGGATCATTTAATAGGTGTAACGGTTGTTTGAGACCGATAAACGACCTATGTTACACCGCAATGAGGAATCGGCGATTTACTTGCGTGATGTCGGTTGTAAACGATCGTGGCGACTGCGCGCCACGGACCAATGATGACTTGCTTCACGTCGGTTAATTGATGTAAGCGACGACGCTCAACATGTTGAGAATGATATCTTGCCGACGTGAGTTTGAACCGCTTGATTTAGTGTCACGTGTGGATTAATCCACCTTCATTAGTTTTATGGTGGTTCTCATCACCACGTGACACTTGTCCCACTAATTTTTTTGAGGGACTTGTCCCACTAATTAAAAATGGTAAAATTGTAAGAACACGGGTAGAGGTGTAGATGTAATATCACCGGATGGATCAAAGATCCACCCGATTACGCAAAATGAAAGTACAAGATCTAGATCTAATCAATCAAAATACATGAATAATAAATCTAACCTCCTACGTGGGGTTAGATTAACTACTGGGCCATGAGAATAAACTCCAAGAACAATCTTCAATCTAAGATCCAAGTTAGATGAGAAGTCACGCCTTCCAACGCAGTGTCTCCAAGCAACACCAGTGGATGGTGTTTCAAGCCGCTGACCTCCTCGATATGCTACCTTAGAAACCCGAAGTTTTCTAAAACTCAAACCCTAAGCAAAATAGCCTAAAATTCTAAGCTATTTTGCTCCCAATATTTCAAATTATGTGTTGTTAAAAGACTTTATAACTCTCTTTATATGTGAGAAGAATCATCATTCCCTCCAAGATTTAATAATTAAGAGATGATTATTAGATTAATCCTTATTTTAAATAAAAGATAAATATAATACATATCCCAAACAAATTAGGATAAATAATATATTATCTAATATTTCATGATTTATCACTTAACAAATAATGATTAAATCATATATTAAATAATTATCCAAGAAAACTAATTTTCCAATAATTAATTAATACAAAATGCGCCCCAAACCCTAGTATTAAGGGCTACACGCATTTTTACACACAATGGGCCGAGTCCACGGAAAATTTATTTTCCATGTATTTAATTATCTAAATTCAACTAAACAATTAATCCACATATCTATTAAATACATTCAATCCAACTATTTAATATTAATTGAGGTGAAACAACGAAAAACGTAGATGCTATATTGTGAGCCACGCGTAATTACGACTCATATTCGTGAGCTACAATAAATCAAAAATATTATCCGTCGATCGAACAATAATATTCAATCTATTAATTCCGAGATTACACCACCATAAACCCGAAATCGAATCACAATATAGATAACTTAAACTCAACTATGAGTCGAAAGTGTCCACTCGATATAATCATTACATACGGATAAATCCTCCATAGATCGTTCGCTTACGATTCGGGATATCTCCGTAAACCCTTCTCGAAACCTCTTATCCTTATTTACCATTAACCCTCTAGGTGACCAAATAGTTCATAACTAATATAATATGAATCGCGCGCGACGGCCGCTTTGTGGTTAACAAATAAGTGGAATCGTCTGCCTACTTCCCGAGGAAGGAATGGATTTCATATTCGCGATAAAGACGTACTACTCACTCATTCCGTATCGTAGTCAATGAGAAGTGTTGGACCACATACTACGGGTTCGATCCTTACTAACACATCAAACTCTACCTGGGCCTAAGCTGTTAAATGCCTCATGATCACGCCGATTGTGATTAATCCATATATGATCATCTTGTGATTCGATAAGACTTCTCGATCACGGAATTATATCGGTAACTCAAATCAAATTGGTCCAAATTTCTATACGATTATCATCATATATAAATGCCCCACTAGGCATCCTATTACCGATAATTCCGATAAGCGCCGCCACACCTAAAGTATTCTGCAGTGCATTATTAGCAAATTAATCTTGAGACCTGCACTCATTAATAAACGCTACAGATTAAGCTTAATTTTAAGTACATCTCACTTATTCAATCATCTTGTTTATACCATACACCGAGCTTATGCATGATTATACGAACGGCGACTTGTAGCTTTCGTGAGTAGGGTCTTAATTATAAGCATAAATGTATATAATAAGATGAATTATTAATTTCGCCATAAAAACAATTAGATAATTGGTTTTTCTGACACTACACCTAACAAGAGGCCCATTTGTTTTTGTGATTTTCCTATCGATTTTGGATCACCAGTCAATATATATAAAACTCCAACTTTTTGCACATGGCAATTTTGTCTTTCGCCATGGCAATACGTAAACGCACATGCAACATTGTTTAATTAATGTAGAAAATTCAAACAGAATCATGGTCATTTTAACCACCTTAATTACGAGACGCGATATATATATATACATACACGTCCACTAAGTCAAAGAGAATTTGCCTATAAATATCAACCATTGCATTAGTGTGTACTAAAAAAAATCAAAAGCCATTAGCCATGTTGTGGGTTTTTCTGCAGTGGTGGTGTATTTATAGTAGTGTTTTTGTCACCGGAGGAGATGGCGGAGGCGACGACGGAATATTGAGATCGGCGGCGGCGAGTTACAACTACGGTGATGTGCTCGGTAAAGGTATACTGTTCTTTGAAGGGCAACGGTCAGGTAAGTTGCCGGCGAGTCAGCGTGTGAAGTGGCGAGGTGACTCGGCACTTTCTGACGGAAACCTTGAAAACGTATGAGCTATTTCACTATTTTTAAATTGATGTATTACGTTTCAGACAGTGTTAATGGAACCAAAATCAAACCACCACAAATAAATTCGACTTCTGATGATCGAATTTATGCACAATATATAAAACTCTACTCATGGAAGGGTCAAAATCGATATCGACCTTCAGAAAGTCGAATATTTCCTAATAGTATATTGTCCGCCGGGTAGATCTACGAGTATTTTTATATATAGCATGTCGATGACATGTCGTATCATTAAAATTTGAAATAATTAATTGTGTATGTGCCATGTTTTGCGGCGTGTCGATATTCGTGTCTATGCTTTAAACGAATCAGGGCAGCTGCACCTGAAGTGATACGATCCAATCGATCCTCGCAGTAGGAAGCTAGTTTATATATATTAATTTATTATTTATAACGAATAATAATGATGAATTATAATATACGAGTTTAATTACTAATAGGAATTGATTGAATTACTAATATGCTTCTACGATTTTTATGCTACCTACCATGATGAAACACATATCAATCGATTAATGATTGATTTATAAATCATAACCATACAAAGATGATTATGATGTAAATTTAATTAAGTTATATATAATTTGCATGCATGCATGGATGTCCATGTGTTTTAGCATAAACGTACATTGGCTTTTAGAATAATTGGCAAAGGGATGGAGGTGGATATATTTAGCACAATGATATGGAGAAAAGTTCCTGAAAATAATGATATGGAGAATACATATATGATTAAATAACTTGAATAGATAAAGGAATTTGCCCATCATGATTACATGTGTTATCTATTGGGATCTTTCATCTCAATTTATTTATTTTAACCTAACCCAAAGGATCACACCGTCTCGCTAATAGAGTTTCGTAAAAGTTATAATTCAAAGACAATGTTGTGATTACGTTATCTTACATTTTTACTATTGAGCTATGCCCGTTTGGACCAATATCTTTTGTGTACTATTATAACGGTTGGATGTTTTATGTGTAATGTCATGCTAAAAACACTCACAGATCAAGAAAGTTGATCTCGACGCCAGCATTGTTGCCTATATCAAGAACGCCCAATCATGTGAACGCCAGAAATTTCACTAGAAATGAGATGTTATTTCATTCGCAGGAGTAATAAGATCACTTCGACCCAAACGAAGTAGGGTGCGCCAAATGGTCCCAACGACACCTAAAAACAATGTTGTTGTTTTGTTAGTAAAAAAGAAAAAAGTACTATTAACGCCTCACTCTGATTTTCGAATTTGTTTTGACGCGCCCACTGAACAAATTTTATAGGTACGTTAGTGTCATCACCCATGTTATGAATTACTTTGCTAAACTATCAGGTAAACTTGACCGGAGGATACTACGACGCCGGCGACAATGTGAAGTTCGTGTGGCCAATGTCTTTTCACTTTCTTTTTAAGCTGGGCAGCAATTGAATACAAGACTGGGATTTCGTCGGTCAACGAGCTGGTCCACCTTCGCCGGGCAATCAAATGGGGTACTGATTTCTTGCTAAAAGCGCATGCCTCATCCACTACGCTTTATTCTCAGGTGCATCTCTCTCATAAACCCTAATCAATCAGTATTTTGCGTTCTGCGTATTCTGATTTTATTATAAAATACCAGCTATAATTGTATATATAGTTGGATGTGTTCAATAGAAAAAGCAACGTACATGCATCAAAGTGTTTATTATTCTGCGGACCGCGGTGCTTTTGATTTTGTTTTAGGTAGGAGATGGAAATAGTGATCATCAGTGTTGGGAACGTCCCGAGGATATGGACACTCCACGTACACTTTATAAGGTCACATCTAATTCTCCCGGTACCGAGGTAGCTGCTGATGTTGCTGCTGCTTTGGCTTCTGCATCTATCGTCTTTAAAACAGTCGATCCTACCTATTCAACTAAGCTACTATTCCATTCTATTTCAGTAAGAAACATTCATTCATCTTAATTGTTACAACATAAATTAATTTTATATGGAAACTAGATAAAATAATTGCATCTTTGACAAAGTTTTGCATATATATATATATATATATCTATGTAAACATTGCTCCGCTTCGATAACAATGTGGCGTAATCTAAAGCTTTCGCACCATTTCAGTATCGGTACCGACATATTCTTTTTTTTTTCGCATAATGCGATCGAAAGAATACTGTCTCGCTTTTATCAAAACTGAACATATTTCACGGTTTCTCAACTTTCAATTGCATTGTATTTCAAGTTTCCTTTGTTAATTAGTCCTATTGAAAGTAGTTGTTGAAATTCCGGAGATTTATTAATTGCTTATTAATTTTTGTTTTCTACATGATTAGTTGTTTCAGTTTGCTGATAAGTACAGAGGATCTTACCAAGTTTCCTGCCCTTTTACTGCTCTTATTCTGGCTATCAGGTAATTAATTAACCCTTCCCCCAGTTTTGCGCTTTAATTTTGTCTGTTTTTTCGTTTATTGTTTCGACAAAATTTTTAGATAGAATGTTGATAATTTTAATTGCCTAATGTTAGTCAAAAAGTATCAATCGTATTTTCCGACTGATTTTAATTAAGTTTAGAAAACATCCATCAACGCCAAAATTATGTCAGGATAAGATTACTCCCTCCGCTCCATTTTATTAAATTCCGCTTGACTTAATTTTCAAAGAGATTAGAAAAGTGTAGAAGACGATTAATCTCATTAAATGATCTAATATTTTTACATTTATGCCCTTAAGTAATACTTAGTTATAACGTAAAAATATCAATCATTTAATGGATTCAAAACATTAACTACACTTTCTTTATCGCAGAATAAAATGAAACAGAGGGAGTACATTGAAATTAAATACTTTAATTTTTTTATTGTTGTTGATTATGTAAAAGATTATGATAATCGATATACCTATCTTTTTTATAAATGATTTTTTTAAAGGATGAGCTGTTATGGGCTGCTGCATGGTTGTATAAAGCAACTAAAGAAAACGACTATTTGAACTATCTATCAAGCAATAAAGGCTGGAGCCAGTCAGTCTCCGAGTTCAGTTGGGACAACAAGTTTGCTGGAGCTCAAACCCTACTAGCCAAGGTACTCTTATATATATATAGGGCATCGGTACGTAGATATTACACTTAAATGTACATGTATACCTTATATATATACATATTTTTTTTTTTAAAATTTAATTGACAGGAGTATTTAAATGGGGAAAAGGATTTAGAAAATTACAAGAATGGGGTGGACTCATTCATATGTGCCCTTATGCCAGAAAGCACTAGTGTCCAGATTAGAACTACCCCAGGTATATATGACTTTTAAAATGTCGATTATTATTATCACAATTCGGATTTTCGAAACTCTAATGTATTGTTTAGAATCAATTTATTAAAAAATCAAATGCGTATTAATCGAGTCACTTTTACATTTTTCAATATTCTATTTAAATTTTTTATTTTTTTTATGTTGAAATGCAGGTGGCCTTCTTTATACAAGGGATAGTAGTAATCTACAATATGTAACAAGTGCTACCATGGTTATGCTTATATATTCTAGCATTTTAAATTCAGCTAATGTTTCTGGTGTACAATGTGGTTCTACCACTTTCTCCCCACAAAATATCACAGATTTTGCTAAAACACAGGTAATATATATATATATATATATATATATATATATATATATATATATATATATATATATATATACATTACAGATTTATATTGTTTTAGGCTGCAAATGTTTGAACTAATCCTCCTCCCCTCTCTATAATATAGGTAGACTACATACTAGGCCACAACCCACTAAAGATGTCCTATATGGTTGGTTTGAGCAAGAAATACCCTACACAACTGCATCATAGAGGCGCATCCATCCCATCCATACACGTGTACCCAAACAAAGTAAGTTGCAACGATGGCCATTCGATGTGGTACCCGTCCAACCAGCACTCAAACCCTAATGTTCATGTTGGAGCTATTGTTGGTGGGCCTAACTCTAACGATCGGGTTCAGTTGATCAACGGTCGATTATTCTCATTCGTAACCGACGACTTACATGAATGCAAATTTTCGTTGGCTCGGTTGCCGGCTTGATCGGCGGTTAATCCGAGCCGTTGGCTCAAGATGTTCTCCCATTTGGTTTACAAATATTGGTGAATCTCAATACTAGTTCAAATATGGTTCAAAGTGCGTAATGACATTTGAATACGACACGATATATGATACAATCCAGATTGTGATATATTTATTATGAAAATGTTGTACTATAAAGCTAAATAAGAAACAAGAGTGTGTAATGTATTAAGAACATTGTGCCTTACTATGTAATACAAAATGTCATATCGTAGAATTTACCATACACCACACATAACATCACAGTAAAATCGACATTTTGAAATCGATTCTTAAGTCAATAGTCGACTTTTCGAAAGTTGAAAGTGATGATCAACATTTGGAAAATCGATATTTGGCCCAATAATCGACTTTCGAAAGATTTATTTCGGTGTGGTGTATAGTAAATGATCGGTTTGGTGAAACTAAATGATCTCTATATTTTTCTTATATACTGTATTATTTTTCTTCCACATGGAAAGACATTGCCAGTGACGTTTGAATGTATAATGATAGTCGGTGGATGTGACATTTCTATCCGATAGTTTTTCCTTAGTGCTTAGTTTCACCGATACTAACGTTTCTGCGCTTACATAAACGATAATAGATTGACGAAAAACGCAATGGCGATGATGCTTTATGTATAACGGTAAATAATAACGGTGACGCTTTTACGGACGTTTTCAACATTTGATAAACTAATTCTAATTTAACGGCGCCCGAAGCAATAAAAAAGAAAATCAAAACATATGATTAATATTCGAAATAGTTTGTGGTGCCAATAAAACCGTCTTTTGTTTCAGGGTAGGAAATGGGCCATACATTGATTTTGGGGCTTGTATAGTCTTCTATGAGGCCCAAGATGTAGACATATACATGCTGGACCCATCTCCGACTTTCATGGATCCGAACCCGAGACCCGGATTATAAATCCTCCCGAATTTCTAACGCCAAATTTTCAAAATTCCAAACAGCCTCCGGCAATTGCTCCGAATCTCTGGTGCCAGAATGGGTGAATTGTACAGATCGTCGATTTTCTTCTCCGACCAGCACCTTAGCTATGCCGATGTTCTTCCTCCGGCTCAGGTGACCGGAATACTTCCGTTATACTAAATTCAATGTCTGCTTTAGTTATACTGAGCATTTTAAAGGTTTTATAGACAGATGATACCTTCAGCTGCTTCATATTCGTTTGATTTACCAGGTTCGAGCCAGAATCGAAGTGGCGGTCCTAAATTTCCTGAAGAATCTCAATTCTCCGACGCCTATGATCTCTGATCTACCTCTGGTTCGTTCGATTTCCGTGTCTCGAACATATGCGTATAAGCTTATGGAATAAGTATATGAATATGTCGTGCTACTTTGTTACTGATCTTAAAACATCTAGGCATACTGTAGAAATCCATGGTTTAGTCATGAATTATCATGAACTAAAGGATGGATGAAGAACTGTGTGCAAAACTTCAGAAGAGAACATAGCTCAACGAATGATTTTATTTCCGAATCAACACTTGCGTACAAAGTGTTGTGAGTTTTACATGAACCAATCTAGCACCACTCTGATAACAACATTAACTGCCATAACTTTCTTTTAGATAAAAGTGTTTGCTGAAGTCCTCAATGAGAATTGATTTCATTCTTAGTGTGTTTAGTCTTCATTTGAATGAATGTCTCTGAGCTTAAGCTTAAAAACATAGTATTGCTTGTGCTGTTGTTGCCTTGCTCTTGTTTGTTTCAAATAATTTTGTGCTCAAGTGGAAAACTGAATTCGCGTGTGCTGTTCTTGTTTGTTCATGCTGCACTCGTGCCTTTGCTACTTTTCTTATGCCCTTCTTCAGCTAATTTGAGCTTTTACACATTCTGAGCAGATTAGTAGAAAGTCCAGCAATAGCAGAGTGAGCCGTGGATTACTTACTGAGGATTCATGCATTTTCCTTTCTCATTCATTTTGCAAGCGATCTTTATTGAAGGAAAATACTGCTAAATCATTCATAAGAGGTAATACTATTAAATATACACATATGTACATACGTAAATAGCCTTAATTGCTTTCTTTGCTCTTCAATATCTGTTACTGTGTTGCATGATTAATTTCTTAAATTAAGTTTGGAAGGTGATGGAGATGTGTTATGAAGTACTGCTTCAAGAGAAAAGAGTAACTCAAAGGGAATTATTCTACAAACTGCTATGTCGTTCACCGGATTATTTCCCATCTCAATTGCACGTCAATAGGACTATCCAAGGTCAAATTCTTTAATTATTTTTTGTATTGTTTGTTTTCTGGTTTTGGTAATGGCTTAATATCTTGTTAAGCATCAAGCGGCTAGTGGTTTACGAATATCTAGGGGGGTCATAGGTTAGATTTTCCTCTGAAGTGCCTGTTAATGAGCTCTAGATTAGTAGGGTCAGTTGGTCCAGACATGGGGGCTCTTCGTAAAAAGAAGAAGGCTTGTCTTGGTGGTTAATGGTTCATTTCCTAACTGGGTTTCTATTCAAGCAGATGTAGTGGCATTGCTTCACTGCAGTAGATTCAGCCTTGGGATTATGGCATCAAGTAGGGGACTTGTTGCCGGCCGTCTATTTTTACAGGCATGAATCTTCCTACCATCTCTTCAATACAGTATAGTAATGTAATGCATGAGCCCACTTCAATTCTTAGCTACTTCTTTTGTCCAATACTCAGTAACATTTTCGTTCTTACTTCCCTAGGATCAATCTTAATTGTTTATGTTCCTTTCAAACTTAAGTTTGTAGTATATTTTTACTTATTGCTGAATTATCTTCTATTGCATCTTTAATGGGAATGTGGATTCAAATAATTTCTTGATCATAGATCTGGGCATGTACTGAGTGTTGTCAATCATTTCTTCTGAGAAGGAACCAAACAAAGAGGTTGTTGACTGTTCTTCCTGTGGATCTTCTGGTTACGCCATTTCTGGAGACTTGGATTTACTACAGAAGTTATCAATGAAGACAGACGCCCGCTATATAATTGTGGTGGAAAAGGTCTTTTTGTGTATCTTAATTAACACTTCTAGTTTTAACCTCTTTTTTTCTTTCTTTCTTTCAATCCATGCATAAACCAACTGTTTTTATTCTTCAGCATGCTGTATTCCAACGACTTGTAGAAGACCGTGTTTACAATAAAATTCCAAGCATTCTCATTACTGCAAAAGGGTACCCTGACATTGCCACCAGGTAATAAGCATAGACATGGTTGCACGGGTACAAATATGTAGACATGGATATGCGGATACTTGATAGGCGAGTGAGAGATTTTCAAGAAGTATAGGATACAGGTATATTAAAAGTATAGGGACCAATATGTACATAATAAAACTATAAGGACCAGACTATAAATATAAAAAATCATTGTATAAACAGTTATAGCGGGTTCTTTCATTTTTGGAGTTTTTCTTCATTTTGGGTAGCGTTGCATTAATTTTCCAGCGGTTTTTCTTCCATTCTCAACTGGGTTCTTCATCTTTCGTATCCGAAGATTCGATATCAGTCTCATTCTGAAACTTTGTTGATATTATGCAGGTTTTTTCTTCATCAATTGACTTCAAAATTCCCAGAGATGCCCATTTTCGGCCTTGTTGACTGGTATTTCTGATTTTCCTTCTTGAAACATTAGAAGATGAGGGTATATTAGTCCAATTTAACAGCTATATATTTAATTATTTTCAAGGAATCCAGCTGGTTTGGCAATACTTTGCACCTTCAAGTTTGGAAGCATTGGGATGGGATTAGAAGCACACAAATATGGTTTTTTCTCTTTAACCTTATCTTGTTTAGCCCACTTGATTGCTTTGGCCTTTGGGAGCCTCTAAAGTGAGAGCGTTTTAGTGGCACAGTGATCTTTTACTGTGACATCATACTAAAAACAATCAAGTGGTTGAAAGTCGATTCTCAATAAAATTGACTCTCGTGGTCGATTGTCGACTGCAGGAAAGTCGATTATCTCGTTGTAGAATCAGCTTTGAAAAAGTCGATTGTTACTATGGTGTCACAAAGACGCCCTTATGGCACCATGCATAATTTAATGTTGCACCACACACATTCGATCTTTCAAAAGTCGATTATATGGTATAAAAAGTTTGATTCTCACCATAGACTTATTAAAACCGATTATATAGTTTAGAATCGACTTTTTAAAAGTAAAAATGTCTATGATTACCAATAAGCTTTGGTGCCAGTGCCACTGACAGTTTTTTATTTACTTTTTGACATCACTTTGTAATAAAATGGCTAGGTATGCGAATAGATGACATAAATGAATTAGTACCTGAAGAATCTTTAGTTCCATTAAAGCAAAAAGATCTACAGATAGCAAAAAGCTTGATGTCATCTGATATTTTGCAGGTATAAACTTGAATTAAATAAAACAAAACAAAACAAAAGTTTGAGTATGATTGGAACTAATTTTTAGGTTGTCCAAACAGGACAGTTATAAAGAGGAGTTGTCTGCAATGGTTCAAAAAGGTCAAAGGGCAGAAATTGAAGCCCTATACTATCATGGCTATGATTTCATGGAGAAGTATTTGGCCAAGAAAATAGTGCAAGCCAATTACATATAAGGTATGTTTAGTATGGAATGAAATTTCATTTTAGTGAAATGAAAAAAAAAAACCTATCCTTGAAAATAGAAGGAATGAGATGAAATGAAAATTGACAAAGCGCATTGTCCTTACCACCCCAAGTCCCCAACCCTACCACACCCCACCCCTGCCCTATGACACTCTATCCCACCGCACTACACACCCCACCTCACTTCAAAGCCACCCTTCCTCACTCCAGCTTACCACCTCAACCCGACCCCTCACCCATCCTACCCCCACCTCTACAATGCCCTACCAATACTTACTCCTTGTCTCATCACCCCATCCCACTGTATCATGAGCCCTCACACCGCCACTACCCTACCCTACCATGTCATCCCCACCATGCATTTACCTTACCCCAACCCTTTACGCCACCCCACGATAACTCAATACAAAACACCTATTACAAAATCTAGTACATCTCATTCATACATATGTCCAACGCTGTAATGGAACGCCTTCATTTCATTACTTTCATTTCATTCTAATCCATTCCATCCAAAGAAACA
Source organism: Gentiana macrophylla (assembly GCA_026214975.1). Lineage (NCBI taxonomy): Eukaryota > Viridiplantae > Streptophyta > Magnoliopsida > Gentianales > Gentianaceae > Gentiana > Gentiana macrophylla. The sequence continues at coordinate 131,676,860 of CM047806.1, forward strand.
AGCCATATTAGAACTGATTTTATTAACAATTTTATTGTTCAAAACAAATAACATCTTTCCAAAATCTATTATAAATGAAACTATATTTTTTAACATATAACGCAAGAATTTGGGTTGTCCTCAACATTGTAGGCATATTGCTGTGCCATATAAGCTGGCTGTTGTGTCATATATGCTGGCTGTGTCATATAATTATTATAATTATAACTTTTATAATACTTAAGAAATTCTGCTGCAGCTTGTTCACTTTCCTTACTTGTAGTATTATTCTTCTTCTTATCATCTTCTTTTTTCTCTGGTTCTTTATCAGGTCCAACTGTTACTAATTCAACATTCCATGTTTTTCGTAATTTTTCGACAACTTCAACTGGATCGACGTCTCCGATTACTGTAAGTATCTTGTCTTTCATGTTCACAGATATGGAATCCACTCCTGATAGACACGAAACCGCCTTCAATGCTTTCTTCTTGTCTTTCGCTTCAAACATGTTTACTCTCACCACCACTTTCTGCAAAAAAAAAAAAAAAAAAAAAAAAAAGAACAGAAATGAAGTGTTAGATTATGTGATTGAAACGACGCGTCTTTAGCTTCATTCTGATGATGAGTGTGATTGTGATTGACATGACACACACTAAATTTACTGGTTTTGGCATCATAGTACAATCTCGCAGTTGATTTTAGAGCTGAAAATCGACTTTTCGTGGTCGATTGCTAGTAAGTAGCATCATAGTACAATCGACTCTTTTGACTTTTCGTGGTCGATTGTAGTAATCGATCGGGTGAAATTCGTTTCTCAGATATATAATCGATTTGCCGCCAGTTAATTGATTGTTTCTGATGTGGTGAAACAGTAAAACCACCGTGGTGTCAGTAAAAACGTAAGATAAGATAATTGCATGAAAGAGAAAGAGGGAAAATTTACCTTCATTTCTGCTGGGGTGATTGGCCTTTAAGCAGGAGGAATAACTAAAAATGCAATATAAATCAAAGAAGGCAACTAAAATTTACTTTTTGTAGTGAAACTAAAGAGATCAATCAGATAAGTTGTGTTTTTCTTGAAATAGTATATATATAGCAGCTTATACTTGGTAGGAGAAAGTCTTGAATATATATAAGACTTGTGTTTTAGGAGAAAGTCTTTTGGAGAGATGCATTTATAGGAAATGACAGAGAAGAGGGGAATATATACATAGTTTTTTTTTTTTTTTGAGAATGTGTCCAGAAACTGAAGTGGTCAGTGGGCCCATGAAGAAAATTTACTACAGTGACATTCGATCTATCTTTGGAAAGTCGAATATAACCTTAACGTTCGACCTGTCGATTTTCGACCTCCCTAAAATCGAACTAGCCCGAAGTGTGGCGCCACAATAGATTCGTTGTGGTGTCAATGACAACCCCCAAATCGAAATGGACACCAAGTATGCAAATGGTATGTATATATTACTACGAGTTTCATACGACGGTTTGTACGATAAAGTTTCTTGAATACAATGTTGGTTGTATTATAATCAGCTATTTGTGATAACGCGTCATTATCAGTTTTAATCTTAGTATTAGAATCAAAATGCTATTCACACTTCTTTTCTATGGTTGTTAGGACATGTAAGAGGTCAATGACGTGTTCTCTTTTTTCTTCGTCTTCTATTGACTTGGTCAACTTCTTGAACAATCACTTTCTTATCATTTATTGACACCAACTTGCTGCATATGTTTGAATCCTTTAACACGCATTATTATTGACTGATTTTCGCGCTAGTTGATTGTTTTGTGATCAAGAAAGACAGTATATATTATTTTGCTGGTTTAAGTCTCTAATTTTGACCCTATTAAAATCATTAACAATGATTTTTCAGTTGAATATAATAATTTGTAGAACTATTTCATACTCTTTTAAAATAAAATAAGAACATTCATTTAACTCTAACCCGTCTCTAATTTCGGGTATAGGACAAAAAAACAACATTAATCTAATCTTTTCTGCTGACAGAAAAGTTGCTAATGTTTTTGTTGTTTGTTGCTAGTCAGGATTATTAGGTAGAAAACTATTTTCAAATAGCGTCCTAACACCCGAAGGCTTCGCGCTCAAATCCTCTAAAAGTAAAATGACGCCTTTATTTTCCTCAAAGTGAATTAAACATACATCACACTACTTATACATCAAATTGAATTAAGTCGTAGCTTCTTACAAATTATAGACTAATAACTCTATTATATTTTGAATTAAATCGTAGCTCTTACAGATTATGGACTAATAACTCTATTATATTTTCGCCTCGTCCGAGGCCTGCGCCTGTCCCTTTGTTTTTGGGATGGAATTTGTTAAACAATAGATAAGACAATAGAATATTAACGTTAAACACTCATCTAGTGATGATAACTTTTGATCATTAGAAAATCACAAAAGCATGGGTAAGTGGCAAATTATCACTAGTATATATTATATAATGTCCACAAGGTAGTTTTTGTGTGTAGGAGTATTTTTTATAATAAGGGAAATTGATGGGAATTAGAGATTGAGAGCCCAAGTGGCAAGGAGAAAGATAGCCCAAGTGTCCTTCGTATCAATGTTTGTTGTTTTTTTGCATTATCCTTTTTTCTATTTTAAAAAAAGTTAGTGCGACAATCCAATCCAATCCAAAGGGCTTCATTATCCTGTTCAGGGGGGCCGTAAGTGATTCGGATTAATCATGAACTACTCGTACTCGACTAACAAATAACTTTGACTTGATTTAGTTTTCTCTCAAGTTTGAACTCGAATCGTGCTACTAAATAATAAACCGATCCAGTGTCGTAATACAACAACTAATCGAGTAATTCGCGAGTTGATCGAGGTATATTGAATAATTATTTAATAAATTATATCTAAAAAAATGATTATTAATATATTCTATATGAGTCATTAGTTATTAGTCGAATCGAGTATTAAGCGAGTGGAGCTCGATCTTACATGTATCAAGCTAACTTCCATGTATTGTATACCACGACGACACTTTCTTTTGGACTATATAGACTACCATAAACAAGGTTCTAGAAACCGATATATTTGTAGACATAGAAGTGAATTATTTCGATTATTATAACTATTAGGTAGATTTAATAATAACATAATCGCTTTTCGGGGATATAGTTCAGTGGTAAACGAACATATGTGTTGTAGATAGTCTTGCTTTTGAAATAAGATGTTGGAGTTCGATACTACATGCAGTCTTTACAAACTAAATCACTGAAACACAACTCTCGATTTATATCTTTCACGAAAAACGGTTAAACCCTAACCGTGAGGGCCCTCCCACCGCCGATCCCACGGGAATGTGGGGAGAGGTTAATCAGGTAACCTAGAGCTTAGAGTTAGGGGCTTGTTGGTTCCTCATCACTGAAGGGTGTTATCAATCGGAAATCAACATCTTTTACGGTAATCGAACCGACGACTTCCAAATTTGGTCCATTTGTCATTATTATAATACCCCGCTCCTCACCACTAGGCCATATCCAAGGGATATTTATATCTTTCACGAGACTCTAGGAGTAGAGGAGCGAGGGCTTTTCGAGTTGAAGCTCAATCTTTTATTTTATAATAAGTATAACAATTACATATTTATTTTTCCACCTATTGTTGAGGCTAGCATATCTGCCCTTCACATTGCACAAAATCCGGTCTTCCACGAACGAACTAAACACATCGGTTGATCGCCACTATGTTCGGGATGCATGCAAGATGGCATGATTCTTCCCCGTCACGTATCCACCACTGAGCAGTTGGCGGATATTTTTACCAAGGCATTGGGCAAACGACAATTTTCTTACTTACTTAGCAAGTTGGCATTTGTGACCTGCATGCTCCAACTTGAGGACGGTGTTATGGAATATATTTTCCGAATAGATGTGTTTAGGCAGTAAATATTGGGTCATATTCTTTATTTATGTCGGTAGCGATTCTAGTGATTTCGGGCGAGATTAGTGGCCCCAATTACGGTGTAAATTGTATATTTATAATACCATCTTTAACATTCTTATTTCTCAAAATAAATGTCATTTTATCAAATTTACATAGTACATATTAACAAAATTTATCCAAAAAAATAAAATACAATTATCTTCAATCATTTAAAGTTATAGAAGTTTCTTTGTATTTTCTCTTTGCAGTGTTCTTTTCTCTTTCTTTTTAACAACTCTAATTTATCTTTCTCGTAATTTTAGAGTAGTAAATAAATGGACTTTCATAGCATATACATAAATGGATTCTTGAGATTCTATAATTTCAGTTATTTTGGGCACAGTTAATGATACACTATCGATCTATTCGGGCACTAAACTTCGGAAGATTCGAGTTTTGTGCACAAAATCGACTCTAGAGAGTTCACATTTCACTGTGGTATCACAAAAGTATATTGATTGTGGTGTCAATAAGAGTGCCCTTATTCTATCCCGATAGAAGCACTTAGCTAAAATAACGAAAAGGAAAATTCTAATTCAAAGACTCCCTATTAAAAAACTCAACTTGCGTCCAATCAAAACATAACATGTAACATCAAACACATTGCAGACAAGCCGTAGGCCATGACAAATACATTGAAATTATGCCATGTTCGCTAGCAACCAATACAACCAGATAATCTCAGACATCGTGTATCAAACTATCTTGTTTAACATATAACACAGGAATTGGGGTTGTCCTCAACACTATAGGCATATGGCTGTCTCATATAACTAAAAGTATTATTATTGCTGTAACTTCTATAAAATTTGATAAGATCTGCTACCGCTTGTTCACTTTCATTGGTTGTACTCTTTTTGTCATCATCTTTTTTTCTCTGTCTCTTTATCGTGACCAATCTGTTAATAATTCAACATGCCATGTTTTTCTCAATTTTCCAACAATCTCTATTGGATCAACATCTCCTATTATCATTAGTGTCTTGTCATTCACATTCACAGATATGGAATCGATTCATGAAATGTAGACTAAACCGCCTTCAAGGCTTTCTTCTTGTCTTTCTTTTCATGGATGCTTACTCATACCACCACTTTCTGCAGCCAAAGAAAAGAAAAAACGATTGTGATTGACGTGTTCACAATTTGGAAGTGTGTGGACCGAAATGACGTGTCTTTATTCGGATGATGAGTGTGGACTGTGACTCTAACGGTCATTGTGACTAGGGGTAAAACACGGATATTTACGAGTCTAAATAAGAATTTTAGCATAATATGGAGTTATCACCTAAAAATTTCCCATCTTTTAAACTTCTTTCTAATGAAGATTGTAACTATGATAAGAAAGAGGGAAGATTTACCTTCATATCAGTTGTTCAGTTTGTTTCGTTCTTCTTTGTGTTTTTCCCACAAGAATCTGGCGGTTGTCCGTCACATTGTGTGTTTACTTTTCACTTGTTGGCGGCTTTTCAATAAAATCTTTTGTCTTTACGAAAAAAAAGTCAATTTTTTTTTTTTTTGTAGTGAAATTGAAAAACCAATTACTAGAGAGTCTATGAAGAAATGCAATTTAAGATAATAGATAGGGGAGCTAAGGCCTAAGGGATTATATATAGCTATGAATCTTGACTATTTTTTCTTTTTTTTCTTTTTTTGTTTTTCTTGAAATTTCTTTTTTGTTTGTTTTGGTTTTTTTTTTTTTGGTTTTTTGTTTTTGTTTTTTTTTTTTTTGTTTTGTTTATTGGCATAAAAATCATATCAACTTACATATATGATATGTCTGGAAGTGGGCCAACAATGTTGCGACTTAGACCCCCTTCAAAATGTGTAATTTACTGGCTCGAAAAACATCTTATATTATTGACATAATACATCTTACACTATCGATTTTGATGATATCCTCATCTATCAGTTTTATTGTATACATGATATTCGGTACACGTTTTAATATGTTTCTGGAGCCAGAATGACTTGACGTTCTATAAATGAATGAAATCTAAGATAAAATGTTGTACCCTTTATTTCTAAAAGTATATATATTCTAAAATTTTAAATTTTACCCCTTTTATGATATTTGATTGATGAAACAATGATGATTCAGAACCATTATAAAAATAGAGGTTATTCAATTTCTTTGGTTGTTAGGAACCATGAGGTCAATGATGTCATTTGACTTGGTCATGACTTTGAAGAGACAATTTCTACCATTTTTATAGTAAGAATTTTCCTCTTTCACCAACACGTTGTGTGTGTGTTTTTTTTTTGGTTTTTTTTTTTTAAAGAAAGGTACTCCAACACTCACGTAATATCGGTTTTTTTTAGTTTTTCCTATGGTGTCCTAAAACAGAAATCATTTTTACAAAGTATTACAATATCAGATGTTTTGTTTCCGTATTTACATTAAATAATAGTACAATATTCTAAAGCACCTTCAAAAACAATGCACAATTTGTTTTAATGTTTAAAACGATTCATTTATGATGTTTTAAAACTGTATATTAAATCTAAAAAAATTTATATTATCGGACTAAGAGAGTATTTAGTGGTTTAGATTTTGAATATTGTACCTATCAAAATCATTAGCAATGATTTTTTTTGTTGTTGAATGTATGATAAAATTTTGTATTATTTTTGGTATAGGTAAAGCAACATTAATCCAAAGCTTCTTTTAAAAGGTTAGATCCCAACTCAAAGGGCCTCACTATCTCGTCCTTAGAGTTGCGTGTTTGCATGTAAATCGATGATTATGTGTCACCGGTCAAGTTTACAAAAGCTGTACGTACACATTTTTTTTTTCTTTTCTGAGAGAAGTCGAAGTATTGAATTTCTATATCTTAGCTTAAAGGCAAGACTTCCACGTAGCATATGTAAGAGGAAAAAATAAATGTTGACAGCAAGAACATAAGCACAGGTACACATACAATAGTGCAACTAAAGCAACCAAACACACATGAATGCAAGGTCATCAGATCAAATAAATGTTAAAAGTACCTTCAAAAAACATAAATTCATGTTTGTCGAAGATTCCTCAAAAGTGGAGAGTTCTACATATACAGATGCTATCTTTTCTGCTCAGCCAATAAATTTGCATCCAATTCTCCTCTACACCAATGTGAAAATAAAATATCCATTAGTATAAAGGCCCATTGGAATGCAATTGACAAAATTCAGAAAGTATGCTATTTGCTTGGAATATATGATGACCCACCTGTGAAGAATTGAAAATGTTGAGGCTGACCTGGTCGAAGAAGTCATCATACGAAAGGAGACATGTCATATATTCAGGGGAGCCTTTGGAGTTCTAAAAATTAAATCCCTTCAAATTGATCGATTGTCTGGAAACCCAAAAACCGAAAATTTGATTTTGCTAGATTAAGAATAAGGACTTGAATTCGGTGTAGGCGTACCTTAAATTCTCTGCAAAATGTAATTTCATCCTTGCCGCTGGAAATTTGGTGGATTCTTGAAAAGGTCGTGTGGGAGGTAATTAGAAGTTTGGCAATACTTTGCACCTTCAAGTTTATTAGCATTGGGATGGGATTAGAAGCACACAAATATGGTTTTTCTCATTAACCTTATCTTAGCCTTAACTTATTTAGCCCACTTGATTGCTTTGGGAGCCTCTAAAGGCAGAGCGTTTAGTGGCACCATAATGTTTTTACCGTGACATCATTCTAAAAGAAGTCAACTGATAGAAAGTCGATTATCAGCTCTAGAATCGACCTCACCTGGTCGACTGTCGACAAAGTCGATTCTCAGATGTTGAATCAGCTTTGAAAAATTCGATTGTCATTGTGTTGTCACTAAAGACGCCCTTAAAGGCACCATGCGGAAGTTAATGTGGCATCACACACATTCGATCTTTCAAAAGTCGATTATATGGTATGAAAAGTTTGATTCTCACCATAGACTTATTGAAAACTGATTATATAGTTTAGAATCGACTTTTTAAAAGTAAAAAATGTCTATGATCCACCAATAAGCTTTGGTGCCAGTACACAATCGAGCTTTTTATTTACTTTTTGACATCACTTGCGTAATAAAATGGCTAGGTATGCGAATAGATGACATAAATGAATTAGTACCTGAAGAATCTTTAGTTCCATTAAAGCAATCTACAGATTGCAAAAAGCTTGATGTCATCTGATATTTTGCAGGTATAAACTTGAATTAAACAAAACAAAACAAAGCAAAAGTTTGAGTATGATTGGAACTAATTTTTAGGTTGTCCAAACAGGACAGTTATAAAGAGGAGTTGTCTGCAATGGTTCAAAAAGGCCAAAGGGCAGAAATTGAAGCTCTATACTATCATGGCTATGATTTCATGGAGAAGTATTTGGCCAAGAAAATAGTGCAAGCCAATTACATATAAGGTATGTTTAGTATGGAATGAAATTTCATTTTAGTGAAATGAAAAAAAAACCTATCCTTGAAAATAGAAGGAATGAGATGAAATGAAAATTGACAAAGCGTGTTGTCCTTACCACCCCAACCCTATCATACCCCCTCTGCCCTATGACACTCTATCCCACCGCACTACACACTCCACCTCACTTCAAAGCCACCCTTCCTCACTCCAGCTTACCAACTCAACCCGACCTTTCACCCATCTTACCCCCACCTCTGCAATGCCCTACCAATACTTACTCCTTGTCTCATCACCCCATCCCACTGTATCATGAGCCCTCACACCGCCACTACCCTACCCTACCATGTCATCCCCACCATGCTTTTACCTTACCCCAACCCTTTACGCCACCCCACGATAACCCCATCTAGTACATCTCATTCATACATATGTCCAACGCTGTAATGGAACGCCTTCATTTCATTACTTTCATTTCATTCTAATCCATTCCATCCAAAGAAACAAGCCATATTAGAACTGATTTTATTAACAATTTTATTGTTCAAAACAAATAACATCTTTCCAAAATCTATTATAAATGAAACTTTATTTTTTAACATATAACACAAGAATTTGGATTGTCCTCAACATTGTAGGCATATTGCTGTGCCATATAAGCTGGCTGTTGTGTCATATATGCTGGCTGTGTCATATAATTATTATAATACTTCAGAAATTATGCTGCAGCTTGTTCACTTTCCTTACTATTCTTCTTCTTATCATCTTCTTTTTTGGCTTGATCATTTTTCTTCTCTGGTTCTTTATCAGGTCCAACTGTTACTAATTCAACATTCCATGTTTTTCGTAATTTTTCGACAACTTCAACTGGATCGACGTCTCCGATTACTGTAAGTATCTTGTCTTTCATGTTCACAGATATGGAATCCACTCCTGATAGACACGAAACCGCCTTCAATGTTTTCTTCTTGTCTTTCGCTTCAAACATGTTTACTCTCACCACCACTTTCTGCAAAACAAAAAAAAAGAGTAGTGATACATCCACTACACTTTCTACCACAACATCTTTCACAACACAATCAACACCACATATTTTGCTGGGACCCATCAAAACAAATAATTGATCACTTTAATCAATGGAAACAAAGCTTGTAGTGGTTTGTGCACTACACAAATGTGTAGTGCACATATCATTTTTCAAAAAAAAAAAAAAGAGAGAAGAAATGAAGTGTTAGATTATGTGATTGAAACGACGCGTCTTTAGCTTCATTCTGATGATGAGTGTGATTGTGATTGACATGACACACACTAAATTTACTGGTTTTGGCATCATAGTACAATCTCGCAGTTGATTTTAGAGCTGAAAATCGACTTTTCATGGTCGATTGCTAGTAAGTAGTATCATAGTACGATCGACTCTTTTAACTTTTCGTGGTCGATTGTAGTAATCGATCAGGTTAAAGTCGATTCTCAGCTATATAATCGATTTGCCGCCCATTAATTGATTGTTTCTGATGTGGGGAAACAGTAAAACCACCGTGGTGTCAGTAAAAACGTAGATAAGATAAGCATGAAAGAGAAAGAGGGAAAATTTACCTTCATTTCTGCTGGGGTGATTGGCCTTTAAGCAGGAGGAATAACTAAAAATGCAATATAAATCAAAGAAAGCAACTAAAATTTACTTTTTGTAGTGAAACTAAAGAGATCAATCAGATAAGTTGTGTTTTTCTTGAAATAGTATATATATAGCAGCTTATACTTGGTAGGAGAAAGTCTTGAATATATATAAGACTTGTGTTATAGGAGAAAGTCTTTTGGAGAGATGCAATTATAGGAAATGACAGAGAAGAGGGAATATATACATAGTTTTTTTTTTTTTTTTTTTGAGAATGTGTCCAGAAACTGAAGTGGTCAGTGGGCCCATGAAGAAAATCAATGCACTCTGATGACATTCGATCTATCTTTGGAAAGTCAAATATAACCTTAACGTTCGACCCGCCGATTTTCGACCTCCCTAAAATCGAACTACTCGAAGCACAAGCACACATAATAGCATTCATCGATAGATTCGTTGTGGTGTCGATAACCCCAAATCGAAATGGACACCAAGTATGCAAATGGTATGTATATATTACTACGAGTTTCATACAACGGTTTGTACGATAAAGTTTCTTTGAATACAGTTGGTTGTGTCGTAACTGTTGTGACAGTAACGTCATTATCAGTTTTAATCTTAGTATTAGAATCAAAATGCTATTCACACTTCTAATCTATGGTTGTTAGGACAGTGGTCAATGACGTGTTCTCTTTTTTTCTTCGTCTTCTATTGACTTGGTCAACTTCTTGAACAATCAATTTCTTATCATTTATTGACACCAACTTGCTGCTAGTCAGGATTATTAGGTAGAAAACTATTTTCAAATGGTGTCCTGACACCCGAAGGTTTTAGGTTCAAATCCCTCTGAAATAAAATGACGTCTTTATTTTCCTCATAGTGAATTAAACAATACATCACACTACTTATACATCAAATTGAATTAAGTCGTAGCTCTTACAAATTATAGACTAATAACTCTATTATATTTTGAATTAAGTGATTCGGATAAATCATGAACTACTTGTACTCGACTAACAAATAACTTTGACTTGATTCAGTTTTCTCAAGTTTGAACTCGAATCGTGCTACTGAAATAATTAACCGATCCAGTGTCGTAATACACAACTAATCGAGTAATTCGCGAGTTGATCGAGGTATATTGAATAATTATTTAATAAATTATATCTAAAAATGATTATTAATATATTCTATATGAATCAATAGTTATTAGTCGAATCGAGTATTAAGCGAGTGGAGCTCGATCTTACCATATTTTATAATGATTAAATAAATTATAAAAAAAACAATTGATCAAGCTTGAGCCGAGTTTTGAGTCTAAGATTTTTTAATCGAGTAGAACTCGAGTCTTGGAGAATATTGACTCGTCTTGGCTCGATTACACCCTTGTCCCGCCCCTACAATTTCGTGAAAGATGTAATTTGAGAGTTATGTTTCAGGAATCCAAATTGACAAAGGTTGTTCATACGAATTAGAGTAATGAATTCCCGCACCCCAACTTCAAGACTTGCACTACAACTATTTTTTATTAAAATATATCGAGCTTTGGAAAATATATCTTCCCACTTCCATGTATTGTATACCAAGACGACACTTTCTTTTGGACTATATAGACTACCATAAACAAGGTTCTAGAAACCGATATATTTGTAGACATAGAAGTGAATTATTTCGATTATTATAACTATTAGGTAGTTTAATAATAACATAATCGCTTTTCACGGACATAGTTCAGCGGTAAACGAGCATATGTGTTGTAGATAGTCTTGCTTTTGAAATAAGATGTTGGAGTTCGATACTACATGCAGTCTTTATAAACTAAATCACTGTGACACAACTCTCGATTTATATCTTTCACGAGACTCTAGGAGTAGAGGAGCGAGGGCTTTTTGAGTTGAAGCTCAATCTTTTATTTTATAATAAGTATAACAATAACATATTTATTTTTCCACCTATTGTTGAGGCTAGCATATCTGCCCTTCACATTGCACAAAATCCGGTCTTCCATGAACGAACGAAACACATCGAAGTTGACTGCCACTATGTTCGGGATGCATGCAAGATGGCATGATTCTTCCCTGTCACGTATCCACCACTGAGCAGTTGGCGGATATTTTCACCAAGGCATTGGGCAAACGATAATTTTCTTACTTACTTAGCAAGTTGGGCATTTGTGACCTGCATGTTCCAACTTGAGGGGGTGTTATGGAATATATTTTCCGAATAGATGTATTTTAGGCAGTAAATATTGGGTCATATTCTTTATTTATGTTGGTAGCGATTCTAGCGATTTCGGGCATGATTAGTGGCCCCAATTACAGTGTAAATTGTATATTTATAATACCATCTTTAACATTCTTATTTCTCAAAATAAATGTCATTTTATCAAATTTACATAGTACATATTAACAAAATTTATCCAATAAAATAAAATAAAATTATCTTCATTCATTTAAAGTTATAGAAGTTTCTTTGTATTTTCTCTTTGCAGTGTTCTTTTCTCTTTCTTTTTAACAACTCTAATTATCTTTCTCGTAATTTTAGGGTAGTAAATAAATGGACTTTCATAGTATATGCATAAATGGATTCTTGAAATTCTATAATGTCAGTTATTTTGGGCACCGATAATGACACACTATCGATCTATTCGGGCACTAAACTTGGAAGATTCGAGTTTTGTGATAAAATCAACTCTAGAGAGTTCACATTTCACTGTGGTGTCATAAAAGTATATTATCATGTATTGTCAATAAAGTGCCTTATTCTATCCCGATAGAAGCACTTAGCTAAAATAACGAAAAGGAAAATTCTAATTCAAAGGCTCCCTTTAAAAAACTCAACTTGCGTCCAATCAAAACATAACATGTAACATCAAACACATTGCAGACAAATCGTAGGCCACGACAAATACACTGAAATCATGCCATGTTCGCCAGCAACCAATACAACCAGATAATCTCAGACGTCGTGTATCAAACTATCTTGTTTAACATATAACACAAGAATTGGGGTTGTCCTCAACACTACAGGCATACGGCTGTCTCATATAACTAAAAGTATTATTATTGCTGTAACTTCTATAAAATCTGATAAGATCTGCTACAGCTTGTTCACTTTCATTGGTTGTACTCTTTTTTTCATCGTCTTTTTTCTCTGTCTCTTTATCAGGACCAACTGTTAATAATTCAACATGCCATGTTTTTCTCAATTTTCCAACAATCTCTATTGGATCAACATCTCCTATTACTGTTAGTGTCTTGTCATTCACGTTCACGATATGTAATCGATTCCTGAAATGCATTTAAACCGCCTTCAAGGCTTTCTTCTTGTCTTTCTTTTCGTGGATGCTTACTCGTACCACCACTTTCTGCAGCCAAAGAAAAAGAAAAAACGATTGTGATTGACGTGTTCACAGCTAGAAGTGTGTGACTGAAATGACGTGTCTTTATTTGGATGATGAGTGTGACTGTGACTCTAACGGTCATTGTGACTAGGGGTGTAAAACACGGATATTTACGAGTCTAAATAAGAATTTTAGCATAATATGGAGTTATCACCTAAAAATTTCCCATCTTTTTAAACTTCTTTCTAATGAAGATTGTAACTATGATAAGAAAGAGGGAAGATTTACCTTCATATCAGTTGTTCAGTTTGTTGGCGGTTGTCCGGCTGTGTGTTTTTACTTTTCACTGTTGGCCGGCTTTTCAATAAAATCTTTTGTCTTTACGAAAAAGAAAAAGTCAAATTTTTTTTTTCTTTTGTAGTGAAATTGGAAAAACCAATTACTAGAGAGTCTATGAAGAAATGCAATTTAAGATAATAGATAGGGGAGCTAAGGGATTATATATAGCTATGAATCTTGACTAATTTTTCTTTTTTTCTTTTTCTTGAAATCTTGACTAATCAACTTACATATAAACAATGTTGCGACTTAGACCCCCTCCAAAATGTGTAATTTACTGACTCGAAAAACATCTTATATTATTGACATAATACATCTTACACTATCGATTTTGATGATATCTTCATCTATCAGTTTTATTGTATTTAATATTCGGTACACGTTTTAATATGTTTCTGGAGCCAGAATGACTTGACGTTCTATAAATGAATGAAATCTAAGATAAAATGTTGTACCCTTTATTTCTAAAAGTATATATATTCTAAAATTTTAAATTTTACCCCTTTTATGATATTTGATTGATGAAACAATGATGATTCAGAACCATTATAAAAACAGAGGTTATTCAATTTCTTTGGTTGTTAGGAACCATGAGGTCAATGATGTCATTTGACTTGGTCATGACTTTGAAGAGACAATTTCTACCATTTTTATAGTAAGAATTTTCCTCTTTCACCAACACGTTGTGTGTGTGTGTGCTTTTTTTTTGAATTTTTTTTTTTTTCGAGAAAGGTACTCCAACACTCGCGTAATATCGGTTTTTTTTAGTTTTTCCTATGGTGTCCTAAAACAGAAATCATTTTTACAAATTATTACAATATAGATGTTTTGTTTCCGTATTTACATTAAATAATAGTACAATATTCTAAAGCACCTTCAAAAACAATGCACAATTTGTTTTAATGTTTAAAACGATTCATTTATGATGTTTTAAAACTGTATATTAAATCTAAAAAAATTTATATTATCGGACTAAGAGAGTATTTAGTGGTTTAGATTTTGAATATTGTACCTATCAAAATCATTAGCAATGATTTTTTTTTGTTGTTGAATGTATGATAAAATTTTGTATTACTTTTGGTATAGGTAAAGCAACATTAATCCAAAGCTTCTTTTAAAAGGTTAGATTCCAACTCAAAGGGCCTCACTATCTCGTCCTTAGAGTTGCGTGTTTGCATGTAAATCGATGATTATGTGTCACCGGTCAAGTTTACAAAAGCTGTACGTACACTTTTTTTTTTTCCTTTCTGAGAAAAGTCGAAGTATTGAATTTCTATATCTTAGCTCAAAGGCAAGACTTCCACTACAACATCCTTACTATTTTATCATTGAGCCATGTCCCTGAAAGAAATCTAATGCTTGTTCTAGATTTAGCCTTTTCTATTGACAAAGGGTTGCCAAGGTTTGTTAAGTTAGTTAACAGACAGGATTAATAAGAAGGAAAAAAAAAAACTATTTCTAATAGTGATGTTCGAGCTCGGCTCGAGTTCGTTCGAGTAGAGAGAAAAAATATTTATCGACTCGATTAAGTTTTAATTATACTCTTAATAAAACATAATAATACTCGAATGAGGCCCTTCTCTTATGTGAGTTTAGGCCAGACTCCTCCTCTTATATGGGTTTGGGCCAATGTTTTCCACATATGTAGAAAATCTGGCCTAAACCCACATAAGAGAGGGGGCCTCATCCCCAAAACCTAGGTTGTGAGGAGAGGAAAGTCCATCTCTTAATATAGTGGGTGAAACAAGCACAAGTTCCCAATGTGAGACACTTTAATAACACCCCTATACATACACACACTTATAAATATATATATACACACATATGCAGATCAAGGTTGGGAATCTATAGACTACTTTCACTAAAAGAAATCTCCTTGTAACTTCTTGGTATCTTCTTGATTGAAGTGTCGATCCACAAACACAACAAGAATCTCGAAAGAGATCGACGGAACGTGGGTCGAAACAACGAACACTAAGTTGAACTCCAAAATACGTATGCGAAGAGTTTAAAGTCAGCAGCCACCGAAAATCTTGTCCACATATTTCAAGTCAAACTCGGTTTCTAGAACTCTTTTGTTTGAGGAGATTATTACTATTAATACATCACATATGTCATAAATCCTCACTTGAAGGGATATAATATTGTGATAATTTCACAAGGCAAAATAAAAATATGGTTGAGATAAGACACTTGTAGAGTATTCGTTTCAAAGATAAAATAGTTATCGATCTATCTATATAAACTTTAGTTTAGAGTTAGGTCAAAAGTTTGTTTTATTTTATGTTAGTGCATGAGATACGTGGATACGCAAATACATGATTTTCATATGGATACGGGGTATATGTTTCATGGTGAAGACAATGTATCATGATCAGTGAGTAATTAACTTTTAACCAACAATGTTTTAATGGAAAAATGTCTTTTCTTAATCTTTTACTATGATGCACGGATACTTCATCCCGCAAACGTATCCCGATACGTATCGGATATCGATACTCGATGGATACTCCAGATACTCCCTTGGATACGGATTTCACTATGATTTAGAGTTGTTATGCACACCTAAATCATTTTCTTCTTTGTAATTTCTCAAAGGTGCAAGTTCTCCGGCTACCAAAACCAGTAATTGCAATGTTATGTTTACTCTAAACTCCGGTATGGTATCGTTTCACTACAAATTAATTTTAATTCAAATTGATGTAAAGCCCCCAAACCCGGGGTAACCTACCCTCGTAGTTGCACAGGAAGCGCCACGTCAGCGTTTAAAGGGTTCTTTGTCCTCCGGCCCAGTCTACTCCACAAGCTTTTGAAGGGTTCAAAGGTTGCATAAACCGATAGTTCGAGGCTCGAGGCCTCTGTTGACTCACCATGGGCTCGGTGGCTACCAGTGAGCCTCTTCCAAGGTTTCAGGGTCGGGGCACCCAATATTTGAGGCCACGGATTAGATACAACATCAACGTTCCCTTGTCCATAGAGATAGACCATATCTCTGTCATGGCATTAGATACAACATCAATGCTCCCTTGCCCATAGATATAGACCATATAACTGTCATGGCATATCTTGCCTCATCATTTGACAAAGAATTGCTTCTTATTTCTCAAAATAAATGTCATTTTAGCAATTTACATACATATTAGCAAAATTCATCCCAAAAAAAAAAAAACTCTTCAATCATTTAAAGTTATAGAAGTGTCTTTCTATTTTCTCTTTGCTGTGTTTTTTTTTTCTCTTTCCTTTTAACAACTTTAATTTCTCTTTACTCTTAATTTGAAAGTAGTAAATAAATGGACTTTGATAGCATATAAATAAATGGATTCTTGAAATTCTATAATGTCAATTATTGGGCACAGTTAATGGCACACATTTGATATATTCTGACACTATATTTCGGAATACTTTTTACTTTTAAGAGTTTGAGTTTTGTGTATACATTCGACTCTAGAGATGTCGCATTTCACTATGGTGCCCCAGAAGTAGATTGATTGTGGTGTCAATAAGAGTGCCCCTAGCTAAAATAACGAAGAGGAAAATTCTAAATTCAAAGACTTCTTATTAAAAACCTCAACTTGCATCCAATCAAAACATAATACGTGACTTCAAACACAGTGCAGACAAGCCGTAGGCCACCACAAATACACTGAATCATGCCATGTCCGCCAGCAACCAATACAACCAGATAACGTCGTGTATCAAACTATATTGTTTAACATATTACACAAGATTTGGGGTTGTCCTCAACAATATAGGCATATGGCTGTCTCATATAACTATAAGTATTATTATTGCTGTAACTTGTATAAAATTGGATAAGATCTGCTACAGCTTGTTCACTTTCATCATCTTTTTTCTCTGTCTCTTTATCAGGACCAACTGTTAATAATTCAACATGCCATAATTTTCTCAATCTTCGAACAATCTCTACTGGATCCACATCTCCTATTACTGTTAGTGTCTTGTCATTCATGTTCACAGATATGGAATCGATTCCTGATACAGACGAAACCGCCTTCAACGCCTTCTTCTTGTCCTTCTTTTCGTACATGTTTATTCTTACCACCACTTGCTGCAGCCAAAGAAAAAGAAAAAACAATTGTGATTAACATGTTCACAACGGGAAGTGTGTGACTGAAACGACGTGTCTTTATTCAGATGATGAGTGTGACTGTGACTCTAACGGTCATTGTGACTAGGGGTGTAAAACACGGATAGTTATGAGTCTAAATAAGAATTTTAGCATAATATGAAGTTATGACCTAAAAATTTCTTGTTTTTTATTTATTTATAACTTCTTTCTAATGAAGAGTGTAACTATGATAAGAAAGAGATAAGATTTACCTTCATATCAGTTGTTGAGTTTGTTTTGTTCTTGGTTTCCACGGTGTTTTTCTGATCCGTGTTTGGCGGTTGTCCGGCTGTGTGTTTATACTTTTCACTGTCAGACCGGCTTTTCAATAAAATCTTTTGTCTTTACGAAAAAGAAAAAGTCAATTTTTTTTTCTTTTGTAGTGAAATTGGAAAAAGCAATTACTAGAGTCTATGAAGAGATGCAATTTAAGACAATAGATAGGGGAGCTAAGGGATTATATATAGCTATGAATCTTGACTATTTTTGTTTTGTTTTGTTCATTTTTTTTATTGGCATAAAAATCATATCAAGTGACATATATATATATGTGTGTGTTTTAGAGATGCGCCACGCTCGCTCACGTATTTGGTATAACTTATACTAGTGATACTGAGCATTGCGAAAATTTATTTTTTCTTAATAATTAAAAAAAGGTTTCGGCAAAAAAAAAATAAAAAAAATTTGATATATGTGTGGAAGTGGGCCAACAATGTCGCGACTTAGACCCCCTAAAATGCGTAATTTACTGGCTCAAAACACTATTGAGGAAAACTAAACTCCATGGTAGTTTAGTTTCGAATAACCAACACGTTGCTTAACACGGTGTTAATTTTATTTTTTTTATTTTTATTTTTTTATATTTTGAAAGGTAACACGCTTTTTGTTGACTGATTTGCTATGTAGATACTCAACAGTCGCGTAATATTGGGTTTTTTTTTTATAGTATTTTTAGTGGTGTCTTAAAAGATAAATCATTCTTATATAATATTACAATATTAAAATTAACACCGTGTTAACAACGTGTAGTACATTAAATTTTCTTCATGGGCCCACTGACCACTTCAGTTTCTGGACACATTCTCAAAAAAAAAAAAAACTATGTATATATTCCCCTCTTCTCTGTCATTTCCTATAAATGCATCTCTCCAAAAGACTTTCTCCTAAAACACAAGTCTTATATATATTCAAGACTTTCTCCTACCAAGTATAAGCTGCTATATATATACTATTTCAAGAAAAACACAACTTATCTGATTGATCTCTTTAGTTTCACTACAAAAAGTAAATTTTAGTTGCCTTCTTTGATTTATATTGCATTTTTAGTTATTCCTCCTGCTTAAAGGCCAATCACCCCAGCAGAAATGAAGGTAAATTTTCCTCTTTCTCTTTCATGCAATTATCTTATCTTACGTTTTTACTGACACCACGGTGGTTTTACTGTTTCACCACATCGAAACAATCAATTAACTGGCGGCAAATCGATTATATATCCGAGAAACGACTTCACCCGATCGATTACTACAATCGACCACGAAAAGTCAAAAGAGTCGATTGTACTATGATGCTACTTACTAGCAATCGACCACGAAAAGTCGATTTTCAGCTAAAATCAACTGCGAGATTGTACTATGATGCCAAAACCAGTAAATTTAGTGTGTGTCATGTCAATCACAATCACACTCATCATCAGAATGAAGCTAAAGACGCGTCGTTTCAATCACATAATCTAACACTTCATTTCTGTTCTTTTTTTTTTTTTTTTTTTTTTTTTTTTTTTTTTTTTTGCAGAAAGTGGTGGTGAGAGTAAACATGTTTGAAGCGAAAGACAAGAAGAAAGACAAGAAGAAAGACATGAAGAAAGCATTGAAGGCGGTTTCGTGTCTATCAGGAGTGGATTCCATATCTGTGTACATGAAACACAAGATACTTACAGTAATCGGAGACGTCGATCCGGTTGAAGTTGTCGAAAAATTACGAGAAACATGGAATGTTGAATTAGTACCAGTTGGACCTGATGATAAAGATCTGCGGAGTGATCTAATTTATAGTCTCACCATTCTGTTGGGTGGGATTGAGGGACATGTGGGCCCGAGAAATCGCCTTTTGCACTCCAAGGGTATAATACAATCTGTAGTGGTTGATTTACTAGTAATACTAGTAATACAATCTAGTAATACTAGTAATACAATCGCCTTTTGGATAGTAGTGGTTGATTTACTAGTAATACTAGTAATACAATCTGTCCTATGAAAATAATGTATGTTATATTCCAAAACAGTAAACTTTAGATAAGGTAAACTACTAATGATTCTTACATTCCAAAACAGTAAACTTTAGTTCATGGTAAATGAACTCTTCAAGTCAAAGATTATTTTCTTACAAGTAAATTAATCTTGGTACTTAATTAATATGCTTATAATTTACAATTTCACTTAATTGGGCTCTCATTAGTTTCTGCATTTCTTCAGTTTTGTGTACATTTTTCTTTTTTTGGCTGATTTTTGTTATTGGTTTTTACAGGTGGTTTGAAGAATTATCTCTGCCTAGGTTGCACGGATACGGATACGGGGACACGGATACGCGGACACGGGACACGCGGATACGGAATTTTCAAAAAATATAGGATACGGATACGGGGGTTAAAATGTAAATATTAAAAATATAAGGACCAAAATGTAAATATTAAAAATATAAGGACTAATAATGTAAATATGAAAATATAAGGACTAACAATATAAATAACAAACTATAAGCACAAAGAAAATGCCTTATGCATTATAATAGTTCATCTGTTGATGAAGACTCTTCTCTAGTTACTGGTTATGAAAGAATAGAAAGCTTTGGGACTGATTCCTTCCCTTTGTACTTTCTTTAGTTTGATTTGGTATTTACTTAAATAAACTCACTTAAAGAGCAAGAGTAAGGAGTAAGCTTTTCAAGATGCAGATGAATTGAGAACCCGCGGAGTCCCTCTATCTATTAGCAGAAGAGATGCACTAAGATCGGCTGCTGACTGCTGTGGAGAATGGGGAGGGAAGACTTCTAGGGTTATGGTTTTGAGACACCAGCTGCGCTGAAGCTTTGAAAAAAAAAAAAAATCGTTTAATAATTTTTTTGGAAAAAACGTATCCGAAGCCGTATCCCATCCGTATCCCAGCCGTGTCCAACTTTTCAGAAATTCCGATTCGGCCCCGATACGTATCTGGAGCCGTATCTGGCGTATCGGTGGCGTATCCGTATCCTATGCGTGTCGGACACGGATACAGCCCCAAAATTGGCGTATCGGTGCATCATAGATCTCTGCACTTTGATGTTATATTAATACAATCTGCATTCTAATTAATGGAAAAGAGATTGGATAAAGTTCATCTGAAAAAAGAAAAGATTTATTTAGGCTGTTCTTGGAGTTTTTCTGATGTTTTTAATTTCAAGATTGGTGGCAGAAATCAAAAGCTGCTTACAAATGGGATTCCAAGGCCAAAAAATGTTTTAGGTACTTATATATATCTTATATTATAAGAAGCTAAGGATTTAGCTCAAAGAATTGGCCACATAGGCACAAATGAATAGGAGATTTTTTTTTCTTTTTTTCTTAGCCTTTTTGTAATTGTTTGGTTTATTGGTTTGATTTTTTTTTTTTTTTTTTTTTTTGGGATTTTTTGCAATTGTTAACATACACATATATTACATTCTTACATAGATATGTAACATTTTTAATTTTTAAGTTAGATATGTAACATTTCAATATTTTTATTATTATTATTATTAGACAATTAAAATGCTTTGGGATGGTTCTTGTTTCCTTCATTACTGACATTTTTGGTACATTGGATTGACATAATTGGTGTGATTTTCGGATTATCTCAGATCTCAGATAAGATATAGAGAATGTAGATCAAAAATCTATGAATAGTTTAACTAACCTAATCATTCCTACTCATCATCAACGAAGAGCACACGTTGCCTACTTTCCTTGGAAAATTGATTTTATGTTCATGTTGTTGTCTTAGTTTTGTTTTTTATATTCTTGGGTTAGTTTTGTCTCTTATATAGTAGTTATAAACTTATAAATAATTATTATTATATTATATTTTTTATGTTGATTTTTAATTTATTGTTTGAAGAGCTTCGAAAAAAATTTGTCCTTGACCCTCACACTTTACCATGCCGGTCTTGATTATTGTACACATAAATGTTACTAATTCCTTCGTTGTGACATTTTTTTATTCACTGTGTTCATGTGTTGTAATATAATATACAATATAAAGATATAAATATTGTATTTGTTTGTTCAATGCTAATAATGATAAGATATGATACAAAAGTTATATCAATATTTCGTTTTCCAATATTACGTAGAACAGTGTATTCTGTTCGGTTAACCGAAAAATCAAATGAAAATAATAAATCATTCATAATAAAGCAAATTCTAAACATTTAATTGAATCTGAACTACCGAATTGAAATAAAAAAATTAATAATCTTAAACGATTAACTGTGAATATAGAATCGATATAAATGACTGTTAAATTCAAATTTCGTCCACGAGGTTTCATAAAAATACATTAAAACATATCATAATCTAGAATAACATCAAAAGATTTAAATAAAAAAATTTTGATAGTCATTATTCGGTTCGATTTTCGTTTTTATAATACTAACCGCCCTCGATTTAGATAATTTTATATATGTACCAATACAATATAAAACAAAACCTTCTTATTTATTTACTCAACATAGATTTTTTCCCCTTTTTTTCTCATAATCTAGCCTTATTACGTGTATTCTATACAGGTAGGGTGAATAGTTTTTCAACAGTCGACCCAACCTAATCAAACCTTCTCCTTCTCTCACAAACCTTTTCGCTTTCTTCATATTCACAGAGAGTAGGTGCCACCTTCGCTGGAAATCAGGGTGTTTTCAGAGCAAATCGTAGAAAACCTACTCTTGTCCAGAGCTCCGTACCGATAATTGCTGTTTCTAATCATGGTTTTGTTGAAATTTCTTCACACTACCCAATCTAGGCTTATAAATCAACTCGATGTATCTGCTTACTACCCACCACGAATTTGCCTGTCTAACCAAGCGAAGAGAAGAAGAAGAAGGATTTTTTCAGCTACAGCTCTTCCACGAAATAGGTAGGCCTTGGTAATTAATATGTATTTTAATTGTATAGTTCTTTATTATTTAAGTTTACAGCTAGGTTGCACGGATACGGATACGGGGACACGGATACGCGGACACGGGACACGCGGATACGGAATTTTCAAAAAATATAGGATACGGATACGGGGGTTAAAATGTAAATATTAAAAATATAAGGACCAAAATGTAAATATTAAAAATATAAGGACTAATAATGTAAATATGAAAATATAAGGACTAACAATATAAATAACAAACTATAAGCACAAAGAAAATGCCTTATGCATTATAATAGTTCATCTGTTGATGAAGACTCTTCTCTGAATTACTGGTTATGAAAGAATAGAAAGCTTTGGGACTGATTCCTTCCCTTTGTACTTTCTTTAGTTTGATTTGGTATTTACTTAAATAAACTCACTTAAAGAGCAAGAGTAAGGAGTAAGCTTTTCAAGATGCAGATGAATTGAGAACCATGGAGTCCCTCTATCTATTAGCGTAAGAGATGCACTAAGATCGGTCACATTGCTGCTGTGGAGAATGGGAGGGAAGACTTCTAGGGTTATGGTTTTGAGACACCAATATGCACCTGAAGCTTTGAAAAAAAAAAATAAAAAAATCGTTTAATAATTTTTTTGGAAAAAACGTATCCGAAGCCGTATCCCATCCGTATCCCAGCCGTGTCCAACTTTTCAGAAATTCCGATTCGGCCCCGATACGTATCTGGAGCCGTATCTGGCGTATCGGTGGCGTATCCGTATCCTATGCGTGTCGGACACGGATACAGCCCCAAAATTGGCGTATCGGTGCATCATAGGTTTACAGTTTTGATCTCAGAAAGAATAATCAAAGAAAAGTGGTAATAATCAGAAAGAATAATCCATGGTAGTTTAGTTTCGAATGCAGAAAAATTGAAAAGAATGAAAAGCGGGAAAAGCCAAGTAAAGAAGATGAAGTAGAAAACTAATCAATATACTTGTTATTTCTTCAATTAATTTTTCAGATGTACAATACAATGTATGTATAGGCTATTGACTCAACTAATTTACAACTTAATCGGTTACATGAGGCTGAATTAATTAGTTGCAACAAAATTGAAACAAAACATCTTACACTATTAACTTTGATGATATCCTCATCTATCAGTTTTATTGTATCTATGTTATTCGGTACACGTTTTAATATGCTTCTGGAGCCAGTATGACTTGACGTTCTATAAATAAATCAAATCGAAGATTAAATGTTGTACCCTTTAATTCTAAAAGTATATATATTCTGAAATTTTAAATTTTACCCCTTTTCTATAATATTTGATCAATGAAACAATGATGATCCAGAACAAGATGTCAATTTCTTTGGTGGTTAGGACCCAAGAGGTCAATGATGTCATTTGACTTGGTCATAACCGGGAAGACACAATTTCTACCATTTTTTATAGTAATGGTTTTTTTTTTCTTTTAACCAACACGTTGCTTAACACGGTGTTAATTTTATTTTTTTTATTTTTATTTTTTTATATTTTGAAAGGTAACACGCTTTTTGTTGACTGATTTGCTATGTAGATACTCAACAGTCGCGTAATATTGGGTTTTTTTTTTTAGTATTTTTAGTGGTGTCTTAAAAGATAAATCATTCTTATATAATATTACAATATTAAATTTCTTGTTTCCGTTTATACATTATTAAATATAATACGATATTCTAAAGCACCCTAAAATATAATGCAACAATTTTTTTTAATGTTAAAGCGATTCATTTATAATGTTTTTTAAAATGTATATATAATCCTTCAAAAAAAAAATGTATATATAAGCTAAAAAAAAATCTTATATTATGGGACGGGGGAGAGTATAATTTAGTGGTTTAGGTTTTTGAATATTGTACCTATCAAAATCGATCATTAACAATGATTTTTTTTCTTGTTGAATGTATGATAAAATTTTGAAAGATTTATGGCATAGGCAAAGCAACATTAATCCAAAGCTTCTTTTAAAAGGTTAGATCCCAACTCAAAGGGCCTCACTATCTCGTCCTTAGAGTTGCGTGGTTGCATGTAAATAGATGATTATGTTTCACTGGTCAAGTTTACAAAAGCTGTACGTACATATTTTTTTTTTCTTTTCTGAGAGAAGTCGAAGTATTAAATTTCTGTATCTCAACTCAAAGGCAAGACTTCCACTACAACATCCTTACTATTTTATCATTGAGCCATGTCCCTGAAAGCAATCTAATGCTTGTCTAGATTTAGCCTTTTCTATTGACAAAGGGTTGCCAAGGTTTGTTAAGTTAGTTAATAGACGGGATTAATAAGAAGGAAAAAAAAAAAGCTATTTTTAATAGTGATGTTCGAGCTCGGCTTGAGTTCGTTCGAGTAGAGAGAAAAAAATGTTTATCGACTCGATTAAGTTTTAATAAAACATAATAATACTCGAAAAAGTTTGTGAGTATTTCGAGTTAACTAATTTTAAAGAGCTTCAGTTCGGCTCCTTAAACTTGATGAAATGCTTGAGTTAGTACCGAGTTATGTTAAATCCTATTTGAATGTTCATTTCACGAATCGAGTGTTCATCTACTTATTAGACAATTTGATGTGTGTTCAGATCCATTACCACCAGTCACACATCATGATCTTATGTCACCAATTCAGGCCAAGGATCCTTTGATAATTAGAGATGGACCGCTGACCAGATTGCAACGCAAGAAGAGAGATGAAGCTTTATCTACATTGGTTATGCAGTCATTCGATGATGTTCATTAAGGAAAGGTTGAATGTGAGACGGCAGTATTGCTCATTGTTGCCGATGGATGTGGTTAGATTCATTGGGGCGCATAATAAGAGTATTTTTATGAGTCTATTTAGTTTATTTTTAATAAAAGGCCATGGTGGCGCCAAACAGAAGTTTAGGAGTTTTTAGGTTCTTTATCCCACATCGGGATTTGGTTTTTAATTTCTCTAGTTGTAAGCCTATAAATAAGGCTTAGGAGTTTTTTTTTTAAAAACACATTATTCTAGATTATTATAAAAAAATTCTTCTTTGCATTGGCAAGAACAAATGCGTTTTTTTTAAGTTTACGAATAAACTTAATCATTGAATTCTTGAACGTCCACAAATCAGGGTTTCTTGGGCAGGTCTCCAAGGGGTTTTGATCATTCCAAGGTTTTCAAGAACAGGTTTCTTGAAGGTTGAGGAGCCTTAAAATCGTGATAATTCTATATCGTCCAACGTGTACGTGGAATTTCAGGTATCCCGTATCAATTGGTATCAGAGCCAGGTTGAATCATCACGTCAGCCGCACCGCCGCGTGTTGCTGCTAACACTAGGATCATCTCTTCTCTTTGAAGCCGGCGATCTCCCGGCATACCCGCGTCCTTCTCTTCCGTCGTGCAGCCGCCCTCCTCAGGTACGCCCGCCCCCCCCCCCCCCCTGCCCGAGCTCCTTCCGGCAGAGTCCTAGGTCGTTAGAAGCCCGGCCCTTGAAGCCGGCGATCTCCCGGCATACCCGCGTCCTTCTCTTCCGTCGTGCAGCCGCCCTCCTCCTCACGCCCCCCCCTCTAGCTCCTTCCGCGAGTCCTAGGTCGTTAGAAGCCCAGCCCTTTCTTTTTCTTCGCGTTTTATCAACAAAAAAACAAAAAAAAAATTTGTGTTTTCGTGACTAGTACGGTGTCAGGAGTCCTGGAACAAAATTTGATTTTACCAGGAAAATTTTTGCTTCATTTTCCACGAAATTTGGCGGGAATTTTTTTTTTTTCTTTTCTCTTTGTGTTCGAGTTCTTCTCTTTTCAATTCATCGCCTGTCTCCCCCCTCCTCCTTACCCAACATTGCGTTTGTGATACAGCCCTCAAATACGTAAGTTAAAGCATACGTTCTAAGGCTGTTTGTTTGGATATTTGCATCCTTAAATTTTCGAATTGTGTTCTTGAAAATTTAAAATTAGATTTTAAGGCATTTGGACATGAACATAATAATAAGCTTAGCAATCTGATTTCAAGAGTCTTCAAGGAAAGGCCATTTATTGTATAAAACAAAAAAAAAAAAATCGTTACTTGAGGTGTATATGCAAAGGTGGTCAGTATTGACAAAAAAAAAAAAAAAAATAACCACTGACCCGAGAAAATCTCCGGTAGCAATTTCAAATTTTGAGGTGTTATGCTCAGTGTGCTTGGTTCGATTTAGCCACTGCCAGCCAGAAATCTCATTCTCAACTTAATAGAGGTGTTATGCTCGGTGAATTATTCAAAAAAAAAAAAAAATCACCGCCAGCCAGAAATCTCTTAAGGTTCGTTTGGCCAATTGAAAATTGTTGAAAGAAAGGTTGAATTTGCTATATTGTTGTGATCTTAAATTCGTCGTTTGAATCTAATTTTTAATTTTACGAGTACTACAAACGGAAATTTTGGATTAAAGATCTTAACAATCTGTTTTGAAAGTGTGGTTTAATTTAAGTAGTTTGGTGGCTGTTTCCCAAACCGTTGTTCTTAGCATCCTATTCTTAGAAAAACCACCAGCCTTTTTTTTTTTTTTAGTACCTTGGGCTTCGACATTCGAAGGACACTTGTTCTTAATACTTTGGAAATTGCAAAACTTCGGGGAGCACTACTACGAGAATCTTGAAAGCTGAAGGATCACCTTGAGATCAAATACATCTCTCCAGGTTAGTGGATTTCACGTTCTTCCTTTTATTTTCTCTACTACTTGTGTTTGTTCGTGTAGTGATGGCAGGACCAACCGAGGGAGATGGATCCCACCCAACGGATGGGAATGTGACACGATGGATTGTTGGCCAGGAGGCTACCATTCGGGCACTACAAGAGGGACAAAAACAACAAGCCTCTAAAATGGATCAATTGACAGCCATGATGGCCAGGATTGAAGCCCTTACCGTAAATGCCCAAGCCAAGCAACCTAACCCACCGAGGGCGTGGCGGCGCTTAGTGCGACCACCCAAACCGTAAGGGTAGAGGAGGTGCAGTCAGGGGCCGTGTGCCTATAAGACCACCTAGGAGAGAGGATACTTGGCAAGTACATGAAAATTTTGGGTATGAAGTTGACCAAGGAGGAGGCAGCGTCAACTTAGGTTTGACCAAGGTGATATCGGTGACGACGAAAGCTACGATGATGTTAGAGGTATCAAACTGAAAATTCCCCCATTCAAAGGTACTAATGATCCAAATGACTATTTTGTTTGGGTAGCTAAATGTGAAAGGGTTTTCAATCTGTCGCCATCGCAGACCGATAGGCAAAGGTACACTTAGCCACTATTGAATTTGATGAACTTCCTTATTATGGCTATCTAGTACTAATGAAAAGCGCATGAGACAAAGAAAATCTGAAATTAATTCGTGGGAGATACTTAAAGAGGAAATGCATAAACGCTGGTCCTTCCTCTTACATGAGGGATCAAGTGAAGATGTTGCAAAATTTATCTCAAGGGATAAATCCGTCGCTTGAATTAAGAGATACACTTGAGAAGCTTATGCTTAGAACGGATACTAATGAACCCGAGGAGTATACCATACGAAGGTTTCTTAGTGCTTTGAGGTATGATATTGCTGATGCTATAGAACTCATGAGATTGGACACTTTTGAAGATGTGTTCCACGCGGCTCAAACTAAAGATGAGCAACTCAAATCTAAGAGATGGGGTTCGGCCAAGGGTAACTCCCAGGCACCCAATCGGTTCAATTCTTCCCAACCCCGCAACAATGGTAATAAACCTTTCTTTAAGCGTGGTATTGTTATTAATGACTTTTCTACGCCGATGCAAAACAAGGATAAAACTCAAATCGCTGACAAGGGTAAGTCTAAAGCGCCCGGATTTGAAGGAAGACCATCTGTTAATAAGTGTTTTAAATGCCATGGAATAGGCCATAAAGCTAATGAGTGTGGTAATAAGAAGGCCTTCATCTGCAAAGAAGGTTTGTATATTGATAAAGAATCCGGCTTAACTGTTGACCCGGTCTATGAAGAAGGCGAATGGTCTGAGGAGGAACATGAGGATGATGATTATGAAGAAGAGGAGCAATTCGATGTTGGGGAATATGCTCCATGTGGTAAGTCCCTTGTTTCCATGAAAGCATTGCATGCAGCTGTCAAACCTGATGAACTAGTTGACCAACGGGATAATATTTTTCAAACGAGGTGCTTAATCAAAGGTAAACTATGTAGTTTGATTGTTGATTCTGGTAGCTGCACGAATGTTGTTAGCCTTGAGTGTGTTCAAAATCTGAATTTACCCACGGAAGCGCACCCACACCCTTATAATTTACAATGGTTGAATGAGAGCGGCGACTTAAAAGTTACTAAGCAATGCAAGGTTACCTTCACCACACCAAAATATGAGGATACAGTCGTTTGTGATGTTGTGCCTATGCATGTCTCTCATCTTTTACTAGGCAGGCCATGGCAGTTTGACAAATCCGTTTCTTTTGATGGTCGTTTAAATAGATATTCCTTCTCTCACAATGGTAAGAAAGTTACACTTTTTCCCTTATCGCCCCAAGAAATTCATAAAGATCAAAGGATGTTTGGAGAAATTAGGGAACAGGCGAAGAAGAAGGCTCAGGAGAGCAAGGCCACCAGGGCCGTGGCAAAGCCACTTAAAGCCGTGGGCAGCAAGGCCATAGGGCCCTCCAAACCCGGGGCTCAAGGGATAGCCGAGAGGAAACCTACGGATCCTAAGAACCTTGACACTGATGTCATTAAGTTAGGACCAGGTAAGCGTGTAAAGCACAAGTCTGATTTACGGAATCATGTTGTTGATGGTAAAGTCTTATTTGTCTTTGTCTACAAGGAATCTCCACTTGTCTTTGATGATAGCACACACTCACTTTTCCCTTCCCCTTGTTTACTTTCTATATCCCGAGCTAACCGGGTTCTAAGTGTTTTTGTGTCTGCTTTTGCGGGAATATGAAGATCTCTTCCCGGAGGAGGAGCGTAAGGGATTGCCGCCACTTCGAGGAATAGAGCACCGATTGATTTCATCCCGTGTCTTTGTCTTTGCCCAACCGTCCCAACTTATAGGGCCAACCCGGAAGAGATCACGAGATAGAAAGACAAGTGCAAGAGTTCTTTGTGCGAGAAGATTAGGAAGTCTATGTCACCTTGTGCCGTACTCACCATAGTGGTGCCAAAGAAAACAGTGAATGGAGGATGTGCACAGATCGCAGAGCAATTGATGAAATAACGGTAAAGTATCGCCATCCTATTCCTAGATTAGATGATATGCTTGATA
The DNA here is from genome assembly GCA_026214975.1 of Gentiana macrophylla. Classification (NCBI taxonomy): domain Eukaryota; kingdom Viridiplantae; phylum Streptophyta; class Magnoliopsida; order Gentianales; family Gentianaceae; genus Gentiana; species Gentiana macrophylla. Next base: position 131,706,961 of record CM047806.1, read on the forward strand.
TGCTTAAGGGTAGTAAATACTTCACTAAAATTGATTTAAAATCAGGCTATCACCAAGTTAGAATTAGGCCAGGAGATGAATGGAAAACAGCTTTTAAAACCAAATATGGATTATATGAGCGGCTAGTCATGCCATTTGGACTCACTAATGCCCCTGCTACATTTATGCGCTTGATGAATGAGGTGCTTAGGGAGTTCATAGGTGATGACGGTCAAATTATACCCGTAAAAGTCATCAACATTGACCTTAAATCGAGATTAATAATATATATTTCATATTAAATCACATGTTTATATTTAATATTTAATGTTATGTGATTTATATTATGTAAATTGGTATTTAGCCGTTTTTATTATTTAAAGCCGATTTATTGTGTGATAATTATTGATTTTGCAGATCACAACAAATCGAGAGGATTAATGTCATTCAATCAATTATATCAAGATAAAGAAGGAAGAAAATCGGAGCATTAATCAAGAGATAAATGAGAGATTAATCAGATCAACACGAAAGCGTGCAGTGGGGAACAAGATAGACGAGAAAAACGATTGACGCGTGAAAAGTTAGGTTCGGTCGACCGAGCCTGATGCTTCGGTCGACCGAGTGTCACCTCTCGGTTGACCGAGCCTCGGGTTTGGGTCGGTTTTCGGCTTTAATCGTGCTTATCTTCTAGAACCACCCTAAGTCGGCAAAAACCTCTATATAAGCAAGCAGCTACGAGAATTGTAATACACACCAAATACACCAACATATCCCTTCATTCTTTCTTCAATTTTATAGCTTTGATACAATGTAGTTTATTGAAGGTTTCAAAGCAATTTAAGGGCCGCAATATGTAAGCCTTTATTTTCTGCTTTCTTTCTTTCAAGTAATTAATCCCTCCCAATTATGCTTTATCGTTTGAGTTAGTTAATTCATAGCTAGATGATGTAGATCTAGGCTATGACGTCAGGGATGTGGCGAAGCCTTGTCTATGAGGATCCCATAACCTACGTCATATGTTTAACGTCTATTCATGAATCTGCTTGGTTTAATTAATGCGTATCTAAGTAGTTTATATAATTTCTTTACGAGTTACTATTTAATCTGTTGTGTATGATGAAACGCTGAGAGATACGTTCAGAGATGTAATTTGGGAGTTGAAATCGTTTGGGTGACCGAATGGTGTCATTCGGTCGACCGAGTGTCTATGTTCGGTCGACCGAGCCCCTGCTTTATCCGTTAAATAGCCACGCCTTTATGGTTAGGTTAACTTAATAGAATTTATTATCTCAAGTAGGTATGGCTATGGCTACGTTACTCGCTTAGTTTAATTAAAACGTGTAAAAAGGAAATACCAATATAAAACTCTTAGGTAGGCTTATGAATTGATCTTCGGACGTTCAGCGTTATCTAGGTAGGTTTATATTCGGGAATTGCATGCACCTGCTTATACGTACGTCGTAGATTAGCATGAGACTATAACTTGGTAATTGCTAGTTGGACGAGAGCTTGAGTAATCGTCTAGGAAGTACGCCTAACCAAAGGAATGTTGCCCGGACGAGGTGTACGGTTAATATCGGCATCCTTAGAGTCGTAAGCGTGTGAGTTATATGAGATGGAGGCACTAAAAGGCGAAGTCACGTAACAATATCACAATGATTTAGTGACTTGCCGGTGCTAAGTCAAGTTAAAGAGGATGACTCCCGTAGCCAATCTAAGATAGATACAAACGGATTGACAGTTAATAAGTTCAGTTTATTATATAAATTATCTAGGTCCAAACGATAAAGACTATAATTGGGGAGGTTAATTACGTTGTGTCGAGTCGTGTCTTTACCTTTCTTGTCTTTATGTTGGTCGTAGACCGCCTCTATGTCCTTGACATGTTTAATTAATTGTTTATATATGAAATGACCCATAATTGGTTCCCTGTGGGATCGACCTTGATTCACTATAGCTATACTACGATGGGCCTAGTCCTCTTGCTAGTATTGGTTTATGGTGGTCGAGTATATTATAACCTGATTGACCACGTCATCAAGTTTTTGGCGCCGTTGCCGGGGAACCAACGGTCAATTTTATATATAAATAATTTTCTTATTCATGTCAAGTTTTCTGTTTTAGAGTCTGTTTTTACGTTTTTGAGTCCCTCTGGTTGTCTGCTCTGTCTGAAAATTCCAGATTCTTAAAATAGAAATATAAAAAAAAAAAAATTATTTATTCGGTCGACCGAGAGACCTCATTCGGTCGACCGAGAATTTAGAATTATTGTTTTGTTTTGTTTTGTTCTTCTTCTGTTCTGTTTATATGGTTTCTGATTTGTGTTTTCGAGTCTGGAATTTCGCGTGTCTGTTTATCCCCGTATGTTTAATCCGTAGGTCTGATAGCAGCATGGGAAACCATGTTAAAATCGATCTACGGTCTGTTTTGTTTTTCTTCATTTGCGTAAAACCAGGGAAGCAATAATGAGTCGATAATTTTTCATGGGCGCCGAGAGAATAACCCAAAGAAACATTTGGAGCTACGAATCTAAGATGGGAAAAGCGATGGAAGCAATACCTTTAAAGCACCAAGATGGCTCCAAAAATTTTTAAAGGCTTAAATTCTTCGTGGTACAATGTTGAAGGCAAGGTACTACCTTTTTTGCTTATGTTTTACTACCTTTTGGTTTTTTGAGCATAAGTAGCCTATACATAAACCTTAGTATGAATCTTGGCCCGAGTGGTTGTAAGATTATTTCTATTAGTGTGGAAAGTTCTCGCCCCAAATCTGCTCATCTAGAGGTGTAGGAAACATGTAGTAGTTGAAGGAAGCAAAGTGAATAAAGAGTTCCTCGTAGTTCTATCAAAATCTCATGGTCCTATGCATGAAATTGCTTCTACCGCCATGGGAGCAACAAATTGTGTAGTTTAAGCATTCGCAATCTAAAGAAGACGTTGAGTTTTGAAAGAACGCAATCTTCGGCTTTCGTTGATGTTTATGGTGATGGCTTCTCGGTGAACCCACCTTAAACAAAAACGAGATTACGCTTTGGGTGACAATTTAGAAATCGAAGAATCTTTGTACATAGGTTCGAAATGGTTTAACCATGGTGGGCGAGTTCAAACGAGCTTCGCTCAATCAACTCCCTCCACGTGTGATGTACGCATGTTAGCTTCAACAAGACTTAGCATAGCCGATAAGCCTTCAAAGCTAAACGGGCTTAATCTTGACGGATTGGCCTGAATCATCACATATGTTCCAATGAATAAGACGGCGTGGCTTGCCTACATAACCGACCTTATTCGAGTACTTGATTCATTGTCTCTTATTGTCAAGGCCAAAACCGTAATTTTAACCGAATTCATTAATTCCTAAAACGAGAGTCGAGGTAAGAGCTTTGGATAAATGGTATGGATAAATGTCGCTTTCCTAGGTCTCACAACCAAGGAAGGTTATTAATCCGCAAAAGCGACAAGCCCACCTCATATAATGCTCGTAGGGTCAAAGTCCAGCGATCCAAGAATGATAATCGACAAGGATACTTTTGGAAAGTCGAAATGAGGACTTTAAACTCGTAACTACTTCTTTAAAACCCTTAGGATTTCTTTTTTAGGATTTTAGGTTTTGTTTTCTTTGAGTCAAATAAAGAGTAACGTGACATATGTTGAGGTTTTTATTTTGCCGTGTTCCGATGGCCATTGGGCTAAGGATGTGCAAAACTTTTTTACTCAATATAGGCCACGTGAAATAGAGTTCCGTAGGAGAGTCGAAAAATTGCTAAAGAAAAGGAAATTTAGCAATCAATCTTAAGATGGAAGCATTAAGAGAGCTTGAGAATTACTGAAAATGTAACAGAGAATGATTGGTGCGAACAAGAACAATTTTGGTCAACTTCCAAAATCTTTTAGAATGGTGATCCAAGTGAAAATCCAAAGTGATGTGCAATTCATTCTGCAATTATCCTTATCTTTCCCTTTACACTTTTTCACCTTCAAACTTTTCGATCCTCTCACCAATCTGCCCCAAAGTTCACATTTCTAACCATTCTTTCATCGCCTCTCTTTCTTTCCATCCGTTTCACTCTCCCACCCAATCTCAATGCCTTAACCATTTTCAACCCACCCATAAACACAATTTCTTACCCATCCTTTATCTTTTCTTCCCATCCTTATGTGTATCTTTTTCTAAACCCATCACATTCTCAACCTCCATTTTGTTTACACAATACCTATGTGTTGCGGAATTTGAAATATTGCTAAGCTTTAATGATTATCTTTTATCATTTTGATTTTCATGATCCTAGTTGGGGGAAGTGTAGCTCAGAACCTAGCTAGATTTTAAAGGTTTTTGGTTCGATCAAAGTACAACTTATCTTTTACCGGAAGTTTTAAATTTCACATTTTTCCGTCTATTCCGGCATTTCTAGATGATAAGTTTTGTTCTCAACTATCTCACCGATCCGACCTTGTTGATGACGGTTATGACTTTTACGTGATACATTGGGTTATTAGTAATTTTAGGAGTAGCTACATCTCCTAAGTTGTTGATATCCAATGCAAGCGAGAAGTTTCTCGCTAAGTATTTGATTTTATTTTTAGCCAATAGGTCGCATTCAATCTGTTATACCTTACTAAGTTTCTCTTTCCTGGATTGAATACCTTTTCGATCGAGTCACCCTCGTGTTTTCCCACGTCGGGTAATGCTTTTTGATCTTTGTCTTCCACCCGGTTTTAAGAATATTTAGGCGGTGGAGGTTGTAGATGACGACCATCATCTTTAGTTGCTTGTTTATTTTTCTTTCTATTTAGTATTTTTCTTGTCTTTGGTTGTATAAAATAAAGTGGCTTAAACTGCTTTTAGGTATTCATACCTAATTATCGCGCCACGTTATTCTATAACTTCCATAGACATGGTGTTATTAACGGTTTCGTGGAGTTTGTCTCGCTTATACAGTTTTCACTTGCTTCTCCACAACATGCCGACATTTACTCGATATTGTTCCTTTACTTGAGAGCCGCTTTCCAGAGCTAAGTCTTTTCTTAACTTCTCACTTATTTTTGTCATTGAGGACAATGCCACGCTTAAGTGGGGGTAGGAGACTTAGCCATGTTATGTTATAATTGAAAATTGAATGAAACGGCACATGATTGAAAAATTTAATAAATACCATATTATGTATCTCGTACTTTAGAATTGTGAGTTCCTAGCTAAGAATTGATAGGAAAGGAACCAAGTTGCATGAGTACGTGATCATTTTATACTTATGCTAAGTAAATTTAAGGATATTCATGCTTGGTTGTTGCGTAGTAGTTATTTATTATTCAATTACTCAAATCAGTGAATCGAGTATACCGCGCAAATCATAATAATCAAGAAATTATGTGTACATTGCATAGATGATTGGTTATGTAGACTTAGTGTCGATACTTATTGGTGATGTATTCTTATCTTCTTGCCAACAAAAGCGGAGTAATAAGCTTGAGACGACTGTGTTTTTAGCAAAATGTTAGACACTGGGCTTGTAGTAACATTACCAAAGTAGCCCCGCTTGTGGTAATATTCGATGCTATACATGATCTAAGATAGGGGATACTCTAAAAAGTTTTCTTCCTTGAGATTAATAGTATTTGAAAAATATGAAGATATGAAAAGAATATTCAACTCTTTAAGAGGCTTTGAGTAGTACTCGGTCTCCAAGTCCAAAACCCTATAGATACGCTCTTGCTTATTGCTCTAGTGCTTCAAAAATTTAAAGGCATAAGAAGTATGAATCTCGAAGTTGGTGGGTTGAGATTACGAAGTCTCAGCATAAACTCTAATCTTGCCACGAATATATAGAAATAAATGCACATGCACACGCCAACGCGATTCATAGTGAGTAGTGAATAATGGATATCTTATAAGCATGACTAGTATGAGTTGACTTGAGTTTCTTGTGTAAGTATGATTTGACCATAGAAAATGTTGTCTTGGGAATGACTTATTGATAATTTGTTCGGGACGATCAAAGTCTAAGTGGGGTAGTTGATGACGGTCAAATTATACCCGTAAAAGTCATCAACATTGACCTTAAATCGAGATTAATAATATATATTTCATATTAAATCACATGTTTATATTTAATATTTAATGTTATGTGATTTATATTATGTAAATTGGTATTTAGTCGCTTTTATTATTTAAAGCCGATTTATTGTGTGATAATTATTGATTTTGCAGATCACAACAAATCGAGAGGATTAATGTCATTCAATCAATTATATCAAGATAAAGAAGGAAGAAAATCGGAGCATTAATCAAGAGATAAATGAGAGATTAATCGATCAACACGAAAGCGCGCAGCAATGGGGAACAAGATAGACGAGAAAAACGATTGACGCGCGTGAAAAGTTAGGTTCGGTCGACCGAGCCTCGATGCTTCGTCGACCGAGTGTCACCTCTCGGTTGACCGAGCCTCGGGTTTGGGTCGGTTTTCGGCTTTAATCGTGCTTATCTTCTAGAACCACCCTAAGTCGGCAAAAACTCTATATAAGCAAGCGACTACGAGAATTGTAATACACACCAAATACACCAACATATCCTTTCATTCTTTCTTCAATTTTATAGCTTTGATACAATGTAGTTTATTGAAGGTTTCAAAGAATTTAAGGGGCCGCAATATGTAAGCCTTTATTTTCTGCTTTCTTTCTTTCAAGTAATTAATCCCTCCCAATTATGCTTTATCGCTTGAGTTAGTTAATTCATAGCTAGATGATGTAGATCTAGGCTATGACGTCGTGGATGTGGCGAAGCCTTGTCTATGAGGATCCCATAACCTACGCCATATGTTTAACGCTCTATTCATGAATCGCTTGGTTTAATTAATGCGTATCTAAGTAGTTTATATAATTTCTTTACGAGTTATTGCTTAATGTCATGTGTATGATGAAACGCCGAGAGATACGCTCGTAGATGTAATTTGGGAGTTGAAATCGTTTGGGTGACCGAATGGTGTCATTCGGTCGACCGAGTGTCTATATTCGGTCGACCGAGCCCCTGCTTTATCCGTTAAATAGCCACGCCTTTATGGTTAGGTTAACTTAATAGAATTTATTATCTCGGGGTATGGCTATGGCTACGTTACTCGCTTAGTTTAATTAAAACGTGTAAAAAGGAAATACCAATATAAAACTCTTAGGTAGGCTTATGAATTGATCTTCGGACGCTCGCGTTATCTAGGTAGGTTTATATTCGGGAATTGCATGCACCGCTATACGTGACGTCGTAGATTAGCATGAGACTATAACTTGGTAATTGCTAGTTGGACGAGAGCTTGAGTAATCGCTCAGAAGTACGCCTAACCAAAGGAATGTTGCCCGACGAGGTGTACGGTTAATATCGGCATCCTTAGAGTCGTAAGCGTGTGAGTTATATGAGATGGAGGCACTAAAAGGCGAAGTCACGTAACAATATCACAGTGATTTAGTGACTTGCCGGTGCTAAGTCAAGTTAAAGAGGATGACTCCCGTAGCCAATCTAAGATAGATACAAACGGATTGACAGTTAATAAGTTCAGTTTATTATATAAATTATCTAGGTCCAAACGATAAAGACTATAATTGGGGAGGTTAATTACGTTGTGTCGAGTCGTGTCTTTACCTTTCTTGTCTTTATGTTGGTCGTAGACCGCCTCTATGTCCTTGACATGTTTAATTAATTGTTTATATATGAAATGACCCATAATTGGTTCCCTGTGGGATCGACCTTGATTCACTATAGCTATACTACGATGGGCCTAGTCCTCTTGCTAGTATTGGTTTATGGTGGTCGAGTATATTATAACCTGATTGACCACGTCATCAATAGGTCACTTTGTTGTCGTGTATTTCGATGACATACTCATTTATAGTCCAGATCTCGATTCACATATCGATCATGTTAGAGCTGTTTTGGATGCCCTTAGACAAGCCCAATTATACGTTAACCTTAAAAAGTGTTCTTTTTGCATGGAGAGGGTTGTGTTTTTGGGATTCGTTGTGAGTTCGCAGGGCATTGAAGTTGATAAAGATAAAGTAAAAGCAATTGAAGAATGGCCCGAGCCAAAGAATGCTTCCGAAGTGAGGAGTTTTCACGGATTAGCAGGATTTTACAGGAGATTCGTGCCGTACTTCAGCACCATTGCCGCACCCTTGAATGATCTAATCAAGAAGCATGCTCCATTTCAATGGGGTCCAAAACAAAGGGAGTCCTTTGAAACTTTAAAATCTAAGTTGATTTCAGCCCCTATTCTTGCATTACCTGATTTTGATAAAACATTTGAACTTGAATGTGATGCTTCGGGTGTGGGAATTGGGGGTGTTCTTATTCAAGAAGGCAGACCTATTGCTTATTTTAGTGAAAAATTAAAAGGGTCTGTTTTGAACTATGCCACCTATGATAAGGAACTGTATGCCTTAGTAAGATGTTTGCAAGTCTGGCAGCATTACCTTAGACCTCGGGAGTTTGTTATTCATACCGATCATGAGTCTCTCAAGTACTTAAAAAGTCAGAATAAGTTGCATGCTAGACATATTAGGTGGATTGAGTTTATTGAATCATTTCCATATGTGATTAAATACAAGAAAGGTCAAGAAAATACCGTAGCTGATGCATTGTCTAGGAGATACACTTTGATTACTCACATGCAGACTAAGTTATTCGGTTTTGAGCATATTAAGGACCTTTACTTGTCTGATCTAGATTTCCATGAGATCTTTAAGAAATGCCTACATGCTATAACTGATGAATTGTACAAGTTAGATGGCAAGTTTTATATCTTCGACGGGTTCCTTTATAAGGAAAACCGTGTGTGTATTCCAGATGTTCAATTCGTGATTGTCTTGTTAAAGAGTCGCATGCTGGGGGTTTGATGGGTCATTTTGGTATTACAAAGACACTTGACATGTTGAGCACACACTTTTATTGGCCACATATGCGCAGGGATGTTCAGAAATTTTGTGAGTCATGTATTGCGTGTAAACGTGCTAAATCTAAGTCTATGCCTCATGGTCTTTACATTCCGCTTCCCATTCCTTATTCCCCTGGGTGATCTTTCCATGGACTTTGTGCTAGGACTTCCACGCTTCTAAAAGTGGTAAGGATTCCATATTTGTAGTCGTGGATAGATTTTCTAAAATGGCGCACTTTTGCCATGCAATAAAACTAATGATGCTTCATACATTGGGCCGATTTATTCTTGAAAGAAATTATGCGTTGCATGGAGTCTTTCGTAAAAACGCGAGTTTTTACAATTTATAACCAAACACCCCAAGTATAAGGATCGTAGTATAGGATGTTAACGGGTCGTCCTGAGGGAGTGGAATGTTTATCGGATCAAGGAACAATTATTCTATCGATTATGTCACGACTATTAACTAAAACTAAGATTTATACTAATTATGAAATAATGAACAAGAATTACGATGAACAAAGAATTTCGATGACTTAAAATATGCAAAAACAACTAGAACTTTAAAACAACTAAACTCAACAAACAAAGTTGATGACGAACGAATTGGTTTATCAAATAATTAAAACAACGGCAAGGCAGCGGGAATCCACCGATCAACCAACCCAACCCCAACTAGGCGGCAAGTTAAAGATATAATTTTAGTAATGATCTATCACGAATTCGATTAAATTTCTCTAAACGATTCTAGGGTTTCGCTTTTCTTTTTCAAGTAAAACAAAACGACATGCAAATCAAGATCATGAGATTGTCTCCAAAACTCTACTCAATTAATTATAAACGATCTCTCGATTACAACTAATTGCATCAATTGAAAAGATCTAAGCTTGAATAATATTTTCATATAAATTCAAAGCATAAAAGATGGTTTCATCGATCTCTCGATTCGAATAAAACGTAAACGATAAAAAACAATATCCAATTGATAAAAAAAACTATAACTTTACTCACTAAACATGTAGCAAAAATCTCTCTAGTTGGTGTTGATGTTGATCGGTTTCATCCGTTGTCCCACCGCGATGTGCTTAGCCAACAACCATGATGTTGATCATGATCATTGGATGGGAAGAAATCATCTTCTTTTTAGGTTTGGAAATTGCGGCTGCTTCTCTGTTAAAAAGTGCGGCCGAATTGTGTATGCGTGAATGATTATTGGTGTATATTTAGGGTTTGGAAATAGCTGTATATATAAGGGAGTAAGTCGGCTGCTTGTAAATTGCGTATGTCGGTTGTGCTTTGAACTCTCTCAACCAAATCCTTCGATTAGATATTTATTGGAATAAAACTTCTAAAATTCATATCTTGAGTTGTAGACCTCCAAAATTATGATCCGAATGTCATAAAAAGCTCTCGGAAAACTCTACAACTTTCATTAAGGACTCTTCTTCGTAAAACGCCTTTTGATTAGCCCGTCGTATTACGAGTCGTTTTGGGATTTTCCACTTACCCAAATTGATTAGCCACTTGATCACCATTTGAGTTGTAGAAGTCCGATTGACGTAATTCAAAGTGCGTTGGAAAGCTCTTTCAAAGATCTACAATTTTCATGAAGATGTCCTCCCCTGAAAATGCCTCTAAACACCTCTTTTAGACCGAATATATGCATCTACAAGATATCCAAAATATTGCAAAGTGTAACAACATCCAAATAAACATAAAACCAACGATAAGAACACATAAATCAGCCACTTTTGCAATTTATTATCTTTAAAACTCATTTGCTCGCTTTATCCTTTTGGCGAGTAATTTTCTATAAGAATCACTAAAACATGGAAGATAATGTTACGAAAATAACTCGATAAAAACCGTAAAATTAGTCGTAAACAACTCCCCACACTTAAACTTTTGTTCATTCCCGAACAAAACAATCAAAACTAGCTCACTTTATATGCAATCCAAATAGATCCCCAACTCATGTAACAAAAGATACAACAACTATAGCAAGTAATACCAACATAGAGATAGATTCGGTGTATGTGTGACAAGCCCTTTTCAATCTCCACAATCCTTTCAGACAAATATCTTTTCAAATAATTCAATGACTATCCTAGGTATGTACGATGATCGTCCCACACAAAGTCATCTCGCACTCATCAAGATAATCCTTAAAACATATCTTCCAGTTTATACTAGGTATAAGATTAACGATAACAAAGTCTTGAGTTTATTCTCTTTTTCACTTTCTTTTTATTATTATTTTTTTTTTGTAAACGCACATCAGAATGAGCTCTCACCCGTCATGGTAGAATAGGATGTTTCGGGATAACACCCTACCTTACTCAAATCATAGGGTAGCTTTTCCCGACTGTCGTGAGCTTTTGGTCATCATAGTGGAATAGAACATTTCGAGATAATGCCCTACCGCACTCCAATCATCGACCAGCTTTCGACACACCCATTTATTTACTATTATCTCAACTTTTTTCAAAAACATTAGTTACGTTTCACTTATCACATTCAAACCTTCAGATATTCACAGTGCACGTTCTGAACTTAGGTGTTACTTCACTGTTACTATTAAGAACAAATCTCCCTAAGATAAATCACTAAAATAGTGAAAGGATAAAGTTCAAAATTATTGCTTCAATATCAAAGGCTTTCGTGAGTATGAAATGAATACTATCTCAAATCAGTAAAAGCATGCTATAATTATCTCTCAAAGTCACATAAAATCATTGTCAGGAAACTACAACTAGCAAGCCTTTTGTTTCAATTGTATGCTCAAGATTTACAATTATCCAAGTGTAAAAATTTAAAATTTCACTATTTATCAAAGATCACAAATATTTACTCATACTGTCGAAAATAAAGCATGAATTGCACCCCCCCCCCACACTTAAATCACATTATGTCCTCAGAATGTGCAAATAAAAGAAAAGAATACTTAGCTGGTTCCAACGATGGTTGTCGGGCAGTAGATTGACAGTGGTCAGGCCGGAGCATGAACGTACCGCTGCATCTCGTATCACGAATAGACAACACTAAAAGTAATAACTTGCAAACTGACAGACCTAAACCTAACCTTGAAAACAGTGCCAGAAATCTGACAGACGTTTCCTGGTTTAAACGATCCTAACCGGCAGTGTACCGGGTCAAACTGTAGTGCTATTATGGTGAGTCAGAGTGTCGAATCCTCAGGGAACTTGGTAATTTATTTTACGTGTGGTTAAACACCAAAGAGCTGTTATTAACTCGATCTAAACCGCAGTTTTATTACACAGATCACTACTATTCTAGTTAACATAAAATAAATATGTAATTTAAAAGTTATTCTAATATAATATATATAGATAAATAGATATATATAGATGTACATAAATTGCAAAGTATATATATAGATATAAATATATAGGTACCAATATACTAAATGTATAATTTTAGAGAATGGCCAAAACTTATATAATTGGTTTATACGATCTTTTCGATTAATTGAAATGTGTTCGATCTCTCCTTTTATTTTAGGTCCAATTGAGTAAATGAAACGGTGCACTCTCGAGGTAAACAATTCCTCCTCACACGAGTGTATGAAATTGTCATATGTCCATTGTCATCACCCAAGATCCACAATCATTACGGTAAACTAATTAATCTAAACAGGTCCCGAGTACAAATCTACCTTTAGATAAAAGGAGTCATTCCGTTCACAAGCGGTCAATTTTATTTTAAAGGCTCCGGTTGTCAAAGCCGGACGATTCAACTTTCCGGTTTAAGTTTCAATTAAACTGATGATTTAACATTATTACGATCTCGAGTACAAATTATAATAAAATTCATTTCTCCCAAAACAAATTTACCCCGGTTAGAAATCGGATTCCGTTATCACGTTGTTCACACGGCCAATTTTACCCTCCGGTTTTTCTATCTTTTATTTCATATCCTCGACTACGAGGCGCCAATTCATAATCGATTATGAATTCTCGATCTATTAAATATGTCAATACGAATACGATCAAAATAGAAAAAGATTCAATTAACTCAATTTTAGTCATTTTAACTTAACAACATTTCTTTAACGAAAAGATCGAAATAAAACCGATTACATAGTTTTGGCCATATTATATTTAGCCTAAAACATTATAACAACAAAAATACAAAAACAAACATAAATACTTAAGAAAAGTTACCCGAATACGGCAATTGATTCAGAAATCGTATCTTCCGGACATTACAACTTCTTTAGCAAAACCGACTTCCGAGATTTTCTCGAGCATTACAACGATACTACATTATTACGGCGTAAGGCCTTATTTACTACTACTAAAAAAAAAAAGAAGAAGAGGAGATATATATATATATAGATCAAGTATATATATAAATTTTGGTACATCCCACGCTACGCAAATGAGCTCCTTTATATAGAAAAAACTTCCAAGGCCGGACCGGTCCGTATTAGGCGGATCGGTCCGGACTAATGATGATCCCCACTAACTTGATCATTCCAAAGATGTGCGTAGGAGATATTATTTTTATATATAATTATTAAACTTCTAAAATTCATATCTCGAGTTCTGGACCTCCAAAATTGCAAACGAAATGCCAAAATTAAGATCTCGAGAAACTCTACAACTTTCATGAAGGACTCTTCTCCAGATAACGCTTTTTTGATGACCTCGTGTTCCTCCGAAGCTTTTACGGGATTTTTCTTAATCCAAGTCGATTAGCCACTTGATCACTGCTTAAGTTCTAGACCTCCAATCTTCATAATTTAAATTGCATTGGAACACTCTCGGAAAAATCTACAACTTTTGTGAAGAACACTTTTTTTGAAAATATCATTTTGATGAGCCATTCGTTTGTCGAAGATATTTCTCTATTATTACTTATCCAGATTGATTGGCTACTTGTCCACTTAAGCTTTATTCAATTGACCATTTAAACTCGTGGCACTCTCTAAATCATTCCGGAGATATGATTAAACTTCAAAATGTCGATTCTCGGGTCTTGGTTTATAAATCTGCAATAAAACATCACAAATACCCACGTAAATCGACACGACAATCCGATTTACTAAAATCGGTACAAAATTACAACTTTTTATTATTATTATTACTAAACACTCTAAATTATAAAGACTAACACTTTATACCATAATTTCATATATTTTATATAAATTCGTTGATAAAACATAATAATATAACATATTTTTAATCATATAAAATAATACATCAATTACTCCCCACTTAAATTTTGATCGTCCTCGAGCAAAAAATAGCGATAATAAAAGATAGTATAATTTTTCGTATTATAATATATTTTGTCAATATTATAAATATATTATCTATCTTAATTTAAAATCTTAAGAGAAATGTAGAAGAGTATATAATCTGAAATAACTTAAGCATTAAATATTATTTAGATAAAATTATATATGTAATACTTAAGAAGTATAAATAAAATATCGTAATTATTTTTAATCGCAACTATTATGAAATTCGGAATCGGAAATTTCATTAAAGTAATTGACAAAATGGCTTCAAGATGTTGGTTAATCGGAAAAATCAAAAAGAGAAAGAGATGCAAATGCGTCATAAACTCATCATCTTCATATTTTTGAAAAAAACATATTCTCAAGATCTTTTTTCATTTTCTCTCTTTTTTTTTTTTTTTTTTTTTTTTTTTTTTTTTTTTTTTGAGATTAAGAACTAAAAGCGTGAGTGTGTGTAGAAAATCAAACTTACGAGGCATTGCTTCATCAAGATTGATCGAGTACTACTTTTTCGATCGAAAATTACAAGTCCGGTTTCCTTAAACTTGTATAATAATTCACGAGATCTTATGATTTAACTTTTCCTCTTTCATTTTATCTTGTGCCTTCATTCCCAAAGCAATAGGACATTTCGTGATAATACCCTAGCTGGACTACTATCATCAGGCAATCGGGAGCTTAATTACCTCATAGTGATATAGGACATTTCGTGATAATACCCTACTCACTCCAATCATTGGTAGCTACATCCGATTTGTTCTTTTTTATTTTTAAGTTGTTAATCACGAGATAAGGAAGATACGATATTTGATTAATTACATGTAAATATGGTGCTTCGTTCTTAATTAATATATCCGAACTTATTACCAAAATCGGCTATGTTGCAAGTGTCATGAGGTAAGATCGAATATACTACTACTTATCTAATTTTTCCAATCTCAGCATATACCAAAATTTAGCTTTTACGTCACCATCTCTTTTATAAGACGTACAAACTTATGGTATTTCAAGGAAATGTAGACCAAAATAGCTAAAGCTCGGTTATTTAATCATAATTGACAATTTCGAGTGAGGTCTTGATCACTCTAATCAAGGCTGAGGTAGGTTATTTGGCTATAGTTATATTTTTGTGGTGCCAAAAATCAATAAACTTAATCCAATTCCAAATTCATAATTCGTATTGAAAATGATTCTAAAATTTTACTTATAAATATCAATCATACTTATATAATTTTATAAAAACAATATCTAATATTAATTACTCCATTATATAAACTTAAAATCTTCTTAAAATCTAAATTAGACATATAATTATATTTATTTTATATTTATTTAAAATTTTTTTTTTTTTTTTTTCTAAAATTTTAATGAATTTTCTAACCTAACTCTACTCCCCACTTACTTAGTGTGGCATCGTCCGATGTTCAATAAGTAGTAAAGAAGTAGGTTCGAAAATAAAATTAAAATTATCTATCAACGTTATTTTTCCGATTTTTTTTTTTTTTTTTTTTTTTTTAGCGTATACTAATTATATCATTAAATAAAACAAACAACTTAAAAAACTAAGACATATATATTAAACAAGATACATTATTACAAACTTAACTAAAGGACTGCAAACTTAACTTAAATTAACTTATTAAAACTTAAATATTACTAACAAACTACTAACAACTCTCTAGATAGTAGACGAACAACCCGGTGTATCAACCGGTAGCAATCCAAACCGACTATCTCTGAGGCGGAAAAATTTCATCCGTCTCCAAATTCTTCTACTCCATTGAGAAGAATACACAAACGTGATATCAACCAAGAATTAGGCATAGGTTTCCCTACTACCTCTGGTTATTGCAAACTCCAACACTTTGTCCTTTGAATCAATATACCCCAATCAACAAATACACCGAATGCCAAAGCAAAAGTAGAAGCATTTCATTCTCACCAAACTTCCAAAATCCCGGTGGGATAAACTCGAGAATTTATAAAATGCTTCCACGCTTTAGATGTGGAAGTAAAGCTCGTGTAGACATGTCGTGATTTGTATCAAAAAGCGGGAACAGACATTGGAAAGACTCGTGTACTTTATTCAAATGATTAGAGGGATTTTGTAGTCCCCATTGCATTTCAAAATGTGGCATAGAAACTGGTGGAATTTCAAAAATTTGGTTGATAATAGATGAAGAGAAGGGAACAGCCACTCCTCTTACTAGAACAATCTGTGTGATATCGATCATAGATGTCGTCATAAGCGCAGAATAAAATTCTCGCACTATCGAGACATTTACCCGTCCTCTCGGTGTACTGACAAATTTTTTCCAACCGAAACTCCTAATGAGAGTTTTACCCATCGATCAATTTTATCAAAATTCAAACCTTTCTCCAATAGGATTGGAGAATTAGCAAAAACGAGGGTGTAAATTTATACTCTCATTAGAGGGCTTGCGATTCGGATGATCCGGTGTATTAGGCTCGTAAGAATTTACTGATGATGGTGAGGAGTGGTTCGACATTTTAAAACTTGATAAAAAATAAAATTACGGTTGGAAGTAGATAGGCGGTGAAAGAAATTTGTATCCTTTCCTCATTCCACGGCCTCCTTTATATAGATAGAAAGTAATACATACGTGGATGAGCAGAGACAGACTCAAAAAATGAGTCATCTTTGTTACCACTTCACGGATCGGGCCGAGTATAGGCCGGACCGGTCCGGCCTCATCCTCGCTTTTTCTTGAGGGGAGAGGTGAAAGTCAATTTGAACTTTGGTTATTTTTTACTTCACGTGCCTATTACTAACTCTTTCCTCGAAGATACATTGTAAAGTTAATTTAACTTGATACGAACGGATAAAACGACACATTATATTTTATAAAATGACGTAGTAATTATACGAAAATTATTTTTGGGTTTTTCTTTATAGTTTTATAAAAACTAAACCGATTTAAAATGCAAACCAAAATTTCATAAAATCTATTGTAACGAAAATTGAAAATAAACTAATAGTTAAATGACAAAAGTCGAATGCAATAAAATGTGTAGTAAACATGTTTAATCAATCATTAAAATTCAATCTTCATCATAATCTTCCTCCGGATGAACTTGAAAACTCGAACTTGGAAACGATCGAGAAGGCGATGGATGAGTTTGAAGTCGTGGTCCCGGCGAACTATCAAGACCCATCGAACTCATGCCGACGTGACATGTGCATACTCGGTGAATCCTCCCCAACTCGACATCGTTTGTCTCTGACACACTGTCGAAAATACACCGCCCTACTAGATTGGCTTCCAAAGGATATGACGATGGATGAAAGCTCGACGTGGTGGAATAGGTGTTTCCCACTGTGGTAAGGTATATGGATCGGTCGACAAGGTGGATAGGCGGGATCATCAAAGTAGGATTACGGAAGCAAGCTGCTCGTTCCTTCTTAAACCTCTACGAATATCATCACACCATTTGCTTAGTACTCTCCGGCCGAATAAAGCCACATTGGCTTGACCACGCGCAACATCTCATCACTAAGTTGAAACATGTCATATGTGATAGTGTTGGAGAAAGGAGTTTGTTGAGGCCGACTAGAAAAGATGGAAAAGAAGAAGATGTAAAAGCGGGTGGGTGGGCCGAGTTTGACGTCTTCTAAGCAAAGAAGCTAATACTACCATCCGGAAGACTAGTCAAACTAGGTCCAATCGATTTCCATCGGCCGGAGATAACTTGTCATTAGGCGGAATGGTACTCCCAACCTACGACATAAATCGAGAGATAAAACAAGGGAAGTAAAGATGACTCCTGTGCAGCGATGACAATACTCTCAAAAATCCTCTTAAACATGACCTTTCCAACATCCACTCTAACATCATTTACCATAGCCTGAGCAATACAAACATCTTCCTTTCCAAAAGCGGTGTGTTTACGAGAAGGATAGAGATTATGGCTAATAAATCTTTTAATTGCCCTTAAACCTCTAAAACAGTTCCGTAATTAAACCGATTTTCAACCCACACCGCGGTCGGGTCAAAAGCAGTCTGGCTCTCGTAGGCGATCTGCTCAAAACTAGCGGGATCATCTAAATTATAGACTACCTGTAATCCTCCTCATCGGGAAAAACCTCAACTCCTAAAATTGCATTAATGACGGCGGTTTAAAAGGAATATTTCTGGCTCGTAAAGGTACAGTTTCCGACTGAGTAAGCTGTTCTTCTGACATAGTAGATAAAACCGAATAAAACTCAGCTACTATAGTCGTGTTAATCTCACCTTCCCTTCTGGCTGCTAAATCTAACCACTGACGCCTTCTAAAGATATTTTTGACTTCATCACCTAAGTCATCCAAATCTAAACCTTTTTCAACCAGAACATCACACTTACTATAAATTTTTGTATACGCTTTCTTAGCTTCAGGTGATGCGGTTCTTTCAAAACTTACAGCTTCCTCTTCAGGTGATAAAATTACTGTGCCTACGACAGGAGTTGAAATTGGAATTTTTGATTTTCTCTTTTTAGAGACTCTAGTACTCGACTCAGCCATTCTACGATATTGGTAATGCCAATCAACAAAAACAACAACAAAAACAGCAAAAAAATAATAATGTCACAACACATTCAAAAATCAAAACAGTTGAAATTAATCTAAAAAATTATGAAAAATACGAAATTAACAACTAAATTAACTAGATTATACCTTAAAGTGTAGAAAACGTTGAAAAATAGGCCGGAAAAGTGTTAAAGTTGCCGGAATGAATGGAGCTTGTTCTTGACCCTTTTTGAATTTTCCACTTTGTGTTGAAGAGAGGAGATGATAATGAGAAGAAATCAAGTAGTGGTGTAGTGTGAGATGAATTTTTGTGGAAGGAAAGTAAAAAAAATTCGTAAGGTGGGGGGTTTGGGTGTGGGAGTGCGGTTTATTAGAAAAAATTAGGGAAGAAGAAGAAGAAAAAAGAAGGGTCCCAAATCTGTTTTATGTTTTGAGACCCGGACCAGTCCGGTATTAAGGCGGATCGGTCCGTGAACAAATTTTTCTGTTTTTCGATTTTTATGATTTTTGAATAAAACTTATACAAATTCTAATAAAACTTAATTAAAGTCTTAAAAATAAGTTTATAAAATTTTCTTAAAATAAAATTTGAAGGAACTTTTATAATTTTATAACAATTTCTAAAAATTTAATAAAATCCTTATAACACTTTAATAAAAGCTTATAAAAATTTAATAAATTTATATCAACTCTTATAAAACATCTAAAAAAACTTTTATAAAACTTTTATAAAACTCCTCAAATTTTATAAAGATCCAATTTTATAAAATTCTCGAAGAAGTTATCTTGAAAATTTTATAAAATAAAATAAAATAAAAGACTCAAACTTAAGGGGTTCTGATTCTTCGATTTCTAAATCTTCCAAAGTTACGATATAGCGCTCGATCAACCTAACTCCTAAAAGCGAGGCATTTGAATTATCTCTCGGAATTCCATCGGGATTTTCGGATAACCACTAATCGTTCCTTCCTAACAATATTCAAACACTCATCACAGGATTTGGTTGTGTTTTTCCCACAAATCAACATGTTCACTTTTTCCACAGACTCTGCATCTCATTAGAAACTTTGCCCTTCTTTTATCGCACTTCTTGATGTTCCATTACATACTTCTCTTAATCTGATCTCTCTCAACAATTTCTTGTTTTGTTCAAAAACTAAAGCTTCATAAAAACGCGACATCTTTATCAAGGCCTAATTCCAAAAGTAAAATAAAAACTCCTATTCTATCTAAAAAGACATCCAGTTCTTTTACGTACATCCGGTAAAAGGCGAAAAGAGTTTAAACATAATTAAAATTACGAGAAAAGTAGAGTAAAGATAGATAGCACTGGTATTTGGTGATTCCAGTTCTCTTTTGCTTTTTTCAAATTTTTTTTTTTTTTTTTTTTTACTTTTTCGGTTTGTTGGGGATCAATCAAGTAGCATTATTTCTTCTTTCGGTGTGATTCCTTCTCCTCCACAAATAACTTTACTCTGTGTCCATTGGCTATAAAAGTTGTATTTCCATCGATTAGTCCAACGGCTCGAGTTTTGTAAACCCGTGTTACTTTAAATGGACTGTCCATCTTGATTTAAGCTTACACGAAACAACTTTAAACGTGAATTGTACAAAAGCACTCGATCACCTACATGGAACTCACGCTTAAAGATTCTCTTATCATGGAAGGACTTCGATGCGTTCCTTGTAGATTCGGCGTTTTCATAAGAATCGAGACGAAATTCTTCTAGTTACATCAATTGAAGCAATCTATGATCACCGGCTGACCTTAGGATCGAAATTTAGAAATCTAATAGCCCGAAAGGCTCGGTGTTCTAACTCAAGCTGGGAGATGACAAGACTTACCAAAGACTAGCTTATAGGAGAACAACCTATTGGTGTTTTAAAAGGCTGCTACATGCGCCCATGCGCATCATCTAATTTAATTGCCCGTTTTTACGATTTGAATCAACTGTTTTTCCACGATTCTTTTGATTTCTCTATTTGACACCTCTACACGACCACCGGTTTGCGGATGATAGGGCGTTCTGGTTTATGTGTTACACCATATTTCTCAATTAACTTAGTAAATGGTCTATTACAAAAGTGCGAACCTCTATCGCTAATGATTGCCCTCGGAATGCCATATCTAGTGAATATGTTCTTTTTAAGGAATCGTATGACAACCTTGGTATCATTAGTGGGAAGAGCTTGACTTTCTACCCATTTTGAAACATAATCTACCATTACAAGAATAAATCTTTTTCCAAGCGATATAGGAAAGGTCCCATGAAATCTATACCCCAAACATCAAATAACTCACATTCTAAAATAGGTTGCATAGGCATTTCATGTTTTTAGATACATTTCCCATTTTTGACAAGATTCACAAGATTTAACGTATTTATAAGCATCTTTATATAATGTAGGCCAATAAAAACCACATTGTAAAACTTTAAGCGCATTTTCCATCCTCCATGATGTCCTCTGCCCCTCACGATCATGACAAAATGATAAAATACTTAAAGTTTCATTATCAGGCACACATTTTACGATTATCCCATCGTGAACATTTACGGAAAAAGATCTGGTTCCTCCCAAGAATAAAATTTTAAGTCATAAAAGAATTTCTTTTTCATTTGCCAAGTCCAATGAGACGGAATATAATCACGAGGTTAAGTAATTAATGATATCTCCAAACCAAGGTGAGATTTCCTTAGAGGAATCCTATTTTTAATAATTGCATGGTTGAAGGAGTATCTATTCTAAATAGTTGTTCATCAGAAATGAATCTTTAATTTCATTCCCTATCTCTTCCTCGATCTCCATTCTACTTAGGTGATGCTCACTACTACGTTTTCACTTCCTTTTTATCTTTAATTTCAATATCAAATTCTTGTAGTAGGAGAATCCATCTAAGAAGGCGTGGTTTAGCATCCTTCTTACTCATTAAATACTTGAGTGAATAGTGCATGTAGACTATTACCTTAGAACCGACAATATACGATCTAAACTTATCTAAGGCAAAAATCACAATAGCAGTTCCTTTTACAGAGTTGCATAATTTAGTTGAGTTGCGTTTAATGTGTGGGATGCATAGTAAATAGCTTTGAGAATTCTATTGTACCTTTGACCTAAAACAGCTCCTACGGCTAAATCACTAGCATCACACATAATTTCAAAGGTAAATTCGATCTGGTGCTACCAAAGCTGGTGCGATAACCAACCGCTTCCAGGGTCTTAAACGCTTCCATACATTTACTATCAAAGTTAAAAGATACTTCTTTTTCAAGCAAATGACTTAACGGCTTTGCTATCTTTGAAAAATCTGCAATAAATCTCCTATAAAATCCTGCATGTCCAAGAAATCCTCTTAGAGTCCTTAGATTAATCGCGGTGGCGGTAATTTTTCAATCACCTCGACTTTAGCTTTATCAACTTCAATTCTATTTGAGATTCTATGACCTAAAACAATTCCTTACGATACCATTAAATGACATTTTTCCCGAGTTTAGAACTAAATTGGTATCCTCATAACGTTGTAAAACTCTTTCTAAGTCGACAAACACTTACCAAAAGAATCTCCATAAACACTAAAGTCGTCCATAAAAATTTCTAAAATTTCTCAACCATATCGAGAAAATATAGACATCATACATCTTTGAAACGTGCAGAGCATTACATAAACCAAACGGCATTCTTTTATACGCGAAAGTTCCATAAGGACATGTGAAAGTAGTCTTTTCTCTATCTCTCACTACAATGCAATGAAGATCTCAGAAATAACTTTGAATAACCATCTAAGAAGCAAGTAATACTTATGACCACTTAAGCGTTCCAACATTTGAACTATGAATGGAAGTGGATGATGATCTTTCTTAGTATGATCATTTAGTTTTCTAAAATCAATGCACATTCGATATCCTGTAATTTCCTTGTTGGAATCCATTCATTCTTATCATTCTCTTTCACTTGTGAAACCTCCTTTCTTTGGTACAACTTGAGTTGGACTAACCCATTCACTATCGATATAGGAAAGATTATTCCCATTTCTAATAGCTTAATGACCTCTTTCTTGACGATTAATCAAATTCGGGTTGGCGGCGTTGCGGTTGAATACAAGGTTTAGCATCCTCTTTCGAGAATTATCTTATGAACACAAATCTCGGGCTAATACCTCGAATATCGACATATTTCCCATCCAAAAGCTTTCTTATGCTTTCTTAACATTCTTATTAATTGATCTTCTTGCTGTTTGCTCGATTAAAGTAGATGATATAATAATCGGTAATAGATTATCAGTTTCTAGAAAAACATATTTGATTTAAAGGTAACGGTTTCAATTCCATTCTTTGGCGGATCTTATTGATGATTTAAGAACTGGTCCTTCTAGTTCTAACTCCAAATACTTATGCCATGGTGGCTTAAAAGTAAAGCTTCCTTTATCTAGAAAAAGGATTATCTCTTTCATTTCAATGTCTTCCTCATCTTCTTTATAGATGAAACGAGTTAAGCATTCTTCTAACTTTGTCTTCAAAAGTTGGTAATCGATTATCATAGACAGAATGAATATCTTCTATAAAAGAACATGATTACGGTGATGTATATGGATGGTTCATAGCTTTAAAAATATTGAAAGCAACTTCATCTTCATTGACTCTCAAAATTAACTCTCCTTTATGAACATCGATTAAAGTTCTTCCTGTAGCTAGAAATGGGCGACCTAGAATAAGAGGCGAATATCCTTCTTCCATTTCCATAACTACAAAATCTCTTTGGAAAATAGAATTTGTCTACTTTAACGATACATCCTTAATCATTCCTTTAGGGTACTTAATCGATCTATCTGCCATTTGCGAGTCATTTCGATCTTAGTAAGCTTTCCTATGCCTAGCTTTTTATAATCCTCATAAGACATGAGATTTATACTAGCTCCAAGATCACATAAGACTTTCTTAAAAAAATCCTCCAATTTCACATGGAATCGTAAAACTTCCAGGATCTTTCGAGTTTAGGTGGTAACTTATCTTTGCTGAAGTGCGAGAACATTCTTCATTTAGGCATAAATTCTCGTATTCCTCTAATTTTTTCTTATTTGATAGTATATCTTTCAAAACTTTCCATAGGCGAGTATATTAATCGAGCTTCAATAACGGGGATATTAACATGAAGATGACGAAAGGTATCAAGGAAACGAGCATACTTCTTATCGATTTTGCCTTTTGATTTGATCTTTAGGAGGGTAGGGTAAAGATTCTAAATCTATAACCTTTGGCTCCTTAGTCAATTTCTCTTTTCCTTTTCCTTAAACCTTTGAGTGTTACTTAGTCGCCATGTTTGAGTTCTTGAATTTTTCCTTTAAATTGTTCCACTGAATCAATCTACGCTTGATTTTTTCGATTCTTCCTGTTTCTCATTTATTCTAACATGTTCCTTGAATAAATTCCTTAAATCTTTATCCATAGGGTCTTTCAAAATCCTTGGGATTTTTACCCAATTTTCACCTTCATTTTCAGGTTCCAAACTTTTATTCCTTTTCAAGAAATTATCTATAATTTCTTCTTCCTCGTCAGTGAATTCATCTTTATCTTTAGTTTCATCATTCTTTCCATCTAAATCATTTTCTACTTCATTATTCCAAAAGTTTTCTACTCCATTGCTTCCACTAAGCTTCCTACTTCTCGTAACCACAACATTTACCTCTCTTGGGTTTCTGTCAGTGTTGCTTGGTAATCCTCCTGGGGGTCTACTGTTGTTACGTTCACCTTCCCTACTCAAATGATCTTCCATATTCCTTAATGAGGCTTCTATTGTTCTCATTACGGTATCATGTCCACTCATAGATGTTTTTATTGTACTCATATCTTTAGTATTGTACCAATAGAAGTCATCATCGTTTCCATATTCTTAGCTTGAGTAGATACCACACCCATCATATTTTCCATTAGTTTTTCCCATTTTTCAACTCCTTCAGGTTGAGTTGAACTCGACGAGTTCTTGGTATACTTTGAGTGGTATGTTGAGGATAGGATCTTGGTAATGATTGTAAATTCGATTAGATGTACTTTCTTGATAAACTTGGTTATTATTCTATATGGGATTGGATATGGCGGTTGTCTGGCTTACTAGGGTTTTCGGACCATCGATAAGTAGGATGATCTCTTCTAATAGCATTGAATGAGTTTGAGTATGCATTGTTCAAATTCTATCTTTCTTGAAGAAAACTCACCTCCTCCTCGAATATCCTGTTGGTTCTTCACTCCCTAATGCCACATTATCATGACTTGAGTATTCATTTGGTGTACTATTTTACGAATTTTGGTTCTTATTCATTTTGTAAACCATCAAATTTCCTACTCAAATTCTCCAAGTGTGCTAGAACTTCCGTATTAGACGTACATTCTCTGCCAAAAGCTACTTTTACGGTGCTAGAACCGGTTTCCCACATTCTGTTATTTTTGGAAATCTTTTCTATAGCATCGTAAATCGCTGTTTGAGCTTCACTCATCATTAACGAACCACCACATGCATGATCTACATCCGCACGTGAGTCTTTTCTCAATTCTGACGAAGAGTTGAATTTGCATATCTAAGGAATAACCATGATCGGGACACGCTCTTAACAATTTTTAAACCTTTCCCACGCATTCCCAAGAGTTTCCTCGGATCCTTGTCTAAAGTTAGCAACCTCGACTTTTAATTCCAAATTTCGTCCAGAGTGAAATATTGTTTGAAATTCAGTTTGAATCTCCTCCCAACTAGTAAGTGAATGATGTGGAAGAGACATAAACCAATCTCGGGCTCGTCCTTTTAAAGAAAAAGAAACATAGTCATTCTCGTTAATTCCTTATAGAGCACCTTGACTTTTGGTGTATTGCACAGATTCTTCAAAAGATAGAGATGATGATGTGGATCTTCATCATCCTCTCCTAGGAATTGGGCTCTTGCGTCAATTAAACCAAAAGATGAGACTTAATTTGAAATTATTCGCTCCTTCATTAGGTAAAAGTATGGGATTATTAGTCTGGTTTCTTCTTACTGTTTGATCACATATAGGTCTCGGGTTTGGTGGATTATTACGATTATTCTGGTTCCGATTTTGATTATTTCTATTATTATTATTATTAGGGTTAACAGGGTTTTGTCCATGCCCTAGAGCATGTTCCAGCCCTTGTTCAGGTGTTTCATCACCGATTTGACCATTCTCGTATTTACTGTTTGAAGATGATTCTTGGTCGATTTCACGACTAGTATGACCTCGTTTACTCTCTACTTAAGCGCCTTTTCGTAAGTGTTTATGTCAGGCTTATAAGGAGCGAGAGGGCCTTACCATACGGTCATCAACTAACGAAAATAGAAAATAACACGAATTTGATAGTAGTAAAAATTGGTAATTTTCCTAAAAGGTAACAACCAACGAAAAATAAAATAGAAATGAGATAAGAAAAGTGTTGACTTATTCTCGAGAGTTTTAAGCTAATACAAGTAGTAACCATAGACACATAAAAGAAATTAGCGGCGTTCCCGGCAGCGGCGCCAAAGAGCCGACAGACTAAACCTAACCTTGAAAAGCGAGTGCGAAATCGGCCAGGCGTTTCTGGTTTAAACGATCCTAACCGGCAATGTGCCGGGTCAAATCGTAGTGCTATTATGGTGAGTCAGTGTCGAATCCTCGAGGAACTTGGTAATTTATTTTACGTGTGGTTAAACACCAAAGAGTCACATTATTAACTCGATCTAAACCATGATTTTATTACACGAGATCACTACTATTCTAGTTAACATAAAATAAATATGTAATTTAAAAGTTATTCTAATATAATATATATAGATATATAGATATATATAGATGTACATAAATTGCAAAGTATATATATAGATATAAATATATAGGTACCAATATACTAAGCAGATAATTTTAGAAAGCGGCCAAAACTTATATAATTGGTTTATACGATCTTTTCGATTAATTGAAATGTGTTCGATCTCTCCTTTTATTTTAGGTCCAATTGAGTAAATGAAGCGGTGCACTCACGAGGTAAACAATTCCTCCTCACACGAGTGTATGAAATTGTCATATGTCCATTGTCATCATCCAAGATCCACAAGCTCGTTACGGTAAACTAATTAATCTAAACAGTCCGAGTACAAATCTACCTTTAGATAAAAGGAGTCATTCCGTTCGTCAAGCGGTCAATTTTATTTTAAAGGCTCCGGTTGTCAAAGCCGGACGATTCAACTTTCGGTTTAAGTTTCAATTAAACGATGATTTAACATTATTACGATCTCGAGTACAAATTATAATAAAATTCATTTCTCCCAAAACAAATTTACCCCGGTTAGAAATCGGATTCCGTTATCACGTTGTTCACACGGCCAATTTTACCTCCGGTTTTCTATCTTTTATTTCATATCCACGACTACGAGGCGTCAATTCATAATCGATTATGAATTCCTCGGATCTATTAAATATGTCAATCTGAATACGATCAAAATAGAAAAAGATTCAATTAACTCAATTTTAGTCATTTTAACTTAACAACATTTCTTTAACGAAAAGATCGAAATAAAACCGATTACATAGTTTTGGCGATTATTATATTTAGCCTAAAAACATTATAACAACAAAAATACAAAAACAAACATAAATACTTAAGAAAAGTTACCCGAATACGACAATTGATTCGAAATCGTATCTTCCGGACATTACAACTTCTTTAGCAAAACCGACTTCCGAGATTTTCTCGAGCATTACAACGATACTACATTATTACAGGCGTAAGGCCTTATTTACTACTACTAAAAAAAAGAAAAGAAGAAGGAGATATATATATATATAGATCATTATATATATAAATTTTGGTACATCCCACGCTTGCTTTGCAAATGAGCTCCTTTATATAGAAAAAACTTCCAAGGCCGGACGGTCCGGTATTAGGCGGATCGGTCCGGACTAATGATGATCCCCACTAACTTGATCATTCCAGCATATGCGTAGGAGATATTATTTTTATATATAATTATTAAACTTCTAAAATTCATATCTCGAGTTCTGGACCTCCAAAATTGCAAACGAAATGCCAAAATTAAGATCTCGAAAAACTCTACAACTTTCATGAAGGACTCTTCTCCAGATAACGCTTTTTGATGACCTCGTGTTCCTCCGAAGCTTTTACGGGATTTTTCTTAATCCAAGTCGATTAGCCACTTGATCACTGTTTTAAGTTCTAGACCTCCAATCTTCATAATTTAAATTGCATTGGAACACTCTCGGAAAAATCTACAACTTTTGTGAAGAACACTTTTTTGAAAATATCATTTTGATGAGCCATTCGTTTGTCGAAGATATTTCTCTATTATTACTTATCCAGGATTGATTGGCTACTTGTCACTTAAGCTATTCAATTGACCATTTAAACTCGTGGCACTCTCTAAATCATTCCGGAGATATGATTAAACTTCAAAATGTCGATTCTCGGGTCTTGGTTTATAAATCTGCAATAAAACATCACAAATACCCACGTAAATCTGACACGACACTCCGATTTACTAAAATCGGTACAAAATTACAACTTTTTATTATTATTATTACTAAACACTCTAAATTATAAAGACTAACACTTTATACCATAATTTCATATATTTTATATAGAATTCGTTGATAAAACATAATAATATAACATATTTTTAATCATATAAAAATAATACATCACAAACCTGCTCAAAAGTATCTGCAACACTCGACATAGCATATAATCTCGGGGTATACGGGGTATATGAGTAAACATGTATGCACACAAAAATGGGCAAATAAAGCATTCACAAATGGGACAGGGATAACCAACACACAACTCACCAAAGTTTTATTCCTACTAACCTAAAAACTTAACTAAAAAGAAATACTTAAAAGACTAGGCTGCCTCCTAGGAGCGCTTCTTTTATGTCATTAGCTTGACACAGATTTCAAAGTCAACCCGGATCGGGCCACTTCGGTTTATTGCTGGCCACTTCTTCATCGGAATCAGAATGAAGGACAGGGGTGTGACCACAACAGCAGCAAGTCAAGTGCTCTACTAAGTGTTTGAACTTAACTCTCCAGATAGCACTGACTCTCTTCTTCGTCTTGTGCTTGCGCAAGTTAGCGTAGAGTATCTTGACATGGTCGAAGTCTTGGAAGAAGGGTCCTCACGGGTAGATGTAGAAATGTCATCATCCGAACCAAAGAAGCGGATGGAATCTCTTCACAAATAAACGACTCAACCGTTCCATTTCTCTTTTGAAAGTATAGTACTTCAGGCTTTTCCTTGGGTTGCCCAAAATACTTCTTGAGTCTTTGACCATTGACCTTAAAAGGTTGATCACCATACCCGTTTAACGTGATCGCTCCACTCGGATGGACATCGAGAATCTCAAAGGGGCCAGACCATCTAGATTTGAGCTTACCGGCAAACAAATGGAGCCGGGTATTATAAAGCAAAGCCATATCACCCACTTTGAATTCTCGATCCTTGATCTTAGCATCGTGGAGTATCTTAGTTCTTTCCTTACTTATTTTCGCATTCTCATATGCTCTGAGTCTAAATTCATCGAGCTCGTTTAATTGCAATAATCTCTTCTCCCCACAGAGCTGGCTATCGAAATTCAAGAATTTAATAGCCCAGTAAGCTCTGTGCTCAAGCTCGACTGGTAAATGGCAAGCTTTGCCATAGACCATTTGGAAGGGTGACGTACCCATAGGGGTCTTAAACGCAGTGCGATAGGCCCAAAGTTGTCATCCAACTTTAGACTCCAGTTGGATCTATTTGAGTTCACGGTCTTTTCTAAAATTCTTTTGAGGCTTTGGTTGCTTATCTCGACTTGTCCACTTGTTTGGGGATGATATGGTGTACCGATTTTGTGTCTAACACCATATTTCTCAAGAACTTTATCAAGCGGCGCGTTGCAAAAATGAGTACCTTCGCTCCTTGTGAGGGCTCTAGGACCGCTGAATCTGGTGAAGATATTCTTTTGCAAGAATTTCTTCACAACTTTGTGATCATTAGTTTGGGTGGTCATTGCCTCCACCCACTTGGAGACGTAGTCTACACAGACGAGAATGTATTTATTTCCACACGAAGATGGAAAGGGTCCCATGAAATCAATTCCCCACACGTCGAAGACTTCACATTCCAGAATGGGTCTAAGTGGCATTTCCATCCTATTACTCTGCCTCCCAATTCTCTGGCACCTATCGCAACCTTTACAAAAGGCTTCTGCGTCCTTAAAAAGAGTCGGCCAGTAGAATCCAGCTTGGAGGATTTTTGCAACTGTCTTGGGTGGTCCATAGTGACCTCCTGTGGGACCACTATGACATTGCTCCAGAATATCCCATTGCTTATGTTCCGGAACACACCTCCTAAGCAACCCGTCTTCTGGACCTTGAGCAGATGAGGATCCTCCCACACGAGATATTTTAGATCGAAAAGAACTTCTTCTTCTCTCTGATCGTCATTTCCTCTAAATGTCCACTTGCTAAATAGTTGGCGTAATCGGCGTACCACGGCCTAACAATATCAAGCTTCATCAATTGCTCGATGGGGAAATCGATGCCTATTTCCTTGTGATTTACGCCACCCTCATTTACTAGGCGAGACGGATGATCGACCACAATATTATCACTACCCCTCTTATCTTTGATCTCAAGGTCAAACTCTTGCAAAATTAGAATCCATCCGAGTAACCTTGGTTTTGCATCCGCTTTGTCCATAAGGTAGCGTGAAATTTGCATGGTCGGTCCAAACTACAACTTGAGACCCTAGAAGGTAACTTCTAAACTTGTCAATAGCAAAAGCAACGGCTAAGAATTCCTTCTCGTCGTGGTGTAATTGCATTGAGCCGGGTTCAAGTGCGGCTCGCATAGTAAATGGGCCTGAACTTTTTATCAATTCTCTGCCCTAGAACTGCGCCCACTGCGTAGTTAGAGGCATCACATAATAATTCAAAGGCTTAGTCCAATCAAAGTGCGATTAAGATAGGGGCACTTATGAGCTTTTCCTTGAGCAATTGAAAGCTTCTTTGCATTTCTCATCAAACAAGAACACAACATCATCTTTCAGAAGGTTGGACAGGGGCTTGGCGATGGTGGAAAATTCCTTAATAAATCGCCTGTAGAAACCAACATGACCAAGGAAGCCGCGTACCTCCTTGACAGTTTTCGGATACGACATTTTTTCAATGGCTTCTACTTTGGCCTTATCAACTTGAATACCAGTGCCGGACACCTTGTGTCCCAGAACGATCCCCTCATCAACTAGAAAATGGCATTTCTCCTAGTTAAGCACTAAATTCTTTTCAACACAGCGTTGAAGTACCATATCTAGATTCGCCAAGATCTCATCGAAGCTATCGCCATAGACTGAGAAGTCATCCATGAAGACCTCCATGCACTGCTCCACAAGTCCATCAAAAATGGCCAACATGCACCGTTGAAAGGTCGCGGGTGCATTGCATAAACCGAAAGGCATTCTGCGAAAAGCAAAGTGCACGATGGACACGTAAGCGTAGTCTTCTCCTGGTCATTTGGGTCGATGGCTATCTGGAAGTAACTGAATATCCATCGAGGAAACAATAATACTTGTGACCATTCAGTCTTTCAATAAACTGGTCAATGAAGGGTAAGGGGAAATGGTCTTTGGCAGTGACTTCGTTCAATCTGCGATAGTCAATGCATACTCTATAGCCAGTCACAAGGCGTAAAGCTATCTCTTCCCCTTTTCATTCTTTTCAACGGTGATACCTCCTTCTTTGGCACAACTTGGGTGGGGGCTAACCCACTCACCGTCGGCGATTGCATAGATGATTCCCATGTCTAACCACTTTATGACTTCTTTCTTGACAACCTCCTGCGTATGCGGATTCACCTTCACGAGGTTGTCTTACTTTCTTAGCTCCCGCCTCCGTTCGGATTTTATGCATGCACACATCGGGGTGATTCCTCGGATATCACCCACTTGCCATCCGAGCGCGAGGATATTCTTTTCAAGCACTTTTATCAAGAAGTGCTTCTTGCTCGGGCTCGAGTTTTGAAGAGATGATCAAGGGTAACTTATCACCATCCTTAAGAAAAATGTACTTAAGGTGTTGAGGAAGCGGTTTAAGCTCCAAGTCAGTAGGTGGTTGCTCAACACCGGATTTTAAGGGCCCACCTTTTTCTTTTTGGGCTTGAAGTGGTTGATGGAGAACACCTCATCTTCCCGAGTATAACCCGAGAAGGTCTTGGATCACATCATCCATATGGATCCTTCAGCCGATGCACTGCTTCTCCTTATGATGCTTGATCATCTTTCTCAACTCTTCATCTTCTAGCTCCTCTGCTAATTTGTTCCCAATCATCAACCTCCCAATGAGTAGTCTCTCTCCGTAAATCCACTTCGTCCCAACTACCCATCGGGGCTTCTCTTCTCGAGGTTAAAGTCATTCGATGCAACTCTTTTAAATCATCGTTCATTCTTTGGGAAATTCCATGTTTCTTTTTCATTGACAAGCTCGGTGTGAGCAAGTCGTGAAGACGACTCGTCGAGACTACGACTGTAATGAACCGGAAGATGGTCCGTGAGTCGACTTGATCTTCAATGTTTATAACCCAAAACACCTATCTCTGTTAGCTCTTACGCTCCTTCGAGTTGGCATCTTCTTCGTCCTCATAAATTGCTTCAACAAACGAGATTTCTTCAATCAAGGTTTCTCGGGACTTTTCCTCGTGTGAAGGTGACGGATGTATCATCGACTCTAAGCGTAATCGACCCTTACGTAAATCGATGAGGCGGCGGAGGTATCCAAAAGGTCCGGCCGAGAATTAGGGGCATCTCTTTGTCGTGTGGATAGTCTAAGATAACCCGGTCGGTAGGAAAACCAAGCCTCCAACATGGAGAAGGACATTGGCAACACAACCGGTGGCGGCGGCTTGATCGGTCTACCATCTCGAAGAGAAATAGGGCGTTCCCGCATTCTTTTATCTAAACCGAGCTTTTTGCAGACTTTCAATGTCATCACATTTATGGAGGCCCCTGAGTCGCATAAGACGTTTTGGAACATGTGGCCTTCAATCTCACAAGAGATTGAAGGTCTCCCGGGGTCACCTCGCTTAGTAGCAACTTTTTGTGAAACCATAGAGCAATCTTCTCTTAAAACTTCTTCTGCCATCCCTTGAAGCTTCTTCTTGCTTCCACAAACTTCCTTAAGATACTTAGAGCACTTGGGCATTTCAGTCAATACCTCAGCTAGGGGTATACTCACTTTGGTATCTCTAAGCATCCTCCTCACACCGTCATATTGTCTGTCATGACTGAGGGTATTCTCTTTTCTCTTTGGTGGATAAGGAAGGGCTTTATCATTGTTCATGGCTTGATTTTTTATGGCTTCGTCTTCCTTATCCTTCCATCTGACAAACTTTTCCTCCCTCTTCTTTGTCAGGGGTACAGCCACCTGACTTCTCCTCATTTCTCTGTCAGAATCATTTTCATCACCCGAAGAATCATCATTAAGCTCCTCCTCGCTGTTGCTTCCTTCGGTATTTGACTTCTGATTGCCCCCTCCTGAACTTATGGCGTCAGGAGGGGCTACTCGTTTCCGACATCTTTCCGGGTCTACACCTTACCACTCCTTAAAGTAACCTCATTCAGCTCTTCGGTCCCATAATCCCATTGAGGTGTGATGGCGGTGCAAACATTGATATCTGCTTTGGGGTTTCTTTCGGTATAACTTGGAAGTTTATCGTGGGTCTGTTTGCTTGTTTGATGCGCCATCCGACCAACTGTCTCTCTCTATTGTCTTGACACTAGTAGCCGGGTCTTCACCATGTCCACTAGCTCATCGAACTTGTGTTGAGGGACACAAGAGGTGGTTTGGTTATGAGGTTTATTTTGATTCCAACCACCTTGAGGTCTCTGAGAGTTAGGGCTCATGAGATTGATTAACCACCCCAGGAGGTGGTCTTTGATAACTTGAGCTGAAGGAAGGTTTGGAATTTGATGGGCGAGGTGGTGCATTGGATTGATTAAGATTGGGACGCTGAAATCCGGAATAATTCGATTACGATTGAAGTTCCTGAAGGGTTGGTTATGATTCTCCATTAAATTTACTTCCTCTGTCATCTCATTTCCCGCCTGCATACCCAGGTAATTCACATCTGGCTGCCCTTGTTGCTGCTGCATTTGTAACTCGGCTAGCTGCTTGCTAATTACTTCCATTTGAGCAACTAGAACCTTGGTTTTGCATCTGCTTTGTCCATAAGGTAGCGTAGGGCTGCATGGTCGGTCCAAACTACAACTTGAGACCCTAGAAGGTAACTTCTAAACTTGTCAATAGCAAAAACGACGGCTAAGAATTCCTTCTCAGTCGTGGTGTAATTGCATTGAGCCGGGTTCAAGGTGCGGCTCGCATAGTAAATGGGCCTGAACTTTTTATCAATTCTCTGCCTTAGAACTGCGCCCACTGCGTAGTTAGAGGCATCACATAATAATTCAAAAGGCTTAGTCCAATCAGGTGCGATTAAGATAGGGGCACTTATGAGCTTTTCCTTCAGGCAATTGAAAGCTTCTTTGCATTTCTCATCAAACAAGAACACAACATCATCTTTCAGAAGGTTGGACAGGGGCTTGGCGATGGTGGAAAAGTCCTTAATAAATCGCCTGTAGAAACCAACATGACCAAGGAAGCCGCGTACCTCCTTGGCGATTTTGGATACGACATTTTTCAATGGCTTCTACTTTGGCCTTATCAACTTGAATACCAGTGCCGGACACCTTGTGTCCCAGAACGATCCCCTCATCAACTAGAAAATGGCATTTCTCCTAGTTAAGCACTAAATTCTTTTCAACACAGCGTTGAAGTACCATATCTAGATTCGCCAAGATCTCATCGAAGCTATCGCCATAGACTGAGAAGTCATCCATGAAGACCTCCATGCACTGCTCCACAAGTCCATCAAAAATGGCCAACATGCACCGTTGAAAGGTCGCGGGTGCATTGCATAAACCGAAAGGCATTCTGCGAAAAGCAAAAGTGCCTGATGGACACGTAAACGTAGTCTTCTCCTGGTCATTTGGGTCGATGGCTATCTGGAAGTAACCAGAATATCCAACGAGGAAACAATAATACTTGTGACCATTCAGTCTTTCAATAAACTGGTCAATGAAGGGTAAGGGGAAATGGTCTTTGGCAGTGACTTCGTTCAATCTGCGATAGTCAATGCATACTCTATAGCTTGATCCAAGGCGCGTAAAGCTATCTCTTCCCCCTTTTCATTCTTTTCAACGGTGATACCTCCCTTCTTTGGCACAACTTGGGTGGGGCTAACCCACTCACTGTCGGCGATTGCATAGATGATTCCCATGTCTAACCACTTTATGACTTCTTTCTTGACAACCTCCTGCATATGCGGATTCAAATTTTCGCCGAGGTTGTCTTACTTTCTTAGCTCCCCCTCCGTTCGGATTTATGCATGCACACATCGGGTGATTCTCGGATATCACCCACTTGCCATCCGAGCGAGGATATTCTTTTCAAGCACTTTTATCAAAGGCGGTGCTTCTTGCTCGGACTCGAGTTTTGAAGAGATGATCAAGGGTAACTTATCACCATCCTTAAGAAAAATGTACTTAAGGTGTTGAGGAAGCGGTTTAAGCTCCAAGTCAGTAGGTGGTTGCTCAACACTGGATTTTAAGGGGCCACCTTTTTCCTTTTGGGCTTGAAGTGGTTGACAGTAGAACACCTCATCTTCCCGAGGTATAACCCCAGAAAGGTACTGGATCACATCATCCATATGGATCCTTCTGTCAGTACCTGCTTTCTCCTTATGATGCTTGATCATCTTTCTCAACTCTTCATCTTCTAGCTCCTCTGCTAGCTGTTCCCAATCATCAACCTCCTAATGAGTAGTCTCTCTCCAGAAATCCACTTCGTCCCAACTACCCATCAGGGCTTCCTCTTCTCTAGGGTTAAAGTCATTCTGATGCAACTCTTTTAAATCATCGTTCATTGCTGGGAAATTCCATGTTTCTTTTTCATTGACAAGCTCAGTGTGAGCAAGTCGTGAAGACGACTCGTCAGAGACTACGGCCTGTAATGAACCAGAAGATGGTCCAGAGTCAGCTTGATCTTCAATGTTTATAACTTCGAAAACACCTATCTCTGTTAGCTCTTCTGCTCCTTCAGAGTTGGCATCTTCTTCGTCCTCATAAATTGCTTCAACAAACGAGATTTCTTCAATCAAGGTTTCCTCAGGACTTTTCCCTCGTGTGAAGGTGACAGATGTATCATCGACTCTAAGCGTAATCTGACCCTTACAGAAATCGATGAGGGCGGCAGAGGTATCCAAAAAGGTCCGGCCGAGAATTAGGGGCATCTCTTTGTCAGGTGGATAGTCTAAGATAACCCAGTCGGTAGGGAAAACCAAGCCTCCAACATGGAGAAGGACATTGGCAACACAACCGGTGGCTTTGGCGGCTTGATCGGTCTACCATCCAAGAGAAATAGGCGTTCCGCATTCTTTTATCTAAACCGAGCTTTTTGCGGACTTTCAATGTCATCACATTTATGGAGGCCCCAGTCGCATAAGACGTTTTGGAACATGTGGCCTTCAATCTCACAAGAGATTGAAGGTCTCCGGGTCACCTCGCTTAGTAGCAACTTTTGTGAAACCATAGAGCAATCTTCTCTTAAAACTTCTTCTGCCATCCTTTGAAGCTTCTTCTTGCTTCCACAAACTTCCTTAAGATACTTAGAGCACTTGGGCATTTCAGTCAATACCTCAGCTAGGGGTATACTCACTTTGGTATCTCTAAGCATCCTCCTCACACCGTCATATTGTCTGTCATGACTGAGGGTATTCTCTTTTCTCTTTGGTGGATAAGGAAGGGCTTTATCATTGTTCATGGCTTGATTTTTGTATGGCCGTCTTCCTTATCCTTCCATCGACAAACTTTTCCTCCTCTTCTTTGTCGTGGAGTACAAATACCGACTTCTCCTCATTTCTCTGTCAGAATCATTTTCATCACCCGAAGAATCATCATTAAGCTCCTCCTCGCTGTTGCTTCCTTCGGTATTTAACTTCTGATTGCCCCCTCCTGAACTTATGGCGTCAGGAGGGGCTACTCGTTTCCCGACATCTTTCCGGGTCCTACCTGCTTACCACTCCTTAAAGTAACCTCATTCAGCTCTTCGGTCCCATAATCCCATTGAGGTGTGATGGCAGTGCAAACATTGATATCTGCTTTAGGGTTTCTTTCGGTATAACTTGGAAGTTTATCGTGGGGTCTGTTTGCTTGCTGGTCTGCCATCTGACCAACCTGTCTCTCTATTGTCTTGACACTAGTAGCCAGGGTCTTCACCATGTCCACTAGCTCATCGAACTTGTGTTGAGGGACACAAGAGGTGGTTTGGTTATGAGGTTTATTTTGATTCCAACCACCTTGAGGTCTCTGAGAGTTAGGACTGTGAGATTGATTAACCACCCCAGGAGGTGGTCTTTGATAACTTGAGCTGAAGGAAGGTTTGGAATTTGATGGGCCAGGTGGTGCATTGGATTGATTAAGATTGGGACGCTGAAATCCGGAATAATTCTGATTCTGATTGAAGTTCCTGAAGGGTTGGTTATGATTCTCCATTAAATTTACTTCCTCTGTCATCTCATTTCCCGTCTGCATACCCAGGTAATTCACATCCGTGCCCTTTGTTCTTCTTTGCATTTGTAACTCGGCTAGTCGCTTGCTAATTACTTCCATTTGAGCAACTAACACCTTGGTCTCGGAATTGCTCGCAGTTGATTCCTTCTTATTCCCACTAACATTGGTCTTCCTAGGACTTGACCACATGTTATTCTTGGCTATAGTTTCAACTACCTGTTAGCGTCATCACCTCCCCTAGGAATGATCCATGAGCAGTTGAATCTGGAAGTCTCTATTTGGTTGAGAAACACCTCAGTAGAACAACTCTGGTAGCTCATGTCTCATCAGTATCCATGGTTGGGGCACTTCCTCATCAACAGATTTAATCTCTCCCATGCTTTCCCCACACTCTCACCATCAAGTTGTTCAAATGTGG
The DNA here is from genome assembly GCA_026214975.1 of Gentiana macrophylla. NCBI lineage: Eukaryota > Viridiplantae > Streptophyta > Magnoliopsida > Gentianales > Gentianaceae > Gentiana > Gentiana macrophylla. Next base: position 131,744,706 of record CM047806.1, read on the forward strand.
CTATCTCCTTTTCATGTCCATGATTGTCCCGTGAGACAAACTTGAGCAAAGGCTCTTTTGACATCATTCAGTGCACGGAGAGAATGATGGGCTAAAGATTTAAACCAACGGTTTGCTTCACCCTTTAGAGCAAACGGGAAGAGTTTTAACTTGACAATCTCGGAATCAACACCAGGATAGTGGCCTGCTTCGCAGATTTGAACGAAGGTGGACAAGAAGTTATGGGGATCTTCATCAGCAGTGCCATGAAAAGAACTATTCTGGACCAGTCCTACCACTCCATTTTTCAGATCGAAGTTCGCTTGCCCCATGTCTGGAGGGCGAATTGGTCTATGCCCTTCCAGAAAGTCTTGGTCAAGATAGGGAGCATAGGGGTCTTGGTTTAACTGGTTTAGCTGGTTTTGACGGAATTGTTGAAACTGATTATTTATGCCAGCTTGTTGATTCTGTTGTTGTTGTATTGCTTGCATCTGTTGAAGGATTAGATTCATTTGGGCTTGGGGATCTGGATTTTGAAGTTCGTTAGCCATAATGTCTGGATTCGGGAAGAGCTTTCTCCTGAGAATAGATCGCTCAGGCTCGGGATTAAAGATGAGAGGTCCCTTCTTACTCCTGGTTTGCATAAACCAGAAGAGCAGAATGGAAAGAAATCAACCTTAGGGTTGATGAGAACGAAATGTAGAGGAAATTAGAGGTTTAGAAAGAGAGAAGAGAAAAGAAGTGTCAATTGAAGAGAGTGAATCGGCTTTCGGTATGAGTGACCGCTGCGTCAGGGAAATTCTCGAAGTGGGCGCTCGTTCAGAGTTCTTGAACTAGCGTCCGTAAAACAAATCAAAGCGAGAGCGGGCGTTTAGAGGCTTTGGACGGCGTTTGGGAATCCAGATGCTCGTCTCGATCGACTTAAAACGATGCGAGATAAGAAATTTTAGAACAGACGGGCGCCTCTGAAGGATGGACGCCCGCTTTAAAACCGAAAACGCGAACAGATACAAATAAGAATAGCGAGAAAGAAAATAAAAACCTAAAATAGTAATAATTAAGGCAATAAATTTATACGATCTAAAATCTAAGGCAAATCTAAGCTAAATCTAAAATTCATAAAATCTAAGATCTAAAGAAAAATCTAAGGCTTCTAAACTAATAAAAATCTAATGTGAACAATAACATAAAATAAATAAAAACTAAGATAATTAAAATCAAATTTATAAAATCAAAAATCTAAACTATGATAAAGTGAAATAAAAAAAAACGTAACAATTAGATTATTACCTAAAAAAAAATAGTATCGAAATAAAAATTGCACCTAGAAGAATCCGACAACCGTTACAGACTCCCCGGCAACGGCGCCAAAAACTTGTTCGGTAAAAACGAGTTTTACAATTTATAACCGAAACACCCCAAGTATAAGGATCGTAGTATAGGATGTTAACGGGTCGTCCTAAGGGAGTGGAATGTTTATCGGATCAAGGAACAATTATTCTATCGATTATGTCACGACTATTAACTAAAACTAAGATTTATACTAATTATGAAATAATGAACAGTAACTACGATGAACAGTAACTTCGATGACTTAAAATATGCAAAAACAACTAGAACTTTAAAACAACTAAACTCAACAAACAAAGTTGATGACGAACGAATTGGTTTATCAAATAATTAAAACAACGGCAAGGCAACGGGAATCCACCGATCAACCAACCAACCCCAACTAGACGGCAAGTTAAAGATATAATTTTTAGTAATGATCTATCACGAATTCGATTAAATTTCTCTAACGAATTCTAGGGTTTCGCTTTTCTTTTTCAAGTAAAACAAAACGACATGCAAATCAAGATCATGAGATTGTCTCCAAAACTCTACTCAATTAATTATAAACGATCTCTCGAATTACAACTAATTGCATCAATTGAAAAGATCTAAGCTTGAATAATATTTTCATATAAATTCAAAGCATAAAAGATGGTTTCATCGATCTCTCGATTCGAATAAAACGTAAACGCGATAAAAAACAATATCCAATTGATAAAAAACTATAACTTTACTCACTAAACATGTAGCAAAAATCTCTCTAGTTGGTGTTGATGTTGATCGGTTTCATCCGTTGTCCCACCGCTGATGTGTAGCCAACAACCATGATGTTGATCATGATCATTGGATGGGAAGAAATCATCTTCTTTTAGGTTTGGAAATTGCGGCTGCTTCTCTGTAAAAAGTGCGGCCGGAATTGTGTATGCGTGAATGATTATTGGTGTATATTTAGGGTTTGGAAATAGCTGTATATATAAGGGAGTAAGTCGGCTGCTTGTAAATTGCTTATGTCGGTTGTGCTGAACTCTCTGAACCAAATCCTTCGATTAGATATTTATTGGAATAAAACTTCTAAAATTCATATCTTGAGTTGTAGACCTCCAAAAATTATGATCCGAATGTCATAAAAAAGCTCTCGGAAAACTCTACAACTTTCATTAAGGACTCTTCTTCAGAAAACGCCTTTTTGATTAGCCCGTCAGACATTTACGAGTCGTTTTGGATTTTCCACTTACCCAAATTGATTAGCCACTTGACCACCATTTGAGTTGTAGAAGTCCGATTGACGTAATTCAAAGTGCGTTGGAAAGCTCTTTCAAAGATCTACAATTTTCATGAAGATGTCCTCCCCTGAAAATGCCTCTAAACACCTCTTTTAGACCGAATATATGCATCTACAAGATATCCAAAATATTGCAAAGTGTAACAACATCCAAATAAACATAAAACCAACGATAAGAACACATAAATCGGCCACTTTTGCAATTTATTATCTTTAAAACTCATTTGCTCAGTTTATCCTTTTGGCGAGTAATTTTCTATAAGAATCACTAAAACATGGAAGATAATGTTACGAAATAACTCGATAAAACCGTAAAATTAGTCGTAAACAACTCCCCCACACTTAAACTTTTGTTACTTGAACAAAACAATCAAAACTAGCTCACTTTATATGCAATCCAAATAGATCCCCAACTCATGTAACAAAAGATACAACAACTATAGCAAGTAATACCAACATAGAGATAGATTCGGTGTATGTGTGACAAGCCCTTTTCAATCTCCACAATCCTTTCAGACAAATATCTTTTCAAATAATTCAATGACTATCCTAGGTATAGACAGTAATCGTCCCACACAAAGTCATCCCGTGCACTCATCAAGATAATCCTTAAAACATATCTTCCAGTTTATACTAGGTATAAGATTAACGATAACAAAGTCTTGAGTTTATTCTCTTTTTCACTTTCTTTTTATTATTATTTTTTTTTTGTAAACGCACATCAGAATGAGCTCTCACCCGTCATGGTAGAATAGGATGTTTCGGGATAACACCCTACCTTACTCAAATCATAGGGTAGCTTTTCCCGACTGTCGTGAGCTTTTGGTCATCATAGTGGAATAGAACATTTCGAGATAATGCCCTACCGCACTCCAATCATCGACCGACTTTCGACACACCCATTTATTTACTATTATCTCAACTTTTTCAAAAACATTAGTTACGTTTCACTTATCACATTCAAACCTTCGATATTCACAATTGCACGTTCGAACTTAGGTGTTACTTCACCGTTACTATTAAGAACAAATCTCCTAAGATAAATCACTAAAATAGTGAAAGGATAAAGTTCAAAATTATTGCTTCAATATCAAAGGCTTTCGTGAGTATGAAATGAATACTATCTCAAATCAAGAAAAGCATGCTATAATTATCTCTCAAAGTCACATAAAATCATTGTCGAAAACTACAACTAGCAAGCCTTTTGTTTCAATTGTATGCTCAAGATTTACAATTATCCAAGTGTAAAAATTTAAAATTTCACTATTTATCAAAGATCACAAATATTTACTCATACTGTCGAAAATAAAGCATGAATTGCACCCAAAAACTTGTTCGGTAAAAACGAGTTTTACAATTTATAACCGAAACACCCCAAGTATAAGGATCGTAGTATAGGATGTTAACGGGTCGTCCTAAGGGAGTGGAATGTTTATCGGATCAAGGAACAATTATTCTATCGATTATGTCACGACTGTTAACTAAAACTAAGATTTATACTAATTATGAAATAATGAACAGTAACTACGATGAACAGTAACTTCGATGACTTAAAATATGCAAAAACAACTAGAACTTTAAAACAACTAAACTCAACAAACAAAGTTGATGACGAACGAATTGGTTTATCAAATAATTAAAACAACGGCAAGGCAACGAGAATCCACCGATCAACCAACCCAACCCCAACTAGACGGCAAGTTAAAGATATAATTTTTAGTAATGATCTATCACGAATTCGATTAAATTTCTCTAAACGAATTCTAGGGTTTCGTTTTCTTTTTCAAGTAAAACAAAACGACATGCAAATCAAGATCATGAGATTGTCTCCAAAACTCTACTCAATTAATTATAAACGATCTCTCGAATTACAACTAATTGCATCAATTGAAAAGATCTAAGCTTGAATAATATTTTCATATAAATTCAAAGCATAAAAGATGGTTTCATCGATCTCTCGATTCGAATAAAACGTAAACGATAAAAAACAATATCCAATTGATAAAAAAACTATAACTTTACTCACTAAACATGTAGCAAAAATCTCTCTAGTTGGTGTTGATGTTGATCGGTTTCATCTGTTGTCCCACCGCGATGTGCTTAGCCAACAACCATGATGTTGATCATGATCATTGGATGGGAAGAAATCATCTTCTTTTTAGGTTTGGAAATTGCGGCTGCTTCTCTGTTAAAAAGTGCGGCTGGAATTGTGTATGCGTGAATGATTATTGGTGTATATTTAGGGTTTGGAAATAGCTGTATATATAAGGGAGTAAGTCGGCTGCTTGTAAATTGCGTATGTCGGTTGTGCTGAACTCTCTGAACCAAATCCTTCGATTAGATATTTATTGGAATAAAACTTCTAAAATTCATATCTTGAGTTGTAGACCTCCAAAAATTATGATCCGAATGTCATAAAAAAGCTCTCGGAAAACTCTACAACTTTCATTAAGGACTCTTCTTCGTAAAACGCCTTTTTGATTAGCCCGTCGTATTACGAGTCGTTTTCGGGATTTTCCACTTACCCAAATTGATTAGCCACTTGACCACCATTTGAGTTGTAGAAGTCCGATTGACGTAATTCAAAGTGCGTTGGAAAGCTCTTTCAAAGATCTACAATTTTCATGAAGATGTCCTCCCCTGAAAATGCCTCTAAACACCTCTTTTAGACCGAATATATGCATCTACAAGATATCCAAAATATTGCAAAGTGTAACAACATCCAAATAAACATAAAACCAACGATAAGAACACATAAATCAGCCACTAAGTCTATTGTTAGGGACAGGGATGTTAAGTTTGTCAGTCACTTTTGGAGATATTTGTGGATGAGGCTAGGCACGCATTTACTATTTTCTACGGCATATCACCCACAAACTGATGGTCAGACTGAAGTTGTGAATCGTGTTTTGGGTCAATTATTGCGTGTGATTGTGCCGAAGAACCTGAAAAATTGGGAATCATCCTTACATTTTGTTGAATTTGCTTATAACCGTGCTACACACTCAGCAACTAAGTATTCCCCTTTTGAACTTGTTTATGGATTTAATCCAAATGCTCCTATTGATCTATTGCCTTTGCCTGCAGGAGAAATTACTAGTTTGGATGGTGAGAAGAAAGCTGCTATGGTCAAGGATATGCATGCGAAAGCTAGGAAGCATGTCGAAGAGCAGACTGCTAGGTATGTCAAGCAAGCTAATCGAGGCCGCAAGCCCGTGATTTTTGAGCCAGGAGATTACGTGTGGCTACATATGAGGAAAGAGCGTTTCCCTTGCGGGAGGAAGACCAAGTTGCATCCTGAGGTGATGGACCGTTCAAAATCATCAAACGAATCAACCCCACCGCCCACGTGATTGATCTACCACCCGATTGGGCGTGTCTACTACAAAGAATGTTGCCGGTCTATCTCCTTTTCCAAATGCGAGTTGTCTTTGTTTGATAATCCTTATGATCTCGAGGACGAGATCCTTCTCAACCGGGAGGGGAATGATGTGAGTTCGCATCCATTACCACCATCACACATCATGATCTTATGTCACCAATTCAGGCCAAGGATCCTTTGATAATTAGAGATGGACCGCTGACCAGATTGCAACGCAAGAAGAGAGATGAAGCTTTATCTACATTGGTTATGCAGTCATTCGATGATGTTCATGAAGGAAAGGTTGAATGTGAGACGGCAGTATTCCTCATTGTTGCCGATGGATGTGGTTAGATTCATTGGGGCGCATAATAAGAGTATTTTTATGAGTCTATTTAGTTTATTTTTAATAAAAGGCCATGGTGGCGCCAAACAGAAGTTTAGGAGTTTTTAGGTTCTTTGTCCCACATCGGGATTTGGTTTTTAATTTCTCTAGTTGTAAGCCTATAAATAAGGCTTAGGAGTTTTTTTTTTTAAAAACACATTATTCTAGATTATTATAAAAAAATTCTTCTTTGCATTGGCAAGAACAAATGCGTTTTTTTTAAGTTTACGAATAAACTTAATCATTGAACATCAAATTCAAGAAATTGGCAATTCTTGAACATCCACAAATCAGGGTTTCTTGGGCAGGTCTCCAAGGGGTTTTGAGGGTTTCTTGGGCAGGTCTCCAAGGGGTTTTGATCATTCCAAGGTTTTCAAGAACAAGTTTCTTGAAGGTTGAGGAGCCTTAAAATCGTGATAATTCTAGATCGTCCAACGTGTACGTGGAATTTCAGGTATCCCGTATCACAATTGTATTAAGTTTTGTTTTTAAAAAATATAAAAATCTTATTAATACCTTTGGAAAATTTTCAAATTTGCTTCGATGCTCTCAGTGATATTTTTTTTTCATGATCCGTAACGGTCTATAAATATGACCCCGACTAATGGACTACTACATGTTCATATCTCCCTTGGAAGAAGTCTCATTTCCACATAGTGTGTATTTTGGACTTAATTTCAAGACCGACTTTTTTTATTTTTGGACTCTATAGAAATCTCCTATGTTTGAGGAGATTATTATATTACTATGAATACATCACATATGTCATAAATCCTCACTTGAAGGGATATAATATTGTGATAATTTCACAAGTCAAAATAAAAATATGGTTGAGTTAAAGACACTTGTAGAGTATTTATTTCAAAGATAAAATAGTTATCTATATATAAAGTTTAGGTAGAGTTTAAGTCAAAAGTTTGTTTTATTTTATGTTAGGGCATGCGACATAAGATAAATTTGGTTCTTTAAAATTGTTTTTAAAAAAAAAAATCTAGGATGCACATATATAGATACGTGGATACACAGAATTTTCAAAAAAAAAGAAAAAAAATGTAAGATGCGGATACAGGCCAGGGTGTATGAGTCATGGTAGAGACAACACATTCATGATTAGTGAGTAAGAGCACTCGCAGTAGAGTCTGTAAATGATGTTAAATTACAGATTTAACTACTCAGATATATCTTAAAATGATACTGCACTAAAATCTGTAGTGTGAATGCCACAGAATCTGTGAGCAAAGCGGTACATCTACCGCAATTCCCTTTCCCACCAATAGCTTTATCTTCAGGCATTGTTTCTTACTTTACTTTTGATAGTTATTTTTTTCCCTTTCTATTTCATTTGAAGATGGTAACAGGCTTCATATTTTTTTATTGGTTTTTCTTGGTTTTTTGTTTTTGTTGTTCTTTTATTTTATATGCTTTGCATCATGTATTGATGTCTTTGCTTTCTCAATTTCGAGTGTAAATTTCTGATATGTTTTAAAGAGAGATAATATATCTTTTTATTATCATATGTAGTTATTTTAATTTTGTATATAATATTAATAGAGATTCTGATGCAGTTGATCATGTGTAGAGATCATGTAAATTGGGGAAAAATGATGTTTGAGTCTGTAAAATAAAGAATCTGTTCTAAGACACTGATGTCTATGCTCTAATTAACTTTTAACCAACAATATTTTAATGGAAAACTGTCTTTTCTTAATCTTTGGTATAGGTAGGCCCCAAACGTTTGTCTATTATATTGCCCCCCCTTAAAGTTAAGAATAATAGTAATCATTATGTTTTTCATTTCAATCTTTCAATAAGCAAGTCTTTTTCATCATTATGATTAAATTGATTAATGCATTACTTTAAATTTCAGCTTCCAAACATTCCTGCAAAAGTCATTATTCCTCACTATCATAATTTGGTGAATGATTTGCATCAATCAAGTCCTTTTTTTTATAAATCATTTTCATTCTTGATATTCTTATCTATACATATTTATACAAATATGCACATGTAAAGCATGAAACTATCTCAATATATAACATATCTGATAATCATGTATGTAATGAGTATTTGATGTGTATTGATCAAGGTTTTTATAAAGACATATGTGTTTTTATGTATATTTGAACACAAGCTCAAACAATGTCTTTTAGAGAAGACGAGTTTGAACATAATTTTTGTTTGTTTATATTTTACGAACAAGCACGAATAAATTCGTGACCTAATTAAGCGAACTAAACTTGAACAATAGTAACGATCACGATAAAACTTATGACTAAAACAAACATAAGCTTGAATAATAAATACTTGATTTAACTCGTTAACGGTTCTACCGACATGTTAGAACAAAAAGAACGTAGAAAATTAACGTGGCAAATACAATAACTATCATTTTCTCTCTTTATCAATTGTTCCATTTGCATGCCAACCGCAAGTATACATAGGCTTTTCATAAATAGTACTCCCTCTCTTTTTATATATATGTCGCAGAGAGAATAATCACATAAAATTAAGAATGTAATTAATATGTGTATTGGAAATGTATTTTTTTATTGGAGATGTAAATGTTTTATTGGTAAAGGAGTTTTTAGTATTGGAATTGTGTGTTTATTGGAGATGTAAATATTTTATTGATAAAGGACGAAAAAATAATAAATGCTGCATTGGAAATGTAAAATGACAGATAAATAAAAAATGACAAACACTGAAATTTGACAGATAAAAAAAACGGAGGGAGTACTTTATTTCACCCACCCCATTTTGATAACCAAACATTAATTACTACGATTTATATTAGTTGGGATAAGATTTATTTAATATATGGGGCTTGTAATAAATCAAAGAATCAATAATTGTTGATAGATTTATCATGAAGCAAGTTTATTTTGAAATGCAAAAATGCTACTACTACAATAAAATGAGCACTTGCAATATACACTTTAAATCATTTAAAAACTCTATTTTAATTATTTCAACAAAAAAATCAACACCGTAGCAGATACTTTGATTTTTACTGTAAAATACAGATTTTGTAAACTATTTTTTACATCTACTGCATTCATACAGATTCTGTAAATTTTCCTTAATATGTACCGTATTATGTAAAATAGAGAATCTAATGCATTTCATGTTAGATAGAAATTTTGTAAGCTAGGAAAACGTGTACTTAAAACTATAAAATAGAGAATTCGTTAAGATAATCTGATGCGAGTGATATCCATAATAAGGTATCTTAAAGCATCGCACGAACGTAACAAAAGTATTCGTTGTGATACTTATGTTTTGATGTTCTCAAAAGATATGTTTTGATATACCCGTTTTGCTTGCGATTCTTTGGATTGTTTGCAACACCTCATGACACCCATAATAACATTTTTTATGCTTGTAACTTCTTTTTTACGACTCTTTATTGTGGCAATAGCACGACTGTTTAACGTGATTTCCAGACCGTTAAAAGATATACTATAATGTAGTAGGAATGCAATTATTTAGTAATAAAAAAACAAGTGACCGGTACTTGTATTAGTGAAATTGTAATTTTTAGAATTTGTGATCAACAATATAGTTTTAGCATTACATACGCTAAGGAAGATAATAAAGTAGATTGAAAATTCGATATTAATGTATTAAATGTTTTATTAAAGGTAGGGGAAAAAAATGTTGGTATAAGGTTAAGAGATATTTGATTGAATAACATGAGTTAACTATTTTAAACCATTTTAACCAAAAAAAAAAAAAAAAACTATTTTAAACCATAGACCTAAAAATCTATTGGATCCATTATGATTGAAGTAGTGTTGTCAGATCCAGGTTTAACATCAGAGCATTCTACCATACGAAACTAAAAAACCAAACATCACGCTTTGAGAAATAATGGGGGTCACCTCTAGCCTTTATCTGATAGCTAGGGTTCTGTGTGGTCCAGATCATCCCTCTCATCACTTCGGTGCATGTGGATATACTAGGCAAAAATCTCACCCCTTAGCTACATGAATTTAGTTTATATAGTACTAGTACTACAACATGCCGACATGTACCTACGTAGAGACTCAAAAATAGTAGTACGTAGTACATCATTATAACTAAGTTGATAGAATGTCATTTTTAAGGTTAGATGAAACCCTATATACTACGGGTCCTATCCTATTTGTAGGGACCATTATGCTAAAACTTGTCTGGTTCATCTCCTTCAAAAATCCAACATGTATATATAACAGTTAAAACACATATAGTTCTCTAATTGTTTAGCATTAGAGAATTAGTATATTTATAGATAAAAAGAATTATATAATTTCATCATAAATAAATGGGGCATCATTCTTGCTGCAACCAGCAGAAGGTTAAGAGAGGGCTATGGTCACCTGAAGAAGATGAAAAGCTCATCAAATACATTACTACTCATGGCTATGGCTGTTGGAGTGAAGTTCCTCAGAAAGCAGGTTTTTTTTCTCTGTATTTATTTCGGATATTTTTACGAGTTTCTGTACGTATTTTACTGATTCAAATATCATACATATATCTATGTATTTTAAAAACATTTACCACATCTATTGCAAGCCTTGTAAGACGTGTTTCATCACATTTTACAATGTACGTATCGAAAAGATTTGTGTATTTATATGATAAAAATACATGTCTCATCACATTATACATATTTATTTTATAAAAATGTAAACTAGCTATATGAGAAAAGTAGAGCGTTTGATGCACTTGTATTGATTTATAGATCAATCTAAAATATTTGAATCGCTAAAATATAGATTTAGAGGCATTTACAGTATTTACTACAGCTGCTCTAATACGTATTTCATCACATTTTACGGTGTATTTAAAAGCTATGTGTATTAAGCTTAATTTTGATGAAAATACTATCTTGAAAGCACATTAATATATATACTTGTTGATCAATATGTTAGGATATTGCATTGCATGCATGCGGATAGATGCAAATGTGGGAATCTTTTAATATTTTCCTTCATGTTACAATTACATTTATAAGAAAATATATGAATATATATGGTTTGAAGATTTTTATTTATAACAATGTTTTTATTCTACAAATTATTTGAGTGTTTAGGGCTTCAAAGATGTGGAAAAAGCTGCAGGTTAAGATGGATCAATTATTTGAGACCTGATATAAGAAGGGGAAGGTTTACACCTGAGGAGGAGAAGCTTATTATCAGACTTCATGGTGCTGTGGGAAACAGGTTCATTTTTTTTATATTTATTTCAAACAAAAAATTATAATAATTAGTTTTATTTAATTACTAGTTCACTAGTTGTGATATTCTTATTTATAGTAAGAAATAAAAAGATAGTAGATGCATAGAATTCCAAATACCAATATTCCAGACAATAATTAATTTATTACAAGATGCATGGTAGTTAAACTTAAAACCTCTATTTCACACCCAAAGTCATTTGAATATTAGCATTGAGAGTTACTAAGGACACAACATATATTAGATCACAAATTAAATACTACGTACGTCGCATTACATTTCTATATTATTTAATTAGTTATTGATTATTGATTATAATAAGACTTGTATTAATTAGTGGATTCCACGTGCAATGGGTTGTACCACACATGGCAACATACATTAGCTTGTATGGGTGGATAGGACCCTTGGCCTTACTAATGGAAATATATATACTTCCAACTATCTTATCATACCCTATAAACACGTAGATTAATGTTAATGAAGTCGCGTATTAGATAATTCATTCTAATTTGCTTTGCCGTTTCCTTCTTAAATGACAACGATAGCTAATATTTGTAACAACAAGTTAGAATAATAACTGCATCGATCCTTATATAACTTCAAACCAATCATCAAACACGATCACTATCTACTAGCTTATCATTTTACTCATCGTATATAATTTGTCAATACAATGTTAGACCGTTGCAACTCTCAGCGAACCGTTGTGAGTTTTCCGTAAAGACGTCAACGGAGGTCAGTGTTTATTATGATTTTGAGATTATTATGAAGTATTTTACTGTGTTATATAGTCATATTACACAAGTATGAAAGCTTTATGCTCAAGAGCTATACCAAAGACCACATGTTTCACCCTGTCCAACATGTGGTTTTTCTTTTCATTTTTTATTTTGCACATTTTTGCTATTTCTGTTTTCCGTCACTTTTAGTAATTGTGCATTATTGCATAATACAATTTCTTCGTTGCATGAGTCAATATATATAGTTGTTCTCCCTCTTTTTGTATCCAATATCCTTTAGCAAATATAAATCAAGTTTTTTTTATATTTTCTAATTTCTAATATGCATGTGATCTGACTTATGTTAGAATAGCAATTTCAAGTTATACATTTTCTGTTTCCTTTTGTTTTCCTTGATCGGTTATACTCATTTATGGATGAAGAGTGTCAGAAACTATCAATCAAATTCAATATTTATATGTCGGGACATATCACATTTTATCATGCATTACCTATACACTATTAATATATATATATATATATATATATATATATATATATATATATATATATATATATATATATATATATATATATAACTGACTTGAATGCCTGTGCATTGCATGAGTTAATCTACTAGTTATAGATATAATGTTGAATAATTAGTTTATTAAAACAACGGATAAATAGAGGATTAATTGAATATTGGCTTTGAGAAAAATGGTAAAACAACCCCTATTTATGCTTGGACAACTCGCTAACTAATGATCCGACGGAGCCAAGAAATTATATTCGGATGGGTTAGTGGACTATACTATAATGATTGGGTGGGCTGATTAAGATGTTTCAATGGGTTACGTCGAATTTATATAAAATATTTGGGTGTGCATATTTTTTTGGGGGTGGGCTTAGCCCCCCTACCAGTGTACACAGATCCGTCCTTGGTTCCGGATTTATTTAATCTTGCGACTACAATTCATTTTCTAGAATTATCATGCAAAAATTATTCAAATTATTCCACAAATTATCTTGCGACTACAATTCATTTTCTAGAATTATCATACAAATATTATTCTAAGAATTTTCTAGAATAAGGAGTTAGTTAATAGGCTTTACAATTTTATGTACTCTTATTTTTTTTATTACACACAAACACATTTTTTGTCTCTAAAAGGATTCGAACCCGAAACCTCCGGATTAATAACCACAGCACTTACCGCTGGGCCGATGGCTTATTGGCTCATGTACTCTTATTTAACTTTTTTTTGAAAAGTACTCTTATTTAACTTTTTTTTTAAAGATACTCTTATTTAACTCTACAGACATATTCTTCAAACCCAATATTATTCAAATCAAATGAAGATTATTTCTATCACCCTAAGTTCAGTATCACGTATGACTTATTTAGTCAATATATATATATATATATATATATATATATATATATATATATTCATGATTTTCTTGTCACATGTTTCTCTAACAGGCATTGCCAAACCTATAATATTTCAGGTGGGCTCATATAGCAAGTCATTTACCAGGGAGGACAGACAATGAAATAAAGAATTACTGGAATTCATGGATAAAAAAGAAAATAAGAAAACCCGCGGCAAGCCCAACAAACTTCACACCAAATACGAATATTCCGCCAATCACTTATGGCACAAGCCCAAACCAAGTGGGCTTAACTAACCAAGATCCAAAAGCCCAATTTGAAGATCCCCTGTTCAACGCTCATGTACCATCATTCATGTTGGATCCAACTAATTCAATGCTGGTCCTGAATAATCTCATTCCCGAAGAAACCATTAACATAAACCCTGACATATGGTCCGTGAATCAGTCTCTAGATCAACCAACATTGAGCCAACCAGTCGCAATGTATACAAATGAATTCAACTCGACTTATTTACCGCCCCTAATAGATTGCATGGAGAACATGATGAGGGCGGTGAATGCACAAGGGCATCAATGTAATTTAAACATGGAAGGACATATAGATTTGGATTGCATGGAGAAACAAGATGAATGGATGGAATCACAACAATTTCCTAACGTTATATTTTGGGATGAAAGTGAAGGATCACTAGATGGGGTAGTGAATCAATTGGCAACCACATCAAACATGGGAATAGAATTGACTTATCCTCTATCTATCTATGAAACAAATATAAATTATGAATATGTAGTGCCACAATAAATTAACATAATACATTTTTAGATTATTGTTCATGACGTGATTCATATCAGTCACTATGTCATGCATCTTGATTAATGACGTAAAAGAATGTTGTATCACTTTGTTGTGACAATAAACTTACACTGAAAATAATATTACTCTATAAATTAATTGATGAGTGTGGAATTTTTTTTTTCTTATATATTTTTTATTTCTTCTTAGAGGTCTCTTTAGTTTTTATGTGAGAGATAGGAATTGTTTCTAAAATAAGAGATTAGTAGCCCTAAAAATAAATAACAGATTGGTATATCATTTATATCTTTGAATATGAGAAGGTTAACAAATTATTTATTTTAAATAGATTAATTCTTTCCTGTACAAACAAAAGGCATTAATCAATAAAATATAGTTCAAAGTGGCTTTTTTTCCGGGTCTTTTTTTAGTATTATAATTTTCTTTAGTTAAAAGTGCCTACAAAATTATGGCTCACTTGATCGCATTAGATAGTAAGTTGAGCACCTTTAGTTCTCCACCAATACACACGTACACTGCAATATATGCGATGGATTACGGTATCTGTTTAGACGTAAATTATTTAAGTAAATTTTTATTTAGTTCATAAATTTTGAAAATAAAATTTGATTATCGTGTCGAATCAAGTACATGTATATATATAACGCACAATAATATAACACATATATTTACCCCCAGTGGACACGTATTCGGGACCTTCAAGTCCAGAGACCTCAATCATATATAACAACTGGACCGTTGTGTCAAGTTGCTATCCAATTAATTGCCCCACTATAGCTCATTGCAAGGGGTGAATCCTCTGCTGTGTTCAAAACACAGCAGCCTGCTGTTATCAGGTGGATGTAGGATGTAAAATTGTCGGATGGATCTAGGATCCACCGATTCTGTGACTAGAAAATCTGAAAGATCTGAATCTAAACAATCAAAGCACATAAAATAATAGATCTAACCTACGAGGGGGTTAGATTACCAACCTTTTTAGGGTGCAATCCATTCCGATCTAGTTGAGAGAGCCTAGTTGAGAAGCCAAAGTCTTCCAACGTGTGTCTCCAAGCACCACCAAGTGGATGGTGTTTCAAGCCGCCGGACCTCCTCGATATGCGACCTTAGAAAACCTGAAAATTTCTAAAACTCGAACCCAAGGAAGAATAGCCGAAAAATCAAAGCTATTTTCCTCCCAATATGCATGTGATTTTGCATGTGAATTGGTTTGGGAGAACTCTCTTTATATAGGAGAGTAGTCCTTGTCCTCCAAAGATTTAATAATTAATACAATCTCAATTATAATAATCCTTATTAAATAAAAGATACTCCTAGAATAATCTAGAATAAATCTGGATTATTTAAAGATCAATCTAATATTTTTTTTCCTTAATTAATTATTCAACAAATAAATAATTAAATATTTGCACCATAATTATCCAAGAAAACAAATTTCTTGATAACCAAACAAGTAATACACGCCACTTTTATATTTGACCAATTAGGTTAAAAGTCAACACACTAATTTGAAGTAGGTAATCACTTAAAAATGTCTTTTCCGTGTATTTAATTATTTAGTCCAACTAAACAATTAATCCACATATCAATTAAATATTCCAATCCAACTATTTAATTATAATTGAGGTGAAACGACGAGAAAACATATGTATGTTAGGAGAGCCACGTCGGGGGTTGGACCCGTATTCGATGCATACAATAAATTAAATAATATTATCCGTCGGACCAAACAATAATATTCAATCTATTAATTCCGGATTACACCACCATAAACCCAAAATCAACTCGCGAATATAGATAACTTACACTCAACCATGAGTTGATAAGGTGTCCACCGATATAATCATTACATACGGATAAATCCTCCATAGATCGCTTCGTTTCGATTCGAGATATCTCCGTAAACCCTTCTCGAAACTTCTTATCCTTATTTACCATTAACCCCTTAGTGATCAATTAGTTCATAACTAATATAATATGAACTCCCGGGATCGATCAGTTTCTAAAATTAACAAATAAGGGAAATGTATGTCTACTTCCCGAAGGAAGTAATGGATTCCATATCTGTGATAGCACAGATTATTCACTCATTCCAGAATAGAGCCAACGAGAAGTGTTGGACCATATACTACGAAGTGATCCTTACTAACACATCAAACCCTACCCTAGTCTAAGCAGTTGTTTGTGATCACCTCAGGATTGAGATTAATCCATATATGATCATCTTGTGATTCGATAAGACTTCTCGATCACGGAATTATATCGAGAACTCAAATCAAATCGGTCCAGCCCTATATGATTATCACCATATATAAATGCCCCACTAGTACCTATTACCGATGCATCCGGATAAGACCTGTCACACCTAAAGTGTTCTGGGCGCATTATTAGCAAATTAATCTTGAGACCCGTACTCAGATTAATAAACGCTACGGACTAAGTTAATTTTAAATACATCTCACTAACTCAATCATCTTGTGTATAGCCATACACTGAGTTATGTGATTACATAAACGAGGTACGTAGGGTTTTCAGTAGTGTCTTAATTATAAGCATACATTCAGATAATAAGATGAATTATTTAATTCTATCATAAAAACAATTAGATAATTGTCTTTCGGGCACTACACCTAACAATCTCCCACTTGCACGAAATGCAAGTGGATTAATTGTTTTAGAGCACACCCTTTATATATATATCTACAACATTCTCCCACTTGCTCAAAACAAGCGAGACGTCTCCCTCTAATCTGTACCCTCCAAGCGCATCTTAGTAATTCATCCTTCCAAGCACGACCGGAGTGTGCCGCCGTAGGGTAGGTCAGTGACCCGGCGCGGACTTAGAATCCGAATACCATGTGACTTGGTACACTGATCAGGTAGGTTGGTGGCTTGGGTCATTCTTTGGGATCAAAACGTCGCCTTTCCATCTAATCCGGTGGTACACTTTCAATATGCCTTTGAGTCAATACTGAGGACAAGATCTGCTTAACGATCATTCTTAATCCGACCTAAAGCCAGAATCAACATTATCACTTATATTCTAGTTTGCACCTGAATATACAAGCATATTATTCCTCATTCTCCCGAAGAGACTTGAGGATTCACTAAACATCCCATTTCGTATTCATCCGCAGGTTTAGATAATCATTCCTGAGAGGTAGGGTAGACTACATCGTTGAATGTTGTATAAATGCAAGAATATCTTAACCAGGTGAATGGATGGGATTGCCAATGATCGATTCTGGCGAATTTGAGCGAATCAAATCCTTTAGAATGAATCCCGATGGCATGTCAGACTCAGACTTCAGATAACACACCTATGTTGTTTCCAACTGTTTCAGTGTTAACATTCACAAACACTAATCTACATACTACTTTACTAATATTGATGCCCAGTCTACGAAAGACTCATCAACATTCTAGTCAAGTCCACATATTAAAACATATGACTTTGAAATGATCTAGATGTGTGCTTTAATCCCCAAAGGATATAAGCTATGGCAGGCATCCTGCCAAAGGTTCTTTCTGAATAAATTAAGATATTGTTAGTCTCGCAAAAAGGTCTTAGGGAATCACCCCTATTTTCTGCTTTGTAACGAATCCGTTATTTGTTCTTAGCTAAAACTCTTATGTTCTGAATGAATTCAGATTCCATTGTTCGGCAAGGAAGTCTTAGGGAATCACCCCTATTTCCCGCTTTCTGACGAAATCAAGCAAGACTGAGTGGTAAGAGAGATCACGGTCTGGTTAACTCTCTACCTTTTGTCGCTGCTAACCGTTCTATCCTGGGAGACTAACGTTCCGTTCAAACTCCAAGCACTCGACGGTGAGGGGACGAATTAGTCTTATGGAAACTGTGTGCAACACAGGGCTCGGTTCCGTTCATCTTGTTAATTCGTTTTCATTTTGCAATTAAAATTCGATTCAGTTGTGTTTTCGTTTTAACTGTAATTGTATTCTAGTCAATGTAATCAGATTGTGCCCATCTTGCAACATGAAGTTCTTTATACACACTTTTTCTTTGAAACTGTATGCCGTTGTGAGAACACAAACAGTCGCAAGAACCATATATATACACGCTTTTCCTTCTATTAGTCTTTAATAATTCACGTTCTTCATTTTATGCCTTTATCAAATTCCAAGTGTGCTTCATTTGCCATCAAGTCGGAGTTGAGGTGGTGTATAGTAATTAATGGAAGTTCATTTGAATAACAAAGGGTAGACTCGCGTTTTAACTACATAATGTTAAAATTCCTTCAAAGAAATGAACGAAAAATGTTATTCGATATGAAAATGTTGTAGGTCGGAGCCTTGACATGGCGTAACTTAGGCCGTTTTAGGTGCTGCAGAGTTCTTTCTAATACTAATAAATGTGATTCAATAACCTGGATTGAAACTTGAAAGCTTTCCGATATGGAACCAGTGTGGCTTTTGGTGCGTCCTAAGATTAGGTAAATGCTCCAAATCTGTTTCGAACGCTGATAAGAAAGGATGTACAAGCTGAGTTGGCTGCTTCTCCGCTCTTTTTCTCTTGCACCCTTTTATAGGTTCATGCCTAGGTTACAAAAGTTCATGCCTAGTATTAAGAGTCAAGACGTGACACAAGACTCAATTCCAGACAATGGTGATTCAGACACAAGTCAAATAAAAACAGATCGACCAAAAATTTGAAAATGGAGAGATAAGGCTGGAAATTGGAGTGATAAGGTCGAAATTCAAATATAGCAAGATGTGTGAAGTGATAAGTCTACACAGAGCCATAATCTCTTAAATAAAGAGATGATTTATCTCAAGAATATCTTTTGAGTATAATTCAATTTATTCAAAATTAGGTTTATCCCTTAGAATCGGTTAAAAATAAAGTCGATATTGATCGGACTCTCTGAAAGTTGTATAAATTCATGCATCAAGACACTTGGAAAAATGAAGAGAAAAGAAACGATTTTTACCTTCAGGCTTTGTTTCTTGTTCTTCTCTCAAGAATCTGCTTTGATTCAGTTTGTTTCCCATTGCTTCACTTTCGTTCTTGTGTTTTATTATGGTATCGAGACAAAATGCATCAGAGCACACACAAACAAACAAACAATTCACAAACAAATCAAATTCAAACAAACAAAGCGATCCACACAGATCACATAACACTCAAAAACTCATCAAACACGATGTCGACTTCCAAACAAACAAAGCACGATAAATCAAACAAGTCACGAGATCACAAGCACGATGGCAACACTCTCACCGAATGTCGACAATTTTATCACACCGAAATTAACCCAAAGCAACTATCCCTTTGGCGAGAACAAGCTCTAGCCACTTGCGAGAAAGTCAAGATCTTGTAGGACACCTCACAAATGAAGATCCAAAGCACGAGAAAAACTCATCAAAAGCACGAGGACCGGACAATTCGAGAGATGACTACGAGAAAATCTCGAATATCAAAAATGGAAGAAATCTGACAGGCTACTCAGAGGGTGGATCATTGGATCACTCTCTGAGGAATCACTAGGCATAGTGATAGGACTGGACACATCACTGGCTGTATGGACAGCACTCAAAGATGCATATGCACAGGATTCACAGGAACGAGAGTTTCCTCAAGCAGCAGTTGACCTACTTAAAGAAGAATGAAAATAAAACCATTGCAGAACATATAAGGAGCTTCAAAGGAATATGTGATGATCTTGCGACTATAAGCAAACCAGTGGGTGATTACGAGAAGGTTTATGCCATTCTTACTAGTCTTGGACCAAGCTATGAAACCTTCACTACAACCATGCTAAAACCCCAAGACCTACCTGCGTAATTAGTTTCCCACTTACGAACCTGGATCAAAGGAGAAGTTGGTTCTCCTCGGTCTCACCCCAATCCTATCAACAATCCTCTCAAAGAGATGGCTTTTTATGGTCGAGAATCAAGCTAAATCTCAATCCAACTACTGGATCACCAAAGAACACAAACCAACATGTTTGAATCCTCCGGAAGAGGCTTTCAAGCACAACGATCTGAGCAACTACTCGAGACAACAACACACAAAGGAGACCCTCCACCAGGAGAAAGAGGATGACTATTGAAGAAAGAGAGCGATGATCGAAGTGAGAGGTGCCAATCTTGTGGAGTCATGGGTCACATAGCAAAAATCTGCTGGTGGGTTCCAAAGAAAGACCAGTGAGAATCAATCAACTACCAGCATTGGTGCTTCTCACCCTGGACACATCAATTGCGGACCTTTGAATGGACGGTGGACACGAGAGCTTCTCACCATATGACGAGTAAACCAGGTATGCTTCATAATCTTCATAGATTTTTGGTTGATTCAATCCTAATAGGTAATGGCACCACACTACCTATCAACGCAATAGACGATCTCAATCGCAAGACATGACACAAGACTCAATTCAGGACAATGGTGATTCGGACACAAGTCAAATAAAAACAGATCGACCAAAAATTTGAAAATGGAGAGATAAAATTTGGAAATTGGAGTGATAAGGTCGAAATTCAAATATAGCAAGATGTGTGAAGTGATAAGTCTACTGAGCCCATAATCTCTTAAATAAAGAGATGATTTATCTCAAGAATATCTTTTGAGTATAATTCAATTTATTCAAAATTAGGTTTATCCCTTAAAATCGGTTAAAAATAAAGTTTGATATTGATCAGACTCTCCTAGGAAAGTTGTATAAATTCATGCATCAAGACACTTGGAAAAATGAAGAGAAAAGAAACGATTTTTACCTTCAGGCTTTGTTTCTTGTTCTTCTCTGCAAATCTGCTTTGATTCAGTTTGTTTCCCATTGCTTCTGCTACGTTCTTGTGTTTTATTACCTAGGTTAATTACAAAAAAAAGTAACGCAAAATTTATGAGGCGATGACGATGATGATTTGAAAAAATCTATGAGGCTAGGTTTCATAAGTGATATATGTATACTGGCAAGCTGGATGGTAGGTGAAAATCTTTCTCATTTCCGGGATGACATAGATCGCCCACGTATATGAAAGATGGAAAACCTTTCCATTTGCAACTAGCATGGCCGGTGATGCACTTTGAAATATGTAAAAGACATAAATCTGAGCCTCTAAAAGAAAAAAAATCAGGATATGTGTTTAGTTAACCTTTTTATTCTTATATATATTTTTGATCCACATTTTTCTATTTTCTTTCTTATATCTTTTGTACTTTCAGGTGAGAATGGAAGTTCTTACGATAGGATCTTGCGTTCAGCTGACGCATGTGGTTAGAGCAACAACCTTTTACCTATTTGGGTACAACTTTTTCGGGATGGTATGGTTTAAAACATGATATTTTGGTTATTCTTTGTAAATAATTATTTTGGAAATTCTAACATAGTGATATGTCCACAGCTGTTGTTTTATCTGGGCGAACGAAAATGAAATCCACTTTCTTGGATAATGTATATGGATGGCTGTACCAACGGATCTATATGCAGCATTTGGGAGCAGGGACGGACCTAGCTGTAAAAGGGGGGTGCATGACCCCCACTGAGATCCGAAAATATACGTGTTTTTATAGATAAAAAATGTAAAAACACTATTGATGCCCCCACTCGCCTTTCGAATTTACTCCGGTGTCCCCACTGAGATTTTTTTCTGGGTCCGTTACTGCTTGGGAGATAAGATTTGTTTGTTGTCTTAATACCAACATTAATACCAACATTAATTTATACATATGTTTATGTGCAGCAAACCGGCCTGAGTGGTCCTACGGTCTCTACTGCACTATTCAGATATCGCGAAATCAATGGGGCAACAAACTCGTCTGTCGGCTCCATGGCAAAATTATGATTTTAGTCCTCTATGTTGGCCTATTTTGGATTTTAGTCCTGCTCCTGCTCCGGTGAGGAAAATAGTCCTCTAAGTTGGCTTTTTTTTTAGATTTTAGTCATATCCGCCGGTTTATGCTGACTGGACACCGGAATCATAAAAAATAACTTATATGGACGCCACATCATATGCCATGTTGGTAAAATATCAAGGTAAAATATCAAGCACTTTGCCATCTAAGCTACAACTTTAATGTTTATACTATGACAATATTTATTACTTATTCATAATATGGTTTCCTTTGGTTTAATTTTCCTTGTTAATTTGATGTAGTTCTTTTTATTAAAAGAAAATTATACTATCTACGTCCCTAAATATAAGTGGATTTAGAATTATCCTATACTTTAATAAAGTGATTAAATTTTTTTGGAAACACAGTGATTAATTTTTTTTTTGAAACACAGTGATTAAAAATATTAGACTATAATGTTTGGTTCTTAAAAAAGACTATAGTGTTTGATATAAAATTTGATTATCATTAATTAATGTAATAATTATGATATTAAAAAAGTTGACCGAATATATACAAATTAATAGTAAGATAAGAAAAAAAATTATAATTATTACGCTTCTGGTAATGTAAGGTCGACTTACATTAATAATAATAATAGCAATAATAATAAGAATAATAAGAATAATAGGTTATAAAAAAAAACATTATGCAAGAGCTCTTATATATATATATATATATATATATCATCTATAGTAAAATTAATATTGTAAATAAGTTTATTTAAATTAGGCACATACAATGTTGGAAGAAATGTTATTGTGCATAAGTAATTACTTGTGTCGAAGTATACATATTGAAGTTATAGCTTGGATGGCAAAGTGCTTGGTATTTTACAATAAGGTCGTCGGTTTGAATCCTTCTTCTCTCAACTTTTTATTTTTTAGTAAATGTATGAGAAATGGGACCCACAAGCCATGTGGGATCCCACGTGGCAGCCTAGTAGCAGCCACATCATCAATTTTAAAATATTCCAGTGCCCGATCAAGAATATCCGTGGATAGGACTAAAATCCAAAAAAAAAAAGCAACTTAGAGGACTATTTTCCTCACCTGAATGAGGAGACTAAAATCCAAAATAAGTGAACTTAGAGACTTAAAATCCTAATTTTGCCTCGGCTCCATTCTATTCAGTCATTTGTAGAAAAAGGGTTGAAGAGGAACCTGTGCTGAGAACAATGGAACGAGTAAGTAGTAAGAAGAGGGATTAATAAGACTCTAACAGCTGCGAAACTAAACTCTTATTTCATTTTGTAGTAGTTTTTGGGATTTAGCGTGCCTTTTCTTTTCTTTACGCATGGACATAAGTGATGTTACATGTATGTATTGTAAGGGATAAAAGGAATGCTGGTTTTTTTGCCAGAGTATTAAATTTCCATACGGTTCACGTGAGTCATCTATCATGTATGGGAGCTCCTAGCTGGAGAAGGGTGTTTTTGTATAAGTGCCGTGTTTGGTTGAACCATATTGCAATGTTTATCGGTGCTGCTAGATTAGTCGATTGAATCACATTGACCGTTCATGTTGTGTTGTTTTCTTCCAAGAAATTAGTTACTTTCACTGTTACTTGATAAATAAAAATAAAGAAGACCGTCACATTTAAATCCAATTGTAGTTGTTTGCAGTGTTTTGTAAAAATGAGTTGAAACATTTGATATATATATATATATATATATATGTGTGTGTGTGTGTTGTATTTCTGTGTGCTATCTATTGGAGGCTAGATTTCGCCCTCGACTTAAAACGTATATATTCAGCCTTTTTTTTAATTAACATTTTTTTAGTTTATGGTACTAGCGGTTTCACAAATTAAACATCTAAGATATGGACTTTCAAGGCGTTGACGAACCCCATTTTACTAGTCCTTATTTATATAAAGCTTGCGTTTTTCAGTTAATTTGATTTTTAGTCATCTAACTTTCCCTTGTTTTTGTAAATAGTGTTTCTTTTTTGCTTCAAGAGCATTTTCGGTCCTTAACTTTCTATTTTCCTGATTTTTAGTTAACTGCGATTCATCACGGAGCTCCGTTTGGATTTTTAGTCCGTTTGGGCTTTGGTTGTAATCGGTCCAGTCAAAAAAAGGTCCAGCACATATTAGCCCAGTCAAAAAAAGGGTCCACCAAAAAATAAACTTACTAATAATATTTTTTTCAACAACTAATTGGATTTAGTTGACCGTTGGTTGTAGTACAGCGTCCACCATAGCCTTTCATAGGGTTTCTTTTCGGGTCCTTCTACTGTAGGGACTCCCTAGTAGGGAACTGTCTACGTGGCGGATCTGGACCACACAGTTTCCTGAGGTGGAATACACAATGTTCCGTGTGTGGAAATTGTGTGGTCGAGATCTTCTTCGTGAAACCGATTCACTGTAGAAGTCACTATGATCGAATTTTCCTTTCTTTTCACCTTCTCAACGGCGTCTTCACTCTCTTGTTTCTCAACCACAAAATCTGCTGGCTTTTGATGTCTTCCGTCGTCCCTGCCGAAATTGGATGATGTTTTCTTTTCTCACAACAGCTGGAGCCTTTTCTAATGGATCCGATTTGACAAGAAGAGGAAGCGTTTACAACATTTCGTCGAAGGTGCATGTTACGGGATGGATTGCTTTTGGAGTTCGAATGACAGATAAGACATCCAGAGCTTTTCTTTCTTTATTGGGTTTATTTTAGTTTATGCTGAGTTCTTTTTATGGCAAGGTGAAGATTTTTCTGTATTAGGTGTAGGTTTCTAGGTTTGTAGATGTCAATCGTAAGACTTCAGGAAATACACAGGAAATAGGACTTCTTTTACCCAATGGAGGCTTTAAATTACAATTTTGGTCATCTAACTGTACACGCTTTTCATTGTGGTCCTGATTTTTCTCCGCGACAATTTTAGTCTTGTAAGTGGTCTTTTTTTGCAAAAATAGTCTTGAACACCGGAAAGACCACTTACAGGACTAAAAGTGGTCTTTTCCGGAGACAATTTTAGTCCTGTAAGTGGTCTTTCCGGCGTTCAGGACTATTTTTGCAAAAAAAAGACCACTTACAGGACTAAAATTGTTGCCGGAGAAAAACCAGGACCAAAATCGATAAATGTGTCTAGTTAGAGGACCAAAATTGTAATTTAGCCCCCAATGGATATACAAGAAAATCGTACCTGCACTTATGAAAGTATTGCATGTTAAAATCTACTGGTTAAAAGACATTCTTCTACTCTCTTACCGATATATATTTCATTTTGTCTACTCAGTTATTGCACATTCAGATTTTCTCAGGCTTGTTCTCGCCTCTTTCTTCGGTGAAATCTATTAAATATGCTTCTTTCATATATTGTTTGAGATGTGGTAAATTTTACATTATTGGTGGAGGTTGTTTGGTTAGGGAACGGCCTGATACAAAAACGGGTCTGGAAAGAATTTAGGGTTCTTGGGATGAAGCTTTGAAGATCTTCAAGTTTTCTGAGTATGATGGATGAGGATTTGAAGATTTTGGCTGGGGAGGGGACGAAATTAAAGGAAAACAATTAACAAATTTTTTTTTCCTGGAATAAGAACGAAAATTAAACAAGAAAATTAAAAATAGGGATATTTGATTACCTTTAGTCAACCGAAGTCTCTAATACCAAATGATGCGATTCAAGAACGGGATTTTGCCCTAGGATCTTCTAAAGGAATCAATAATGAGCTCAAAACAACGATCTTAGATAATCCAACCTAAGAACGTTGGCAAGAACGCCACAACGCTTGCTTTCAAGCTCAGCGCCGATAAGTTCTCACTGGGGTGGAACTCTACAACGAAGAGATCCTCACTCGCAAGTGATACAAGTCAATAGACTCAATAATAATTTCACTCAAAATGTCTGTCTTGTAAAATAACAACCTATGTGCCTTATATAAGCTACAGACTCCAAGTCCAATTGTTAATTTAGCAATGTGGGACAAAATAACAATAAATAAAAATAATAACCAAAATAAAAGACAATATAACCAATGTGGGATAACCAAAATAAAAGACAATATAACCAATGTGGGATAACAAAGACTATCTAACCAATAACATAAATAATTGCGCCTCTTTTGCATCACCATGGATTTCTATTTTCCTTCCTTTTGACGCCCACCATGGATCACATCATTACTTTTTTTTTTTTTTTTTTTTTTTTTTTTTTTTTTTTAACAAAGTCAAAGACTTTCATCAAATTTTCACTCAAAATATATATGTCTTGTAAAAGAATAACTTATGTGCCTTATATAGGCTCTGAGGACTCCAAGTGGTCGTGGGTTCGAGCCCCACGGGGTGGGCGTCAAAAGGAAGGAAAATAAAAATCCATGGTGATGACATGACATGAATATGTCGTGACATGTAATGGCGGAATTATTTATGTTATTGGTTAGGTAGTCTTTGTTATCCCACATTGGTTATATTGTCCTTTTATTTTGGTTATTATTTTTATTTATTGTTATTTTGTCCCATATTGCTAAATTAGCAATTGGACTTGGAGTCTGTAGCCTATATAAGACACATAGGTTGTTCTTTTACAAGACAGACATATTTTGAGTGAAATTATTATTGAGTCTATTGACTTTGTTTATCACTTGCAAGTGAGGATCTCTTCATTGTAGAGTTTCACCCCTTAGAGAACTTATCAGCGTCTTGAGCAAGCGTTGTGGCGTTCTTGCCAACGTTCTTAGGTTGGATTATCTAAGATCGTTGTTTTGAGCTCGTTATTGATTCCTTTAGAAGATCCTAGGGCAAAATCCCGTTCTTGAATCGTATCATTTGGTATCAAAGACAATATAACCAATGTGGGATAAAAAAGACTATCTAACCAATAACATAAATAATTGCGCCTCTTTTGCATCACCATGGATTTCTATTTTCCTTCCTTTTGCCGCCCACCATGGATCACATCAACCTATCTCGATAGTTTTGGATCGTGATCCGAGGTTCGTCAATCGGTTTTGGAGAAGTTTACAAGTAGCTTTTGGAACCAAGTTGGATTTGAGTATGGCCTTTCATCCTCAGACAGATGGACAATCTGAGAGAACCATCCAAACACTTGAAGACATGTTGAGAGCTTGTGTCTTAGAAGTAGGTGGATCATGGGATGATTGCCTATCTGTACCGGAGTTTGCCTACAACAACAGTTATCATGCAAGTATAGGCATGCCGCCCGTTTGAAGTTTTGTATGGAAGAAGATGTAGAACGCCATTGTTTTGGGATGAAGTCGGGAAAGACAAATCACCGGGCCGGAGTTGGTTGAGCAAGCTAAAAAGAGAGTTCATTTGGTTAAGAAGAATCTGAAGGCAGCCCAAGATAGGCAGAATAGTTGGGCAGATGTTAGAAGAAGACCTCTTGAGTTTGAAGTTGGTGAAAGAGTGTTTCTTCGAGCTTCACCAATGAAGGAAGTGAAACGTTTCGGACAAAAGGGAAAGTTAAGCCCGAGGTATGTTGGCTTATAAGCTTAAGCTACCGGAATCCATGTCGAGAGTCCACAACGTGTTTCATGTATCGATGTTGAAGAAGTGCTTGACCAAGAGTGATGTTGAAACCACAGTTGATCCGAAAGTTCTTCAAGATAATCTTTCGTATGATGAGAAACCGATCAGAATTTTGGACCGGAAGGAAAAGATGGTTAAGAAAAGGATGATCCCTTTAGTTTTGGTGCAATGGAGCAATCATTCACCGGATGAAGCTACTTGGGAAGTTGAGGGCGTGATGATCGGTAATTTCCAGATTTCATGGACTTACCAGGTATGTTCTGATTTCGAGGACGAAAAACTCCTTTAAGGGGGGAAGAATGTAATATTCCGATTTTCGGGAAATGGCAGGCGTGTCATTTTGCGAAAACGAAGTATTGGGTTCTGCTCTTTTTTTATTCGAGTTTAATTATTTTGATATTTATATATATATATATATATATATATATATATATATATATATATATATATATATATATATATATATATATATATATATATTCCTCGAGAGATATATATGTATATATTAAGGAAGGAAATCTGTTTTTTTAGTAGAAGGGTGATTAAGGAAAATCAGTGAATTAGGTAATTATGGGATTTTCCTATTTAAGGAAAAATCAACCTAATCAGCCCTTAACCTTTTAATCAGATTTTCCACCTCCAAATTCGAGTTTACTGAGTGTAAGAGCAATAGGAAGAGGCTGAGATACTTTCATCAATATCTGAGTCGATTCTTGATCGTTTTCGGTTTCGAGAGAAGCACCGGAATCGTCGTAAGGAGAGCGTCGTTTCAGTATCAGAAAGTTGGAGCTTTTCTCAAGGTAAGAAATTCGATTTTCCTGCTGTTTTAATGAGTTTGATGGATCAGAACCCATACCTTTCATAGATTAATCGTTTGGAATCGTGTGATCGATTTGTAATGCAATTCGGATTTATCATATAGGTTGTTGCAGAAGAGAGATCGTTCTGCTGCTGTTTTTCCTGAGTTTTGGAGTTTGAACAGCTTGCTTAAGGTAAGAAGGTCTTCCTACACATTTAATTATGGTTTATAGGATGTAAGTTATGATCTTGATGTTGTTTGATGATTAGAACTCATGCTATGAATCATTTAGAAAGCATAGGATGTTGTGGTCCGTTAAAGATCAAGTTTTTCTGTGTTTTTCTGAGTATATTCATGTTAAATATGTTAGAGATCGATTAGGGATCAAAAACTAAGTTTTTGGAGAGTGGCACGCTCGGTGCGGACGCACCGAGCTTAGTGCAGACGCACCGGTGAACCAGAAGCAAATTTCACGTCTGAGACTCGTGTCTTTGGCGCATCGGACGACCAATTTTCCCGAATTCACATCACGAGGCTCGGTGCGTGCGCATTAAACCAGTCTTTGGCGCACGAACCTCCTTTGATGAAAACATGATTTTTAGCAATGTATTGAACCTTTAATGTTAATCCTTTGATATAATAACATAAATTAAACATAAAAAAGCTTCGATTGAACTTCTGACTCGTTCAGTTAAAACACCAAATGTACTCTTAAAGGGAGTTGAAGTTCGGATCCGTCGGAAGGGCATGAAAGGGCTTGTGCTTTGATGAACTAGGGTTCATCAATGTTTGTGTAATTGTTAAGGTGTGATGTCTAGCTGTCTAAGTGAGGGAGTAGAGTCGTTAAGGAGAGTTTTATTCTGAAAACACTTAGGTGGTTAGTTAATTCACATTAATAATTACATATGTGTAGTAAAAGCTAAAACGTCATCTATTCTCGGTTAGGCACTGATTCAAACCGGCGGTGTGATACATTCATAAAAAAGGTGGACAACGCTACTGGTTCAAAAGCCTGAAGGGTAGTGGAGGAAATTCATCGAACGTATATGCATACCGGGGAGATCCCGGGACTACCGGTGCTAATCACACTAGTTGGCAAGTATATCTCGTGGTGGAATTTTCACCATGCATTGTGTCATTGGGTAATGATGTAACAAAGATAAGCTAAGCTAGAAACGTATAGTCATGACGTGTCGATGAGCACGGAATGAACCCTAGATTGAGTCGGTCTCATTAAGACAAATCTTTTAAAAATAAACCTTAATTATGTGGTAGCTTCTGCTTCTTACTTTGTACATTGTACTTACCTCAAATGCATGTTTATTTATGTGTTTGGGGGAGACAAGACGAACAGGTTGGTGAAGATTTCGAGGAGGATTTTGATGACGACGTTTGAGGACGCCAGAGTTGAAGGCCTTGATTATTTTCTGTTTTTAATTATTTCATAGACTTGGACTATTGTTGGAACTTGTAGTTTACTTTCAGTATTTCTTTTACTTTCAGTATTACAATTTCCATCTTTAGTTATTTCTATTCTTGGATATTTGAAAAAAAATTACCCGAATTTTTTGCTTCCGTTCGCTTTAATTTGATACGACGTAGTAGAGGCTTACGTGTAAAATGAATTTATTTTATTTTATACGCTGGCTGAACGTCCTTTCCGGATAAGTACTCGGTGTCCGGGAATGGGGCCACGTGTCATCCAGAGAATAGCCGTGTAATAAATGAAGAAATAGACGAATAATAATAAGGGCCAGGAGCCCCAGACCAACTGGTAGAGCAAGCCTAAACCCCAGGTGGGAGGTCTGACCTGCCCTTACCGGCTAAACCACCACAGGACGGCTCGGTTAGAGTGGAGGGCAGGCCATGCAACCTAGTTCGAGACGACCTGAGGAGCTCAGCGCATGTCGCCTGGAGCTCTCCTTATTTCGATATTCAAACATTTGCCTATATAATAGGATAAACATGGAAAAAAAATCTCATGATTATAGGGCGTTGATCCTGTGAATCTTATATAACCATAATTATCCCTAAATCAAAGGGATTTACACGCATTAATCTTTAGGGGTTAAGGAACAAATCCTAATATTGTAGAACAAGGAAAGGGCGAGACGCCCCATATATGAACAATCTCTAAGGAACTACGAAAGAGTTGATTCCAATTACACACATTGGATACGTAGGCAACTTAAGAGAAATAACTCTCAGGCTCAGTAAAAAACAAACATAAATCACCATCTCCATTTCCACAAGAAATTAACATAATGCACTTTCAGACTATTGTTCATGACGTGATTCTTATCAGTCACTATGTCATGCATCATGATCAATGACGTAAAAGAATGTTGTATCACTTTGTTGTGACAATAAATTTATACCGAAAATAATATTATTCTATAAATTAATTGATGAGTGTGGATTTTTTTTTTCTTATATATTCTTTATTTCTTCTTGGAGGTCTCCTTAGTTTTCGTGTGAGAGATAGGAATTGTTTCTAAAATAAGAGATTAGTAGCCCTAAAAATAAATAACAGATTGGTATATCATTTATATCTTTGAATATGAGAAGGTCAGGACCGGTCCTACGTTTTGAGAGGCCTTAGGCGGAGAAAAAAAAATAGGGCCTATTAACACGAAAAAAAAATTCGACCGAAAAATGATTTTTTTCTAGTATTCAAATTCATTTCATCATTTTCATACCCAAAACATACATATATATACTAGTGGCAATGCTCACGCCGTGCAAGGCATGGCGTGCCCGTTAAAGCCGTAAATGTAGAAGTGAAGAATATTTTTACATTCATAGAAATGATACAGTCATGGATTTTTATTAATATGAAGTCATATTGTTCAAAAGATACATAGACTGACAAAGACATCATCTATGATAGTTAATGTTCAGCTATCGTAAGTTACAAAATATAGTGTAATACAATCATTGCAAACACTCATAGTTACTGTGAAGATAATTTTGTTATTTTAGAGTGAATTAAGCAAGAGCATACATCGACAAATGAATTGCATTGCATACATTGAGCACAAATTTTATGTTGGACCTGGTGCAAATCCTAGTTGGTGCACCAAAACCAATAGGAATCCAACATTCTAAAATGGGCCCCTACCTGTAAAAACTTTCCACCAATGCATCCCTTTGAAAGTGCTGACTTAGTGGTCCAAAACTTGCACCTGGACCACCCTAAAATTTCACTACATTGAGACAGAGGTTATTGATTCTATACCCCCACATCAACCACAAAAGAAGGCTGATTATAGGCACACCTAAATAGAGTAGCAAAGTACAACACATGGATGACAGCAAATGTTTGGTACATAATTACATATAAATGAGATGATTGTTTACCCTTTTATTGTACATAACGGCAAAAAATTTGCACATAATTACACAAAAAAAGTGATGGTAATGCTGTGCAAGACACGGCAGGCCAAACACGAAACATAACAAATTATACTAAATAAATTTCTTTTACTGTCAAACTATTGCTTTTGGATTTTGTTGTATTGTAATTATTGCTTGTAGTACAAAATAAACAACATATTGAAAGCTTTTTATACGGAGAAAAAAAAACATGAAAAGAGCATTGATTAGCAAAAAAAACAATTTTGTAGTTCCACTCAAAACATAAAAGGGGAAGCAGTTTATAATCTCATATTTCATATATGCATCCATCTAAAGAACCAAAAAACATAATATTAGGGCCAGGGGTACTGGTTAATCCTTGTGCTCGATACTTGGATTTGTTGTTGTGTCCACAATCATGGTGTCGTTTTCGAACAATCTTATTGGTCCTTTAACTGCCTAGCCAAAAAAAACACAGAGTAAATCATCATCTTCATTAAATCATCGTTTCGAACAATCTTATTGGTCCTTATGTACATGTCATATACATATATCGCACTTGATCAAGCAACAATCTAAGGAAACTCTATCAACACAACCTTTAACATATATCAAGAATTAGAGCGAAAAGAGAGCAACAATATATGAGACCCAACTTTCTTGAAGCAACCAAAACCTAAACAATTCTAACCAAAAAAAATCGTCTTGGTTTCAGTTTGAGGTGCAACATGTTACCTAAGAAGAGGTACACAACTACATTGTCCATAGTTGCAACTGGAATACCAAATCCCCAGCTTCTATGAAGTTCATTTGTATCCCATTTTCAACTATCTCAGATGGTAAAATATGCATTACGCTCACCGCACATGAAACAGATCTCAAGCTTTCACTAAACAAAATCCATAAATTCACCCACAAAATAATATATCAAAGTACACAACTCTACACTACTACCCATTTCACAAGTAATTAGTATTTGGCCAAAAAGACTTCCATGTGCTTTATTTCAAGTACAAACAAGTAGTGAGACCTTGAAATCTCATGAAAAGGGCTTGCTTTCATGCATTTTTATTTTGTCACGCTAAGACATATCTCATCTTATAATGCAGATGAGAATAATTAGATAAGACATATATGAGCAACCCTACAACACATCTTGTTTATGAAGCAGCATCTTCCGGCCGGAAGGCCACAAGATCTTAAGCAAATTTAAGAATCCCACTTCTTAAATCGGACAGGTATAGGTAATGGTCTTAACATGAAATTATAGCACCATGGATGGGAAATGAAGTAGAAATTGCTTTGACAACCCCATATAAGCTCATCCGCCCAGCTGTACTCTATCTAGCAACTCATTAGGAGATAACCATCCAAGAAATGATGCATGTCTGGGCCCTTTCTCCTAAATGTGGTCCAAAACCATTCACCCTCCACGGTAACATCTACAAACCGAAGCTTCAGGCTTAATTTCCACCTAGGATGTTAATTATCATGGCATGATCTAATTTATTCATTGCTCAAATTCATTTTCTCTCGTGGAGAGAGTGAAAAGGGATGGTGATAAATAAGGGGAAATGCATAAGGAAAGCTGAACGACTACTCAGATTAGAAAGAATTCATAAACACTCCGCCAGGGCTAAAGGAATATAATAAGGTTTAGGAACAAAGACACTCTCGCTCTATTTTGTTTCACGAATTTTGCAATTTTACTCCCAATGTTACCCTCACCTATACATTGGGGCAAAATTGCAAAATTCCTGAATTAAAAAGTGTCGAGAAATATCTTTTTCGGATGTGAAGTGGCATATAGCGCCAAATATGGGAGATATTTTTCTCGTTTAAGTAGCTTGAGGGCCAATGAAGGTTTTTATGAAGTTTACACATGTAATCTCATCTCAACACAAAATCAAACATGTCTCCATATATATACCCTCACTCAAAATACTCAAATCAGTATCCATTGTAGCATTATAGTTCTCATAAGTCCACGACTAAGCACACACATGGCAACTAATCATAAGAAGCTATATGCATTTCTGCATGATTTGGACAAAAGTTCTACCACCTTGTAGGCGATGTCGACAATTACACTCATATCCAAGCGTGCCGGACACACATTTATTCCACCGTAAGAGGAGAGGTCTTGGATAGATGTGAAAGCAAAACACATTACTTACCAAGAGAACTATATAATGGATTCATAATTAAATTCTCAAGTTTGCCAAAAAAATTTGCACCCCAAGAGTCATGTAAAGTCACCAGATTCAAATACTTATTGAGCAATCACCATGAACAGATCAATACATGCTTACTCAATAATCAAAATTTACCGCAGAGGTTGCTGGTTATAGTGGCTTTTTTCCTTTTGCTTTGCAGCAGCCAGCTTGGCGGCTATTGCAGCAGCTCTGGCAGCAACGTCCATCTCCTTGCAAGACTTATTCTTCTTCATTGAAGCTTTTCTTTATCTTCTCCTTCACATCCACTGATGATACATCATTTGCATCCTTCATCCCGGTTTTCTCATCGTTTCCAATTCCTACCTCAGACGAATTTGTCAGATCCTCTTCTTTAGCTTCCTTTATGGATTTGTCCTCCTTCTTCTTTTTTGCACTTTTACTCTGCCCTGCTACACTGTCCTTTTCGTCAACCTCCTCGTTAGTATTCTCTACCTTCGTATCATGTGCAACACCTGAAAGCAGGAGCATGCATATTACCCATATCACATACAAGAAATCAAAACAGGAAAAATATTCAACAAAGAAGTGTTTAGGGGAAAACACTCCATCCAGTTTGAAATGCAAATACACACCAACAAGAAACCATGGAGCAATTTGAAACCCCCATATCTAATGCAAAGAAACACAAGAATTCAGCAAGAAACAGATGTAATATACTACCAACATTTGCATATGGATACAAAAACGATCTCCAAATTCAAAAATGGTAATAAAAAAATAAAAATAAAAACTGAATAATAATACTAATAAAAAAATGGAGAGATATCGTGTGTCCCTTCCCCCCTTGTCTATCTTGGCAAAAAAAACAAATTAGTAAAATGCAGGTATTCAAAAATGAAAACAAATTACTTTAAATTGTTTTAAAGCAATAGGTAAACGCAACACCAGCCCTAAATTGTATATGATTCATTCCAAACGATCCCCTTATAAACAAGAAATTGATCACCAAATCTGCCCATGTTATCATCACATTGATTCGTCAATTGAATTATCATCCACAGATAATAGTAGAAATTATGAAAACAATTGAAAGTACAAGGTCTTACACAAATATTCCAAGAGAGCAAAATCTGGCCAGGATCCGAAACGTCATTGGAGGAATATCCTTTTCCTGCTCATTTTTTTACAAAGAGGCAATGAAAATCAGATCAGAATTCAATGCATACAAATAAACCCATATCAAGTGATCTTGCATATAAATAAACTCATATCAAGTGATCTTTGTGGAATACATGTATGATTGATTACCTGTAGAAGTTGAAGGAGAGGGTAAGGAGAGTCAGAGCGGAGGAGAAGAAAGCGTACAAGAAGTGAAATGGTTAACGAAATTGAAAAGAAATTTGAGATCCGATCTTGATACACGCGAAACTTCCTGTATAAGCTTCATTCTAAGATCTGATCTTGATACACCCTATTTCCTTTTTTTTCTTCTTTTTTTGAATCTATGATTTTTTTTTTAGAATATAAGCTGACACGTGTCAAGCCCAGAGCTTTCCACGTGTCAACGAAGGAACACACCAAAATTGAAGCAAAAGGGGACGTGGAAGCCTCTCAATAAATTTGGGTCTCTTTTAATAGAAAACAGATATATATATATATATATATATATATATATATATATATATATATATATATATATATATATACATATTACTAAATATTAATTCAAGTATTCAACAATTCAACAACGCTTTGAAGACATTTGGAAGCGAATCACTAATCAAAGTATAATCGTCAATTTCATCAACCGATTTCCGCTCAATCGATATTATGGCCAACCCATTCAAGCGTTCTTGAGTCATCGTCTTGAAGATGAGTCTTTTATTACTTCACTTGAAAAACTCCGTTCACTGAGATGCAATCATTTATTCTGGAATAGTCAATGATATCCGGTAAACAACTTGTGTGTTTTCATAACTTAGAGGACATGTCTTCAAAAATTCAAAATTTCGAGAGGTTCATCCACATCTTTGGTAACACGTATAAGAAGTTATAGCTCTCTCTCAAACATCGCCTCTCTATAAACATTGGGCCTTTTATAGTTTTTTTTTTTTATTAGCAAGATATATATATGTTATTTACATTGATGCGTTAGGCTGTGCAATTGTCTGCAGCTTGACTAAGGGTTGGGCCGGCCCTGGAGAAGGTTAAAAATTATTTATTTTAAATAGATTATTTCTTTCCTATACAAACAAAAGGCATTAATCAATAAAGTAGTTCAAAGTGGTTTTTATTTTCCGCTCTTTTTTAGTATTCTGATTTTCTTTTTGTTAAAAAGCCTAAAAATTATGGCTCACTTGGTCGCATTAGATAGTAAGTTGAGCACCTTTAGTTCTCCACCAATACACACGTACACTGCAATATATGCGATGGATTACGGTATCTGTTTAGACATAAATTATTTAAGTAAATTTTTATTTAGTTCATAAATTTTGAAAATAAAATTTGATTATCGTGTCGAATCAACTACATATATATAAAGCATAATAATATAACACATCCATTGAACTCGTATTCGGGACTTTCAAGTCCAGAGACCTCAATCATATCTAACACCTGGACCATTGTGTCAAGTATATGTATAAATATATAACGCACGCACACGTTTACCCTATTGGATTCAAATTTAAGACCTTCAGGTCTTGAAACATCAACAATAATAACATCTGGACCAATGCTTCATTTGCATATATATATATACTAGTGAAATCGCGACTCAAAGTCTGCGCACTTGTGAAATTCCATCTTATAAGTTTTAACTTATTTGGCGATATTAAATACGAAGAAACGTAGCGTGAGGAACCGCTTCAAAACGCAATTTTCAAGCGCAAAATGAAAAATAAAACATTTTACGTCGATCTCCTTTCTGGATCCATAACCTACTGCACACAACTCTACCCTAGTCAACACACTATTTCTTATCTACTACACACATTATCAATTACTCAACCGCACCCTATCCCAACATTTTTAACACTCACCTATCCAATCCTACCTCACCATGTCCTACACCACATTATTTTACCACATATTATCTTACCACACTACCATATATTACGTCTTTATTCAACCTACCAAACTTTACTTAACTTACGCCACATCATCCAACAATATCATCCTACCCTACCATACATCACCGCATTACATCTCATACCTCACCTCACCTACATTAGCACACCATACCGCACCCTAACTCTCTACATACCTACAAACCTTAACCTACCTCCCAACCTACATATTAATTCACTATCCTAGCTAAGCCTATTACACCATATTTTATCTCATCTCACCCTACCTTACCCTACCACCACCCCATCCTACTCTACCTTACAACTCCCTACCCTACCGTGAACATTTTACGTCGATCTCTTTTCGGATACCACAACCTACCACACAACTCTACCCTAGTCAACACACTATTTCTTATCTACTACACACATTATCAATCACCCAACCGCACCATATCCCAACATTTTTTTAACACTCACCTATCCACCAAGGTTTACTCGAAAGAAACTTTAATAGTCAAATAACTAATAAAGTTTTAATAGATATAAGAAATGAACATATAATACCATATCTTAACGTTTTTGTTGGCGTATGTGCTACTATATGTAATATAGATCCAAATCTTCGCCGAATGTGAGCAAATATATCATGTCGATTGCTCAACCGCATTTAACTTACGCCACATCATCCAACCATACCATCCTACTCCTACCATACATCATCGCATTACATCTCATACCTCACCTCACCTACATTAAAGCACACCCTACCGCACCCTACCTCTCTACATACCTACAAACCTTAACCTACCTCCCAACCTACATATTAATTCACTATCCTAAATAAACCTATTACACCCTATTTTATCTCATCCCACCCTACCTTACCCTACCCACCACCCCATCCTACTCTACCTTACATCTCCCTACCCTACCGTGCCCACCACCCATCTTACTATACCCTACCCTTCCCACCACCCCAACCCAACCCACCCCACCCACCACCTACCTAACATCACTTTCCTCTTACACACCACCACGCGTGTTTTATCGATTTTCATTTCATTCCTTCCGATTTCATTACGGTCAATTTTCATTTTATGAAAAAAAAATTTAATTCTACAATGTCAGCGCCTGAAACCAGGGCGGTCCCAAAATAACAAAGAGGGCGAAAACACAAAAAGCAACAAATGAGAGTAGAAGAGATGATTTTTTTGTGCTTTATACGGGAGAAATTGGGAGAAAAAAGGGAGAAGTGCCACGCGCAAGATACCCTTTCCTTTCTTATTAGACAAAAAAAAAAAAAAAAAAAAGATAGTAAAATGTAAAATTTATAGGCAAATGTTCTCTTATAAAGATACAAAAGATCGTGTTGTGCAATAAATGTCATGGCGCTATATTTTGAAAATAATATACATTCACATATATTCACACATTAAAAGGTGATACAATTGAGTCATCCAAAATGGAACAATTTAACTCAAACCCTTCTAAAAAATTAAAAATAAAATAAAATTGCAAATTTTACCTACTAGTGAACAGTAAAAAAATAATTTTTTTAGGATTTACGGGTAATAAACAATAAAAAAGAGGCAAATAAAAAAAAAAACACTTGTCACAATTCAACAACTTTTCCCTTCTTATTAGTATAGGAAGATATATATATATATATATATAAAATTGGAAAATATGAAACTAATACGCATGCCTACTGTCAAGTTGCTATCCAATTAATTGCCCCACTATAGCTCATTGCAAGTCCCTCTCATCCCCACCAAAAATGAGAAATGCAGTGCATCTTCGGATGGAATCGGATCGGGACTCGTCACGAGACTTTATATCCTGATTTTCATCCTGATAAAATTCAAGGGTATTTCTTTTTCTCGTTTTCGTATCTCAAAAGTGTTGGAACATGATAATCAAGATACTCGAGTGGGTGATTTGGGGTAGGGTAGGGTATTGCGGGCAGGCTGTAATTGTAGGGTGACAACTGTGAGTGCGGTTAAGGGTAGTGTGGTGTAGGGTAGCTAGGGCGGGTGGAGGGTAGTGAAGGATCCAAAAAGATCTCCATGGATGCACAAATTGTTTTTCGAAGCAAAAAAAAATTTCCCGGTGGAGTCACACTTTATTTTTGGAGTCTTTATTCGCACGGATTCATTACAATAATTTTATCGTTACATCATAATTATTATACAACACACCGAATCGATCTTTCGAACTCGGTTTCAGACTCAGTAATCAAGTTTCCAAAGATGGAGATAAGATTCAACATTGCAAGATCGATTAAGTGTGGTGTATAGCTGATGCAACAATATGTTTGATGGTTTCAAATACAAGATTTGATGTTTTTCACATTTCAGTCCATGCACCCTCTTTGGTTACAAGTCCATCTCGCAATAAGGACTAATTTTACCAAATTTTTATTACAGTTCATATTATTCCATTCATTTTCAAACTTAATAAAATTTCGTTCCACCCCATTACATCGTCATATTTCAATTTCGTTACTTACGATATCCAAAAAAGGATAAAGCTCGTAACGAACATAGCAGCTACTATAAAAAACACGGCAACCTTGTTTGCCACCACAAACGGTACCAAAATTGCTGACGGCAACGGCCAGGCACTGAGCGCACGAAAGCGGCGGCAAATCCCTACCGCACTGAACCATCCCGTAAATCGAATCAAACGGCGAAACTTTAGCCTTTCCATTTCCAAACCCTTTATTCGCCGGCACAACGGCTTTCTTCTCGAGTTTATCCATCAAATCCCCTAGTTTCCTCTCAAAAACCTCATTTTGCTCCGTGACGTTATTCACATTATAGTAAACAACCCCAACAGAAGTATCCACTTGTCCATAAAACTCATTTATATCGTATCTCAAGAAACAACTGTCATACCAGATCCTCGAATCGGCTTGATCCGGACAACGCTCTCGAATCTGTTTCGCCGCGTCTTGAATACACAAGAAACAACTCGTCGTGTTAACATCTCCTCTACACTGTGCCAAGCCGTAGACTCGATCTACTCCGGCAACTTTTCCGGCGGCGGCAACACCGTAGCCGTTTCTCGGGGTGGTTGTGATCAACTTTTTCAAGACAATATCAATGTTAACTGATATTTGAGTGGTGGGGTTGATTTTTTCTGGTCATTACAGTATTCACCAGTAGGTGTAAAGGAAACAGATTGTGCATAGGAATTTGAAGAGAAAGAGAATAAGAATAATAGAAGAAGATGAAAGAAAGCCATGAAGTTTTGATATTTTATTATTATGGGCTATTGATGAAGCTTTTTATAATAATAAATAATAATAATAATAATAAGTATAATATAAATAGGTGAAAAATTGCAGACATTGTTGACTTGTTTGGGTAGTGTTTATACTTTCTAGTCAATAATGGATTTGTGGTGGTAGTGGCATTGGCCGACCTGCATATTAGGATGGGGCTAGTACCCTTATGAGAATCGGGGAAAAAAATCTTATTGCTACAAAAATATAAAAACAATATTAATGGCTATATATATACTTCCTCCGTCTCATTTAAATAATCTTGTTTGACCTTTTACACGATTAAGAAAAGTGTAATTAATGTTTTGAATCTAATTAAATGATTTAATATTTTTTATATTTAAGTCCTTTAAGTAATACTTTATCATAAATGTAAACATATTGGATAATTTAATAAGATTCAAAGCTTAATTACACTTTTCTTAATCGTGTAAAAAATCAAATAGGATTATTAAAATGTGACGGATGGAGGATATTATACAGTATAAATTGTTATTTTTGCATCGATTTTCTCTTTGAAATACACAATTTCCACTTTAGAGCATAATTTATGTACCTTCGTCCCAAAATGTAAGTTCATTTGAGTTTTTCCACACAGATTAAAAAAGTTGGTTAAAATGGTTATGTGTCATTAATTTTGATGAAAAGTCTAAAATGACTTTTGTCTGTTATTAATGCAGAGTAGTGAAAAGTGTGTGGATAGATAATAATAAATGAAGGATAAAAAGAAAAAAAATATGAAAAATGATTCGTTGGTTTTTTAAATTAACTTACATTATTGTTTTACAAAACAAAAATGCTAGATGGATTTATATTTTGGGACTAAGGTAGTATATTTTTAAAAACAATCATATTATATACATTTTGTAGTATCTTTTTGGCTTGGGATTACGTCATGTATTTTTGACACTTCATTGCAGGATTACATGCCCCAAGAATTGGTAGATTTGATGATTAAATTTGGGTAACACTGTGATGAGACCGATGGGCCGAAGATGGAGAGAATATTTTTCTAAGACTTGGCCCGGGCTAGGTCCAGACTTGGTGTTAGCCAAGTAGATAAAAATATGCTCTCCACAAACCCGATACTTAGGGAAGATTCTTACTTGTCTCCACATGTGGAGACAAAACGTTGAACCACATAATTTCAAGAAATAATGAAACTGTGTGGCTCAGATGTTTAGGATTTATTTAATTAGAAGCTACAATTTATGATACAAAGTATCGAATTCACCAGAAACTTCTACAAACTTTTTTAAATTTCTTTTTTCAAATAAAATGATATAATACAATCATTTTACTAGGTCTGCTAGGATATGACCTAGTGTTAATCAATAGGCCTATACATTGTTGATATTTTGTCTATATATGAATGTATGTTTTCAATCAAGTACATTTTTATTCTCTTTTGTAGCATGGACTTGATAACATGGAGAGAGAGAGACAGAGAGAGAGAGAAAAAATGGGACAATTTATTCACATCACCTCGACTTTATCAAGACATCATACTTACTACTTACTACACATCGAATCGAATTCGATAGTTTGAATCTTGAGTTAAGAATCGACTTTACGTCGATCGAATGTGAAGATTGATCTTGGAAAGTCGTTTTTGATTCATGATTTGACTTTCAAAAGTAGATTCACTGTAGTGCATGGTAAGTGTGGTGCATTGTAAATTTATTGCATTGCAAGCTCTAAAAATGATTACTTTATTAAGTGTTTTCACATGTTGAGAATTTTGGCAATTTGCTGCAATACTTTGAATGCTAGGCCCAAAACTCCAACTGCTAAAGCCCATATCTTGGTATACCATGCTAGTAATGGGCTCACAATGGGCTTTATAAATATATTGTATATCTTCAACAGTATCTGTATTATGACATGTGGGCTTCTTAAAAATCCTGTAATATGCAAAAAAAATATTACATTAGTTTCATA
The DNA here is from genome assembly GCA_026214975.1 of Gentiana macrophylla. Classification (NCBI taxonomy): domain Eukaryota; kingdom Viridiplantae; phylum Streptophyta; class Magnoliopsida; order Gentianales; family Gentianaceae; genus Gentiana; species Gentiana macrophylla. The sequence continues at coordinate 131,787,166 of CM047806.1, forward strand.
AACTAATGACTTATGGTGAAATTTCTTGTTGCTCATGAAAAGAGACAAAAGGATATTTTTGGTCTATTTTGTTTCATGATTTTCACTCTGATATCTCCATTATTTTGTGTTGACACTTTTAACGCATTTTACATTTTCAGTCCATTTTTACCACGTGGTAAGTTTTTATTTGATGGATCTATCGTACCTCAAATGTTGCAGGTTGTTTGACACGTGAAAGTTTGGACTGAAAACATAAAAAATGGTGTAGATGAAAGGTTAACGTGTCACGATAAACACAGTACTAGAGATGGAAGTGCTAAAATCGTGAACTAAAATAGAGCAAAAACGTCAATATTGTCTCTACATGAAGAAAAAAAAATATCTCACGTTCTGTTGCTTCTGGGAATGCATCAAATAGTGAATTGACTATCTTGAGTAAAGCCTGAAAAATCAAGGTAAATTCTTTTCACACGTTAAAAGTAGAGGTCAATGTATGCAATACTTAAAACACACTTTCTAAACAAGTAATGCTATTGTCACAGAGTCGTGATGCAGGAAATGCTACAACATCACATAGACTATATAATGGTGTGACTTCCGAGCACTTCTTTGCTCTAACATCAGCAGAACTGATCTGGCAATAGTGTTACTCATGTATATGCAGGATGATGTTTATTATTTGATTACATGGTTATTCTATAATGTGTAAGTGTTGAAGGAAGTACCAGTGCTAAGCCTCCGGGTTTTAGTGGTGACTCAATAAGAGCTTTAATGTTCCTGCAAAAGACACACCATTACACGAATTCTTTATTAAATTATACACTATAGATCGATTCTGATTCATTTCAATCTGAATAGATATTTAGAATTTGAAAGGAGAAAATTGTGTTTTAAATAGGAAAATAATTGTTATAAATGACAGATGTAAATGTTCTTACTTGATGACCAAGTGTTCTCCTTCCTTTGCTAACTCAAAATAGCTACAGCCTCTTGTAAAAGGGATCTGACTTTTCTTCCAATCTAATTAAGCCCACAAAACATCTACTAAATTAGTGATACACAATGATAATAAATATTAAAATCATTGGGAATATGAAGATAATTATTATGGGTAATAAATCTCAATGTATCAAAAAGCAATAATTCTACTTGTCCTATAAAAACGTTGATATAAAATATAAGAAAGATGATAAATTCAAATAAAAATTATCACAACAAGTTTAGATATAAATATATACCTAAGTGCCAATATACAGTAGCAACATTGTTGGATCCTCACAAATATATTCTACATTGTACTCTATGTTTTGTCCCATAGATGTAGTTAGTTGCTGAAGATAGTCCAATACTTCCTGCAATAAATTATGAAATTAAATCATTTCAAGAACGCCGAATTAGTATGTAAATTCTCGTATAAAAAGGCTCTATTAAACTAAGATCGCTCCGCCTCAAAATGTAAATGTTTTAGCGTTTTTTGGCTTTTTAGTTTTGTCCCAAAACATAAATCTATTTACAAAACCAATAAAGCATTTATTACATCTTTCTTCTTCTACCCTTCATTTATTATATACTCAACCACTTTTTACTACTTTGCATTAATACCAATGAAATATCATTTTAGTCTTTTTAATCAAAATTAATGACAAATAATAAATTTAACTAATTTTTCTTAATATGTGTGAAAAAGCCTAAAATGTATTAAATTTTGAGACGGAGGTAGTACAATATTAGAAAAGTGGCATGCGTGCATAAAGGCATAACTTACTTAAGTAATTAATGACACCTTCGATATTGAAATTGATGTGTACATAAAATTTACATAAGAATATCAAATGGTCAGGATGATTTATGATTAGAAACTAGGTTGCTTTGGTACAAATACATTGGTACGGATACATTGATAGGGCATACGCGGGTGCCAGATCTTTGAGAAATATAGGATACGTGTACGATAAGCAATCCATAAAAATTAAAAGTACAAGGATTAAATTGTACATAATAAAATTATATGTATATATATACACACATTAATTGCTTTCGATTTGATAAAACAAAAACGGGTTTGAATTACTAACCTTTTTTCCTTGGAATGGTTTAGGAAAAGAATAATCTTCAAAGAAACAATCATCACATAAAAGCCCTTCAATTTGCTTCAACTTCTTCTCATTGATATTTGTATAAAACTGCATAATTATATCAGAATGATATAAGAAACTAATTATATTGACATTCGATTTATCTGCCCGGTAACATAATCATAAGACAACTTTTTTGTACTATGTTCTTAGGAAACATTTGCATCCGAGCCCGTGACATATTCGGGTTGACCGAACCGTTCTCGTCGAAGAAAGCGAAGAAAATGGATGTTTTGGGCCTAAAAGTAAATTTATATGTGTATTAATGGCTGAAAAAATAGAAGGTGACATTGTGAAAGATTATGGTTTAAAGAAAAGGTGTGTCATGAATTTGGTGTATATGGGGTACCAAATATAGTAGACCAAATTAAAGAATATAATTATTTAATTACTTGTGTTGTGAGAAAAGGCATTGCTTCTTCATGATTTATGTTGTTATGACTTGTATAGTAATTAAAGAATATTATTGAACTTTGCCTCTAAACATAATCATAGTATATATCGTTTAATCTTTCACAGTGAGATCGGTGTTATGATATATAAAGTCGTGACATTATAAAATAAACGTATTTTGTGAAATTTAACATATTGCAACATCGGTCTCGACTTGATGCCTATGCTTGGGCGATGAAATTCATACTAATACAATACAAGTGATGTATATTGAAATTTAATGGAAAAAAAAAAATGCATCGTGTTATTAATACATCGATACAAAGTTTATGTGATGCGGTTAATATAACGTATATAAACAGCTATTAAAAATATATATATATATTACTATTCATGAGACGACCACTTTTTTTTTTTTTTCTTTCGCAAGATATCTCAGGCATATAATTGTCTGAGATTAATCATTCAAGGTACTGTCGCACACTTTATGGGAACCTCTCCTAACATGAGATGACCACTTTCGATTTAACATTTGACTCCAAATGTATTGCCAAGAAAAATGCAATATTTGCCCTAGTATCTAGTTTTCCTTTATTAACATGCATATATGCAAAACAACAAAATATCATTAGATAATAATAAATAGCATGATATCAGAAAGAAAAACAAAAGAAGAAAAGACAAAACATAAACAAGTAAAAGGGATGCACGTCCGGCCCCGGGACATGGCCTAGCTAGTGGTAAAAGGCTTATGTGTCTTAAAAGTGCATCTGGATCTGGAGCTGGAGTGTGGAGGTTCGAATTCATCTTTTAGTCTGTTTGGTCGGGCTTGGTATAATAAGCAGTTCTCACGACTGATCCACTGGTGTTAATACCAAATAGTAAGTTCACGATCGCGAAATACTGGATTCACGATAAATATCTCAATGGAACTTTTTCAGTCTGTTTGGCATAATAGCAAGCACGTGACTCTGAACAACTAGGTTACCTGATTAACATCTCCACTCATTCCGTGGAACTGAGGAGTAGGGACGGTTAGAGTTTAACCATTTTAGTAAAAGGGGTGCACATCTTCTAAAAGATTAAAAGGTAATAACTAATAATGACCAGCTAGCCTTAATGCAACAAAGCACCCATGACGGTCGTTAAAATCATCATATCGAATCTACTTTCGTGATACTACAATAACATTCGCTATCTTAAAGTCGAATATAAGCTTAGCATTCGATTTCGCGGTGAAATATTCATTTTCAACAACAATAAATTTGAACATGTTCCGAAATATAATACCATGGTAGGTTGGTTACAATAATTTTGACAAGAATGTAGTATTAAACCATGTGAAGTGTAAGTTTAAACAAACTCTACTTTTGTTGAAAATTTGTCTGGCCAAGTAAATAGAAACTTAAAAGCTATTCACAAATTTAATCATAACCCCACCCCTCCACCAATAAAAAGATAAATGAAAAATAAGATGTATATCTTATCACAAAAATTGTATTTCGTACTATGAAAATTACACCGAACAGACTACCGCAGGTGTGCCATATCCAAAGTATCACGTAATTTATTGTTACATGCTGCACTTTTGAGCTGCATTTCCCTTTCCATTTAGCCGGAGGCGGCGACATGCCCTCATCACTAAATGATGGATGATTCGATGTAGTTCCAATAAGGTGTAACAATAAATTGTTAGATATTTTATTCACAAAGTTTGTTTTTTGTTTTTGTTTTGAATGTGTTGTTGTCACACTGTCAGTGCGACAGTGTCGCCGGAAAAAAGCGGGTTCGACTCGCCTGATCGTGTCGCGGTGGGTCGGCGGCGCTTCCATGGGTTCGGTAGTGCGCCCGAAACCTAAACGAACCTATGCAAATGACACACCATTTCGTAGAAGGGATTTTTTATTGGGACACACTATTTCGGTGGTGCATGTTCATTGGGACACATCATTTGAAGACGAACTGGTTTGTTCTTTCATTATGAGGTACAATGAGTTTTTCGTTGTCTATTTATAGACATCAGATGCATTCGAAAATGTTCAAGTTTTGTCATAAGCATCATCAGTACAAAAAACGTATTGTGTCTCTAAGTTGTACTCCATTGAATCTTGAGAGAGATCTAAAACATCTCTTTAAAGAAACGATTACATGCCTTGAAAAATCTTTCTATCTGTTTGTTTTATCACATTTTTTACTAACATAAAATTACAATAAATTACGATACTTTTGGACCTGTGGTAGTCTGTTCGGAAGGACGGATCAGACCTCCTATCTGAGGTTTAGATCTGTATTCGAGTTCGCCAGAAGGCACATAGCCCTTAATGCTATTATTTATGTCTTCAATTATTATTTAACCACTCTCTGAATGACACGTGGCATTGTGGCAGGAGCTAGTCCAACCTTCGACAATAACCGGTGTAATATGTACTATTTGTATATTATGATATATGATCCCTTATCAGAAATTAAAATTTTAAAAATGTTAGTAATGTAAAAACAGAGTTTAAACTTCTCATCCAAAAAAAAAAAAAAAAAAAAAAAAACAGAGTTTAAAAATAGTAGTGAAACAGAAAATGAAGGAAGGTGAATACCTTAGATGGCAGTGGCACCATGGGTTCAGGAAAAACAATGAGAGGGGCGGAAAGGAGAAGCTCCGGTTTCGATTCTGTTGCGTTGTTGATATAGTCTGTATTGTATACAAATAGTGTATATATATATTATATATATGAAGTGTGTATTGTATACTACATAATATATATACTATCGATCATATATTTATTGATTCAACCCTTTAAAAGGATATATAATATTAATTCATGGGGTGTTTAATTATTTAGTAAAAAATGATCGATGTCACCTTATCATGCGTTTTTATTCGTATACAGAATATCAACTTTAATCTGGTATGAAAATCAATATTCGAGCCCCGTTAGAGTTAAAAAAAATATATATATATATATATATCAACTTTACAAGAATATGACCAATACAAGTTATCTACTTCAACAAATCTAAATAATGAAGAAACGTGAAAAAAGATCAAAATAAAAGTAAGATATGTATCATAAAAAAATAAAAAATAAAAAAAAAGTAAGATTTGTCAACAAATAAAAAAAATAGCAACATGGTTATTTAAAGTACATTTTTTTATAAAAAAAATACTGGGTTGTATTAGAATTTCTATAATTAGTGATATAATATTGGGATGGTAAGCTACTGACCTTGACAGAATCACATGGTGTATAATTGTTTGACAATTTAGGAAGTTTAAATGCTTCTATCTACAGCTGATAATTCTCACCATATATATATATATATATATATATATATATATATATATTAATCGTAATTAGTCTTTTAAGCGATGGCCTTTTATTCGGTAATCCAGTTGTTAATACAATTAAGTGTTTCAATTGGTCGTAAAGCCCAGACAAGCTTATATTATTCAATGACTTACTTTAGATCAAAAGTAGCAGTGAGTACAATGTTAACAATATAATCAATAATAGTAAAGTGACGGGTTATTGTTATCAATGAATAACATTGTATACATTAGGAATGATATATGAATATTATCTGAAGTAGTAAGTTATTTCAAATGATAGATATTGAAGAAGCACACCCTATGGGCATAGCTCACTGGTAAAATAGCGGTGTGCAGTGGCGGATCCATGAATATTGTCGAGCGGGGTTTGTATTTATTTTTCAAAGTAATTTTTTTTTCACGGGATTCAAAATATTTTTCTAAAGATAAAATGTATAGTTTCTATTTTTTTAACAGAATCGGCAGACCTCATTTAGTATATGCTAGATCCGCCTATAACGGTGTGTTATAGTGATAGTCTTGTTTTTGTGCTATTTGATATAAATAATCTTTTATTATTAAACTATAAATAATTAAAATGAAATCTTATCAAAGTACCTGCCACGAGTTAGGTTGAATCAATAATTACTAGTTTTCAAGAACTATTAATGCACTTTTGATTTTAATGATCATATATGCATGATTGGTTTGTAAAATAGTTTGACAAAATAATTAAATAATAATATAATTGCTGGTGGACTTTACAACAGCCACCATTTAATGGAGAATTAGGAAGCTAAAATTAAATTATTTATACTCTGAACACGCCGCTAAGTTGTTAATGACAATGACTATTAGTGAAATTAATTTTATTTTGCAGAATACCACATTCATCTCAATATACAAGTCATTTTATCTTTATTCTTTTTCTTATTATGTAAGACTTTCTATTTTATTTATTTAACTTTTTATTTATTTTATTTAGATAGATTGTACAACAAGCAAACAAAGGAATATTTATTTTTGTCTATAACCATGATTAAATGTATTCTACCAAATAGGGAAGTATGCGGTCACACATTGCTGTTTTCAACATTCAACATGCTAACAATTACAGGTTATTCTTTCCAAAATTTCCATTTACATCAGTGAATCTGATTAGATGATTACTGATGCACATTTTAAATTTGGTTTAAAACACAAATTCTAATCATCCACGTCACTTACTCCTCACAACAATTCTTATTACATCAAAAAAATATATATATATATATTAAATATAATATGTCTTCTACTATTGGATCAATAAATTCACCTAAATGTTACGTCATTTATTCTTTTTTTGAACACCGACAGAAAAAATATACATAGACTAGTGAAAGTAGTGCTTTAGAAGACATATTGGGGTGTGAATTATTGGGATTTTTTTTTAAGCATATTATTCTACGGTCATTCCATTTGATAAGTCACTTGATGAGGGACATAATTTTGGTTATAGACTGTAATGATGATTAATGACATATGGTCTGATATCTAAGTGAGTCACTTTTCAAATTACTCTCTCGCCGGTATGGAATGAGGTATTTATTAAGCCTACATTATGCAGTACTTTAAGATACCTACCATTATAATCAGGGAACTTGAGCAAATGATTCGAGGCTTCTTTTAGAGAGACACGAATAATAAATGCAAAATACATTGGAAGAACCGGAAAGCTTGCTGCCTGTCGAAGAATTTGGGGGGCCTGAGATTTCGAGACTTGGAGCTTGTGTTTGTTTTGCTTTTTTTTTTTGGAGTTTTTTTTATATAATTTCATCAATTATTTTTTAAAATTATCTCACCAATCATTTCTTCAACTCCAAATAAAAAATATTAAATTATCTTTCACCATTTCATTTTATCTACTTTATTACTTTTTTTTACCATTATTTTATTCATTATACTACTTTATTTCAATTTTTTTTTTTTGAGGAATATTTCAATTTCTTTCAACAATAATTTCTTTATCTACACAAATTTCAAAAAAAATTTTTAACTTTCTAATCATTACTTCAATCATTTTTATTATATTTTATTATCCACTAGCATGTAAAACACTCCAAAATAAATTTCTGGAAGGACGCAGTATTCTGGAAGGACGGGACCTCATGTACAATGGGATAAGATGGAGAGTAGGGGACGTGGAGTTAGTATATGTCTTCCATGATGCCTAAGTCAATAGGCAACATTCGCTTCGCATACCTTTCGCAGGGCATGAGCTTCCGATAGATTCCACTTGCTTTTGATCTTTTTATACCCGATTCCAGAGTATGGGACACGCAGCCGGTGCTACTGATTATTTAGCCCTTGGGAAGAAGATGCCATATTGGAGACCATTGTGGCTCTTGGGGGGCATCCGGATCGACGGATTTGGCATTATGATCGTCGAGGAATTTACACTGTCCATTCGGGATATTTTCTAGCCTTATCGCTTTATCGGCCGTCATCCGGAGCTAGGTCGTCTACTTTGACGGGGCTGAGCAAGATTTGGAGGAGTCACATGGCTTCCGGTTCACCAGCGATTCGATTTTTTTATGGCGATGCTTGCATGACTGCCTTGCTATTGGCCAGGGCTTACAGAGGCGGAATGTGGGGGATGGTGTTTGTCTGGCATGTGGGGAGGCTCTGGAGACGATGCGGCATGTTATTTTTGAGTGTGAGGTGGCAGCTAGAGTTTGGAGAGTGTCGCCATTTGGTGCGTGGGACTTTGCAGCGCCTTCGCTCTGCCTCCTTTGGCGAGTTTTTCATCAGGTTTCTTGAGGAACATAAAGTTCAGGGCACGGCCATGTTTGTGTGGCTTATGTGGGGAATATGGAAGGCACATTGCTCAAAGAATGTTCGATAACCGAGCGCTTTATGTCTCGCGATATGCACGTGATCTTTGGCGGCTTAATTTGAGTATGTGAGAGCCATAGAAAGTTATCGGACCCAAGTTCCGGCGCCCCATTTACGGATAAATGGGTGAAGCTTCCGATAAGCGTAGTTAAGAGTAATGTGGATGCATCAGTTACAGAGACAGGGGCGGGTGTTGGGGTGATTTTTCGAGACTCAAATGGACTAGTACTCCACTCATTTGCGTATCACTTCGATCCAGGCGACCCAATAGAATACATGGAGCTTAAGGCTATTTCCTCGCCTAGGAAGAGCGGAGCTCTTAGAGATTCGAGGCTAGAGGTGGAAGCGATTGTTTGATTTGTATTTTAGCCGGCGACTGTAAGAGGATCTCACAAAGACAATGGGCAGCTTAGTCCACGATTGCTTGACTTTTTGCCTAGTTTTGTTATTGTTTCTTTTTCGTTCATTAGGCGAATGGGAATGTCCCAGCAAGATCTTCTAGCTATACATGGTTTATATGTTTCCACTGGACACGTTGGGGATCCACGCCCCCGGGTGATGTTTTGACCGCTTGTTTGGCGGATCTTAATTAATAAAACTCTTAATTTCTTAAAAAAATGTAAAATTACGAGTTGTACGGTTAGATTGAGAAGTTGGTTTTACATTTTTTTTTGTTTATTCTTCTGAGGTCCACGTAGTTTTGTCGTAGCTTCCGTATAATGTTTGTAAGTGTATATACATATACGAAGTGTTTAGCTTTTCGAGACAAAATATTTCAATAATGGTAATAATAGTTAATTGTGTTATATGAAGCGTAGAGGTGTGATAGATTTCAACTCGTAATTTATCATGTAAAATGTACATAGCTAAGTTAAAAATAATTATATCAACTGCGATTAGAGCATCCATAGCGATGGTTGATCTCGAAAAGATTTTTGTGTGAGGCACCAAAGAAAATTCGAAAATCCACCGGGCATTATTTTGTTGTTATATTTTTAGCATTTATTATATCGTTTGAATACAAAAAAAAAAAAATTGAATCTCGGTGGAAGCACCGGTCCTCTCTCACCAACGTGCATTAAGCCTTGATGGTAATATCCCAAGGTTGAGACATAATAAACTTAGTAACTCGGATTAACCATTTTAGGCCAAATGAGGACGATGGGCTTAAGTAGTTATTGTATCAATTATGCCTCATATAGCTCCTTCAGACTGAAGTTCTGGTAGGATCTTGACAAGGATGCTCCTTACTTAAAAGGGGACAATGTAATATGTAATATCCTACATTGAAAAATTGTGAAATTGAGGGACGCTGGTTACTTACTTAAGAGGAGACAATGTAATATGTAATATCCTACATTGAGAAATTGAGGGACCCTAGTTATTTAAGAGGGGACAATGTAATATGTAATATCCTACATTGAAAAATGGGAATCTTTTCACACAACACACACTATTCTAACCGAACATTAGTCAGATTGTGATTGATTATTCTGACTGAACACAGTATTCTGATCCAACATTAGTCGGATTCTGGTTGATATTGTGGTTGATTATTCTGACTTAATTTCTGTCAGTACTTAAGTATTTTCTAGACTCAATCCTGATCAGAAAATCTATTTCATACATTATGACCCCAATTCGGGCAGAAAAAATTCATTATTCTGACAAAGTTCGGTCAGAATAAATATGCGCGAAGTTTTGAAGGATAAAATTGGAAAAACAAAATAGGTGTGCTAAGACATTTTGTTATGTGAAAAGACATTCACTTGAAAAATTGAGAGACAGATCATTAAGTTATAAAGTTGACACGTATGAGATTTGATAACTTGGCTTAACCATTTTAGCATAAACGAGGACGATGGACCTAATCAGTTACTGGATCTATTATGCTTCAAATAGCCTGAGGCGTTACACTGATCTATAGTGGGCAGGGGCGGCGCTATTAAGGGATCTTCGGGTCACCTGGCCCTCAATGTGCATTTTTGACACTATTTAAAAATTTTACACTAATATGTACTGTCTGATCCGTTAATTTTTTAAAAACATAACCCTTGACCCATATTCCTACTTGAATTTTCAAAATTAATAATTATAAACTTATAATATGATATGTCGTTCTCAATTCTCGACCCGTGTGCCAGAATTCCTACATTTGCTCCTCGTGGTGAGACTCTTTTTAGCCTCGTTCTTGGTCTATTGTTGGAGTATTATGGTGACCGATCAACGAATAGAATGTTTATGTGTTGTTAAACTTTTGTTTTTATTTTTATAAGTTATATATTTTACAAACGAATGGAGTAGACGTATATCATCCTAACGTTTTCTTTTACTAGTATAGTATGTTACTAATACTCAACCGACAATAAGGCAATCTACAAAACGTTTCATCCACGGTACAATATTTTCCTATGGATGAAAAAAATCGGTGATAATATTTTGAACCTCCCTTGAGATTCTTATAATTGCACTTAGACCTTCTTAGATATTAATACGACAATATCACCCCTTCCACAATCAGTTGGTAATTAAACAGAAAGTTGACCAATGATGTGAAATTTGTCAACTGCTTTTTGCTGAAAAGCCTGAAATCATTTGAAATGATTCTAGAGCTGGAAACAGAAGGCTCAAAATAGAATTGAAGCCACAGAGTTCAATGAGGCATTTCATCGAACACCTTCAACCACAAAACGGTTGAAGGCAGTTACAGTCAGCTCAATCAGTTACAACTATTTTTTTGTAGCAATAAGTTTAGCACTAGGCTATATATACTTGTATTAGCACTAATGTAAATTCAATTTTGGTTGAATCATTAATAAAATGATATTTTCCTTTCTTCTCAGTTTTTCCGCTTTCTGTTTTGTTCTTCCTGCATTTCCAGTTTTCTTTACTTAAAGTTCTATGGTTTTAGAACTTCTTCATGCTATCATAGAGATTGTAAGCAAGCTGCTGCGTTCGTTTGTGATCTTGAGAGTATCACAACTGCTTTTCTGTAGCTGAATAGTTCCAGAACCTTGAGAGTGTTCTGCTTTTCTGTCGTGGTATTACTGGTTCTTGAGAAGTCTTTGTTCAGTTCTTGGAAGTTTGTCAACAATGGCGAATCAGGAGAATAGTTCTACTACAATTGAAGGCACAGGGCTTGTGGTTAGTACTTCTAGTCAATTTTACTTGCATCCTAGTGAAATCCTTCAATACCTTTAGTTTCTCCTCCTCTTGATGCTCGGAATTATCATTCTGGGCTCGGTCGATGACAATGATGATAGAAACCAAAAATAAGTTAGGTTTTATCGATGGTTCGATCAAGAAACCTGATGTCAATGATCAGCTGTATAGAATTTAGAGTCAGTGTAACACAACAGTCCTTACTTGGATAATCAAATATGTGATTCCTGATATAGCACAGACTGTAATGTGGATCAAATCTGCTAGAGATATGTGGCTAGAATTGGAGGATCGTTTTTCAAATGTAGATTACTTCAGGGTGTCAGATTTGGTTGAAGAAATTAATATGATCAAACAGGGCTCCATATCTGTCACTTCTTATTTTACAAAATTGAAAGCCTGGATGAAATATACATCTTAAATCCTGTTCCTCATAATGATTATGGACATCCTTGTGCTTGTAATATCAGTGCCAAGATGATAGACTTTGTAGAGGCTGATCATGTAATCCGGTTCATGAAAGGGCTCAATGATACTTTTGCACCTGTTAGATCACAGGTTTATCTTTCAACTCTTCTGCCTAGTTTGAAGCAGGCTTTTGCCATGGCTATCCAGTTTGAAAGGCAGGCAGAATATGCTTTAAGGCATCCACAAGGATCAGATGCTTCTTCAGTTTTTGCTAATCAAGTTCAAGGGCAGAACAAGTCAAATTATCAGTGTCCTTCTACACAGCAAAGATATCAAAATCAAAATCAGTCTGGAAATCAAGGCAATACCAGGACTAATACAAATAGCAAGAAAGTGTTGGAATAGTGTCCTAAACCCAATCGGGTTGGACCGGATCCGACCGGGTCGGATCATTTCTACTATTTCTTTATGTTTATGCATATATAAAATGGCTTTTCTGTTGTCATATATATGTTCTTTTAAAGGACCAATTATGAATTGTTATATGATGACGTCCTTAGTATTAAACTGTGATAGAGAAACCATGATAGACGATTATGGTTGATGAGATCTCTAATCACTTTAATAAGTTTGATACTTAAATGTCTCTAGGTGATGTACTATTAAACAGGGGCATTGATAGTATAAAACAGACTAGCACGTATTTGATGTCTTCGTCTTTAAGGGCGAGGGATAGATCTCGTCTATCGAAGTGTAGAGACACTTGGACTGTATGCGTTGACGTGTATTAGAGAATGCGTAACGTTAAATGGACCCACTTACCGGATAAGTGTCACACTATGTGGCGGTTGTGGTAATATTCCTTTGGACCGAGTCTTCATGGCATCACGGTGTGGATTGTCATGCTTTGACACTATTGAGGTTTCCCCTAGCCACGGGGCGATCATGCGGTAGTGATTGGGTATTGTCACGGATTTTAGTAATACAAAATAAACAAGTAATAAAACCGGTTAACCTCAAGTGCAAGGATCGTAGTATAGAGGCTAATGCCGGGTCGATCTTACGGGGAACTAGACTGTTGTGAATCCTAGTTTTTGTTTAAACTAACCTATGTCACGAACTACACTAAACAGTGAATTAATCTAAACAAAGATTGCAGAAAATTAACTAGACAGAGGATTACTCCAATGCTAGGCAAGATACGGGTAACGAACTTATTAACTAAACTAAACTAAGTGCAAAAAGTAAACTAAACTATGCAACTCGAGTTTTAAGGGATTTAAATCAAGTATAACGAACGAACAAGCAATTGATCCACCTATCCTATCAACATTCAATTCCAATTCGGATTATTTCGTGATCTCTACTCAAGTCGTGATTCACCTACTCGAAGGCATAAACTCCTACTCTCGTAGACAAGTTCGTTTTCTAATCTTTTATCTTTCGATGTTAAAGATTACGTCTTTCTAACCTAGGCGTGAAATCTTTCGATTTCTAATCTAGAAAGTCAATCTAATAACTTTCGCTTTTATTTAGATCAAAGATCCAATCTTTTATCATGGTGATCCGAGGTTGACATGACTCTCATCACATAACCAATCATCAAAGCAAGCATCTTTCGATTAAACACGCAATAAAACATACAAAACATGATAAAAGAAACGAACTTGAAATAGGACTCACAAAATAATCACGAACTAGAAATAACCTGTTGAGTTGGACGGCTTCACAACGCTTGTTCAAGAGGGTTTTAGCCTCTTAGCATCTTCTTGAGAATTGAAATTGATGAATAAAAAGACATGAAAAGTAGCTAATCTAATCTATGAATCTAATTGCATAAACTGGAAGAAAATAGAATAAAAACGCAAATCAAGCCGCTCCCTGGGGTTTTAGGGTTCAATTGTATATTTTGTGTGCAAATACAAATTGCTATATATAGATTTCAAGTCGGTTTCACTAAGTCGGCCGACGGACGCCGTCCGCTTCTCTCGAACGCCCGCTCGAGGCATAGCGTCCAAACTCTCTCAGATCAAAATCGCTTTTACGACGCCCGCTCATTTATCAAACGCCCGTCCACTCGGGCGGGACCCGGACGCTGCGTTCACTTTGATCGAATTTTGATTTCTTGATCTTTACCTCATTTTCCTCTAAGTTATTCCACCATTATCTCTTCTATCTTGGTGTAGCTCGAATTTTATCAACATTTGATCATCAATTTAGCCTCAAACATGTACCTACATGACATCAAAAACACCGCAAAGCGTAACATAATTCCAATAAACATAAAATCATAATTAAAACATATAAATTCACCAACTTTGCGATTAACTCATTAAAAATATCATTTGCTCAATAATTCATTTAAACACTTAATAACCATGCAATTAATACGAATATGGGGGAAAACATTATAAAATATAACGTTATAAATCATATAAATTCACCCTTAACAGGTATGATATTGAAGCATGCGTAGTATACATGATTGGTCGTCCGGGAATCGCGTATCCTATGATTGGGATCGAATATCCGAAATGGCCTTCTTATAAGGAATGTCTTACTCTCGTGGATCTTTGCAAAGTGGGAGTAAATGAGTTACTTCGAGAGAGCATGATATCTAGATTATAAGATACGGTCGTTGATGTTTTGACACTTTCGACTAACGATCGTATGGATATTATTACAAATGATAGGATTGTAACTTACACGGTAAATCAAGCACATGAAAGGTAGTAGTCATTGCATTTGACTCTTCCGATGATTGGGGGTCACGGTGTGTTGCTAGACGCTATCCCGTGATCGTTAGGCATGAAGGGCGTTTTCGTAATTTGCACTTTGTGTCTATGGCCAACATATTCGGAAGCCTATCGGGTCACACACATAAGAACATCTAGCCGGATTAAAATGTGGTTATAGTTGATAACCAAATAAGGAAAGAATTTATCTCGTACTATAAAGGTTATAGTGGTAAATTAATATGGTGGTATTTATTTATTGTTGAATAAATTAAATACAAGATATTAATAGTATTATATTAATTAAAGAATATTCCGGATGCCAATTTATTGGCATATGGGGCGCAACTTGCTAGTGTATAAGATACACTTGGATTGTGTAATTTAATTAATGATATTACCTATTATTAATATTAGATATTAATAAAATAAAATAATATAGATATATTGTGAATGCATGCGTGTGTGTGTACATTAAATGCAAATTGGATTTGCTTGCATGCGCACCATAGTGTTATATATGATATATATTAATAGATTTATATGTGTTATATATATGTGATATATACATATGTGTAAATTGATTTATGATAATATAATAAAAGATAAATATTGTCAATATAAGATATTGACAATATCTTGGAAATATTCAATATAAGATATTGACAATATCCTAGATTTATTTAATATAAGATATTATAATAAATGAGATAAATCAATCAATTATATTTTCCTTATTTTATTGGGAAAAGGTTTCTTCTCCTCTACTCTATTTGGGGCGCCACTTTCCCTATAAATAGGAAGTGGGTGTCAAGCTCTTTTGTACATCACAATTGCAAGAGCTCATAATTCTTGTGTAAAATAGAGAGCATCCTATAGAGAGTTGGAGAGAGGGGAAAAAGGCCGGTCTAGCAACCGGAGTTTTCCAATAGCAATCCATGATGGGATTCCGGCGGGGTGCTCGTGTGGACTAGCGGTAGAGGCCGAACACTTGGGCGGCTCTATGCAAAACTACTCTCCTTAGACGGTTAAAGCGTCGATCTTTTAGATCAACCAAGGTAACCACCGTCTACTAGTTTATTTGTTTATTACTTAAACGAAGTCGATCTTGGGTAAAAGGAAATCAAATTTTTGAATTCCGCTGCGTTCCCGTGTAGATTTCCTAACAGAAAGTGCAGCGTTCTTACTGTGGATACAATGGTCACACTGTTGACAAGTGTTACAAAAAGCATGGATTCCCACCAGGGTGGAAATCAAGACCAAAGGTCAACATGGTTAATCAAGAAAATGGTCAGGATTCTATGACAGATTCAGGTTATAATTCAGTTCACCAAAATCAGATTAATCAGCTACAGGATCAGATGTCTCAACTGATGAAAATGATAGAGGGCCAGAAAGCTTATAATAGTCAACCTGCTGTGAATCAAGTGACTGCTTTTACCACCAACTTCAAACCAGATCTCACTGAGGTTCAAGGGTTGTCTAATACTTGTTGGATTGTAGACTCAGGTGCCACTGATCATATTGTATATGATGATAGTTTGTTCATTACAAAAAAACCTGTTAATGGAGCTACAATCACATTGCCTAATGGTCAAAACATTCCTATAACTTACATAGGCAACATAAGACTTAATGAGCATCTAATCCTGTCACAAGTTCTTTGTGTGCTTGGTTTCAAATATAACTTGATCTTTATCAACAAACTAACCACTAGTTCAAGTGTATCTGTTTTGTTTGTTTCTAACAAATGTTTGATGCAGAACAAGTTCAATGGGAAGATGATTGGATCAGCTAAAAAAGACAAGGGTCTATACATTCTGAAATCAGCATGTCACAGTCATACTACATTGAGTGCACATACACAAGTTCCTTTGTCAAACAGAATTGAAGTAGATATGCTATGGCACTATAGATTAGGTCATCTTTCAAATAATAGAGCTGATTTGTTGCATAAGAATTGTACTTAGATTCAAGTTCCTAAAACTTCTGTGTGTTATGTTTGTCCTTTAGCCAAGCAAAAGAAATTACCATTTCCTTTGAGTACTACATCTGTTAGTTCTATTTTTGATTTGGTACACATAGATATCTGGGGCCCTTATAGGCATCAGACTATCCATGGACAGTCTTACTTTCTAACCATTGTAGATGATTTTAGTAGATATACTTGGGTATACCTTTTGAAATCTAAAGAAGAAGTAAGACATGTTATTTCTGCATTCTATTCATATGCTGCAAATCATTTCAACAAGACTATAAAAGTTATTTGGTCTGATAATTGTCAGGAATTCAAATTCACAGAATTTTATGATGCAAAAGGCATCATTCATGAAACAAGTTGTGTAGACACTCCACAAAGAAAATGGTGTTGTGGAAACAAAACATCAACACATCATGAATGTTGCTAGAGCATTAAAAATTCAGTCTCATTTACCATTAAATTTATGGGGTTATTGTGTCTTACATGCTGTCAAACTGATAAACATGTTACCAACTCATATACTTGACAATAACAATCCTTTCTTCATGCTTCATGGAAAACAGCCTAATTATGACATATTGAGAGTCTTTGGTTGTCTTGTTTTTTCCTGCACCTTACCAGTTGCAAGGACAAAATTTGATGCAAGGGCAAGAACTTGTGCATATTTGGGACATGCAGGACATCAAAAAGGATATACACTAATAGATATTTCCACACAGGAAGTTTTTGTTTCAAGAAATGTTGTTTTCCATGAACAACATTTCCCATTTCTTATATTACACAAGGAATCCTCACACAGCAATTGGTCTTTTCCTGTACCTAATTTTTCTAATACTTGTGATTTTCCCGCTTTCCAATCCAGTTGTTGAAATAGACAACACTCCTGTTCATCCAGACAGTCCAATTCACATTCCAGAAGGATCACAAAATAATGATCATCAATCTGAGGAAGAGTCCATAACTCACGCGCTCTACATCCAAAGATTCCCGTGGTTTCATCAAATCCACTCAATAATAGAAGATCTACCAGAGAAAAGAAGACTCCATCATTTTTAAATCAAGACATATGCAATCGGACATCTCAAACAACACCTTACCCTTTAGATTCAATTTGTCAATTTTCGAATATTTCGACAACTACAAGGCATATGTCATGGCAGTAGACAAGATACCAGAACCTACCACTTATAATCAGGCTGTCAAAAAGAAAGAATGGCAGGAAGCCTGATGTATAACATTTATATGATAAAAATTACGATGTTTTATATACGTTATCGACTATTTTTATATAAAATATAAGTAATTATAACAGATAATCTTATAAAATATTAATAGCTATGAATAAATCTAAATATTATAAAAATCTAGTAAAAATGATAAAAGTTATAAATTTTGTACCGGGTTAATAACCGGAGTGTCATGTCGATTCACGTGGGTATTTTTGGTATTTTACTGAGACCTTAGGTAAACCAAGACCCCGAGTGACGACACACTTTTGGAGTAAAATCATATCTTTTGAAGGAATAAAGGAAGTGCCACGAGATTTAAAGTTCAAGTGGATCAATGGTTCGTGACGCCGTATCAAGTTATATTTTCGACGAACAAATGGCCCAGCAAAAGGCATTTTCTGAAAAAGAAGTCTTCATGGAAGTTATAGATCTCCTCAAGAGCTTTCCAACGATCTTGAATTATGTCATTTGGAGATCCAGAGCTCAAGTTATGATTTTATCAAGTTTCGGATTAAGATTGGAAAAAATCTATCCGGATCGATCCGATTTACCTCGGATCGATCCGAGGAAACATCATGATTAGCCCAAAGATGTGGCCTGCGCAGAATATCCCTGGATAATATTTTTATTCCCGGATCGATCCGGCCCTTTCTCGGATCGATCCGGCTTGGGAAAATATGCCTATAAATAGAGCAGCTTGCAGGCACATAAAGAGGGTACCAAATATATTTTCTTCACCTCTCTTTAGTAGTAGTAGTATGTATATATATAGGCCTTATGCCATAAATAAAGTAGTATCGTTATAATGCTCGAGAAATTATCAGAAGATCAATGTTGTTGAAGTTGTTGTAGCATCCGGAAGAATACGACTTTCGATTCAATCGTTGTAATCGGGTAAAATTTCTAAAGTATTTATGTTTGTTTTGTCTGTTTCTATTTTCGTATAATGTTAGTAGGCTAAATCTAATAACTAGCCAAAGTTATGTAATCGTTTTATTTCGATCTTTTCGGTAAAGGAATGTTGTCTAAGTAAAATTGAATAAAATTGAGTTAATTGAATCTTTTTCTATTGATAAAGTTTGACTTGAAAGAATTCATAATCTAATTATGAATTGACACCTCGTAATTAAGTTATGAACTCGTTAATAGAAAAACCGGAGGGTAAAATTGGCCGAGTGAAAGCGTGACAACGGAACCCGCTTTCTACCCGGGGCGATTTGTTCTAAAAGATGAATCTTATTAAAATTTGTACTCAAGATCGTACTAATGTTAAATTCATCGCTTTAATTGAAACTTAAACCGAAAGTTGAATCGGCCGGCCTTGACAACCGGAGCCTTTAAATAAAATTGACCGTTTGACGAACGGAATGACTCCTTTTATTCAAAGGTAGAATCGTACTCGGGACCTTGCTCGAAAAACCGTAATGATTGTGGACTTTGGATGATGACAATGGACATATGACAATTTCACACGCTAATGTGAGGAGGAATTGTTAACCTTAGGAGTGCACCGTTTCATTTACTCAATTGAACCTAAAGATCGAGCACATTCCATTCACTTTGAAAAGATCGTATAAATCAATTATATAAACTTTGGCTAGTTCTCTAATAATATATTTGGCATCTATATATTTATATCTATATATATACTTTGCAACTTATGCACATCTATATATATTTATATATCTATATATATTATATTAGAATAACTTTTAAATTACGTATTTATTTTATGTTGACTAGAATAGTAGTGATACAGTGTTATAAAATTGCGGTTTAGATCGAGTTAATAACAGCTTTCTTTGGTGTTTAACCACACTTAGAAGAATTACAAAGTTCCTCGAGGATACGATACTCGACTCACCATACTAGCACTACAGATTTGACCCGATACACTCGCATCGGTGACGGACCTTTTCTATGCTATCAATCCTTACCGGCGATTGTACCGGGTCAAATTGTAGTGATAGAGTGATGAGTCAGTGTCGATCCTCGAGGAAAACTTGGTAATTCACCGTGTGATTAAACACCAAGAAATCATTATTATCTCAATCTAAGTCGCAATTTTATCATCCAACCAAACTCTAAACTAACAAAGCATAAAACTAAAACAGATATATATAAGTATATAAATATATATATAGATATATAGCAATACATATATATATATAGATATAAGTATATATAGTACCAAAACAATATCTAAGGGAGGGAGATAGATATTATAATTATAGACTAGCCAAGAATATGTTATTGAATCCTTATATCTTTTTAGTGGAATTGGATGTGCTCGATCTTTATTTTAAGTTAAATCAATTATACGAAACGGTGCACTCCTAAACTAAACAATTCATTCTCACACGAGCATCTGAAATTGTCATATGTCCAATCATTTGTCCAAGGTCATCCTCAAGCATGGGTCACTCCCGTTTTGTCATTCGGCCAATTTTAAGGTATGTCAATTAAACAAATGAATTAAACGTAATAATCTCTCGAGTACATATTTCAATAAGAGTTTGTTTCTCCCGAAACAAATCTACCCCGGTTTAGAAATCGGATTCCGTTGTCACGCTTTCACTCGGCCAATTTTACCTCCGGTCTTTCTATTAACGAGTTCATAACCTAACTACGAGGCGTCAATTCATAATTAGATTATGAATTCTTTCATATCAAGTAGCTAATTCAATACGAATATAGAAAGAGATTCATTATAACCGATTTTTATCCAATTTTTAGTATAGTCATCATCCATTTCCCTAAAAAGATAATACTAATCCAATTTCATATCTTGGCTAGATACTAAGTTAGCCTAATATCATTATAAGTAATATATAGATACTACAAATACTACATAAACATAAATACATTAGAAAAGTTACCAGTTTACAATCGAAGCATTGAGTTGTATCCTCCGAAATAACAACTCCTTGACATCAATGAGCCTTGATACATCCTCTAAGCATTATAACGATACTTTATACTACAAAGATTATTCCGGCAGAGTGCCGTTCTGTGCTTTTATTTAACTAAAAACAACAAAACGAAACTATAGAGACATATAGAAGAAAGATATATGCCTTGGTACCCTTCAAAATGGTTGCATTTGAGGGGTATTTATAGAGTGTACCACAAGGCCGGCGCGTGCCGGACCACCACCGGCGCGTGCCGGCTACACAAAGATATATTCCTTGTCGAGAGATTTGTGGGCCCGATTTGAGAGATTTTTCTCGCAATATTCGCCTCTCGGTAGCGTGCCGGACATACAACATATCGATGTTCAGTAAAAACCTATCTCGAGCTGTAGACCTCAGATTGACATGATTTGATATTCGTTGGAAAGCTCTTTTGAAGGCCTACAACTTTCGTCAAGGACTTTTCTCTGAAAATGCCTCTAAGTTAGATCAAATGTCCGTTGAAGATGAGTTACTGGTAGAAACATTAAAGATAGTTGATCTGTTCAAAGTTGTTAGATTTTGGCATAATCTTTTATCCCACAAAAACTCATGATTTATACTTCAAAGTATGTCATATTTTGGGATCTCGGTAAACATCTGATCCTGCAACAAACTTAACAAAACACCAAACGTAAATCGATAAAAACTATCATTTTTATCGCTTTATAACTTATGCATCTAATTATAACTACTATGATTTTTATAAGTTTTTAATGCATTTATATGAAATTATACTAAAATATCATAAATATAATAATAAAAAGTCTTATAATTTGATCATATATTTTTCATACATCACAACTCCCCACTTAGCTTTTGATCGTCCTCGAGCAAAATAAGCGATAATATAATCTTTCTAGAATAAATTCCTAACTTAGTAACGATCTTGTCAACATTATAATTATATTAATTTCATCTATCTAAGATATTTAAGAAGATAAAAGTGTATATAATTTAATAAACTAGTTATAAAATATTATTTAAATGAAATTTTCATGAATCACTTTATAAGTATAAATAAAATATTTAGAACAACTTTTTAATCTCCAATTGTATGATTTATCGAATCAATGACTAAGTCAAGTAGTTGGCAAATTGGCTTGTAACGTTCAGGCTCAGGGTAGTTGGCTAATCGAAAAGGATAACAAAGGGAAATCAAAAGAAAATAGAAGCAAGTCGTACGTACTTACACCTTCATCTTCTGATCAAAAATTTCTCAATCAGTAACACTCCTGACACTGTTTTCAATTTTTAACTTTAATAACTTCCAAAATATGGTTATTATTATTTTTTTTTTTTTTTTTTTTTTTTTTTTTTTAACAACATAAATAAGAACTTAAGAACATAGGCATTGCTTTATCAAGATTGATCGGAGTACTACTCTTTCGATCGAAAATCACGAATCCGGTTTCCTTAAACTCGTGATAATTCTTGATAGTTTTGATTCGACTTTTCTTTTCATCGATTTATAGCATATACCTTCATTCCCAAAGAATAGGACATTTCGTGATAATACCTTAGTGGACTACTATCATCAGGCAACTTTATCTGATATTTTATTTTTGGGTTGTCGATCAAAAACAGAAAATATACCTATAATACTCTGTTCTTAGATTTTTTTTTTTTTTTTTTTTTTTTTTTACTAGAATAACCATATTTGATAATAAACTGCCTTCCGAATAACATTCATTTCAATCTCAGCATATACCAAATTTCGATGTCATCACCGCTATCCATAAATACATACCAAACTTGCGGGATTTTCAAAGAAATGTAGACCATTATTAAGTTAGGGTTGTAATTTCTAGTTAATAATAATGGCTATTTCGAGTGAGGTCTTGATCACTCTACAAACTGAGGTGGGACAAAATTGGAAATTATGTTCGAGTAGGCTTATTTGGCTCGGTTTATCAAAGTTATGCCAAAAATCTCATCATTCCTAATCCGATTCCAATTTCATACTTTGTCTTGAAAAGAAAATTATTCTAAAATTTCATTATAATTATAAGTAACTTTTGTCTAATTTCATAAAAAAATATTTCATAATATTTATCAAGATATATATACTTAAAATCTTATTAAAAATCTAAAATAGACATAATTAATATAAGAATAATATATCAAGATTACTTTACTTAATTAAAAATTTATTCTATCCAAATATATCATTTTTATCAAATAATTATATATTATTGCTTATTAAACTAAGTGTATAAGTATTTGATGTATTAAATTCAATTTATTTACTAACCAATCTCTACTCCCCACTTATGAATTGGCATCGTCCGATGTCTAATGAGTAGTAAAAATTTGGATTAGAAAATAAAATGAATTCTATCATGGTTAGATTATTTTAGGTGTCAAATAGACGAGCGTTTATATAATATAAAAGAAAACATTTAAAAACATAAATTAAAAACATGCAAATATATTACAATACTAAAACACAACTTAAAACTACTAGGAATGTTAAACTAGAAAACCGTAAATTAAGGTAAACTAATTTAAACTAAATTTTTAAACTAACTTATTTTAAGTTATTGTTACTTAACGTATCGTACTACTCTTATTATTTTTATTCCTTCCTCGACTACCAACACAGCTTATCTAATTTTCACCACTTGACGATCCTCCCGAATATCGACCGTAAAAGCCCAATACGAGGAATACGAGCCGGAAAATATTCATCTGTCGCTTCTTTCCGAAACCCTTGCCAAACGAACACATAACCTAGAAACCAACCATCCAAATGGTAAAGGATGATAATTCGGTCTTCTCCCGAACGCAAAAAACTCACGGTGATTTACGAATCAAGACTTCAATCTATAACGGCTCCAGAGTAATCGCGATGAAGCATCAATTCATCATCACTAACTTCCGAGAAATTAACAGCTTGGATAAACACGTGAATTGATGAATCGCTTCCACGTTAAGATGGGGAAGTAAAGCGATCGTAGAGACATTTTGATCAATATCATAATTGTAGAACAAGAGTGGACAAGCTTCCGAATATTTTGTAATAAAACCGTTAAGCGGTATCCAATCTCCATTGGTACTCAAAATGACTGGATGAAGTTTGACCGGTGGAATCAAGAAAATTTGATTTATGTTGGCGGAGGTGAAAGGAACAACAACTCCTCTCACCGTCAGAATGATCGTGTTAACGAAAAAAATATTAGCTTCGACAAGATCTTGAATAGAATTCTCTTACCATAGTAACATTAATCCTACCTCTCGGCATACGACAAAAATAGTCCCACCCATCTATATCCATCCTCGTAAATGCCCAGTTGTCAACCTTTCTGAAATTTAAACCTCTCTCAATCAACACCGGTGATTGATTGAAATTACTTATATAAGGGTTGTGAACCGAAGCATACATAGGCTCGTAAGGGACTTGATGAAAAAATGGATTTGGAATGACAGAATTTGGTGTATGTGGAGGAGAATAACTGTTAACTGACGAACGATCGGACATTTTAAACTTTTTATAGCAAGAGAATTAAAGGTAAAGGAAGGAAATGAGCATTTTAGGAATGTCATCTGCTTCCTTTATAGGCAAATCTGGGGTCAAATGGAAATATCCTGAGAAGATCCTGCACTTACTACACCGGCGCGCGTGCGGACACCAACCGCGCGTGCGGTCAAATAGTGCTTCGATCAGAGATATTTCAATTTCTAGCTTGATCCAGATTTATTTTACGACAAATGATTCTCGCATATTTCTAAAATGTAGGAAAAGATCTAAAACATCCGAAAACTACGAAAAGATACAAAATAACAATGTGCACTACCCCGAGAGTGCATCAAACGTTTAACGTACAAAACAAACATAACAAAAACGAAGTCAAACCAAAAAGTAGATAGTTAAACAACAAAGAAAAGAAATCACTCGTCCTCATCATAGTTAAGATCGATGTCACCAGTAGGTCGTCTTGAGATGATGATGATCCAAATGTAGATAAAAAAGCGAAGTAAAATCGACTCCTTGCGATCGTGTCGTATGAATACCATAATCGAACTGCTTTGTGGATCCGATCTGAAGTTCAAATGATGTCTCGATCCTCATCGCCGACATAGAAATCGATCCTCGAAGTCCAAATGAACCCAATCCTCGCATCACATCACATCTGCTACGAAGTTACTCCTCCCATGCCCAAGGATGTTCTGGTGTACTGTAAACATACCACCTGTCCTATGGATGACGGCGTATAGTCCTCGATAAATAGCAGTGGCGGAATCGGCGGAATCCAATCGGCATAGTATACGGGTAAGGCGACTATAGGGGTGTCTAGCGGATATCTCAAAGAAATCTAGATCAAACTCACTCATAGCATCTCGAAATCCTCTCGACCAACTCTAATGTCCTCAGCCCAATGTCTATTCTCGCTTTCACAAAGCTAAAGCTATATTAGCATCGATTCTAGCCTTTGAGCTTGAACTAAATCTTTGAAACATAGCCTCAACTTGACTCTGCTTTGTGGTGATGTGGACTGCCTGGTGGTCTAGGAACTTGAGTGTGAATAGGAGGTGGAGGTTGTTGTTGCTTGACGATTAGGATTATTGTAATTTATTACTCCAAAGGTAAGGCTCTCGCTTAAGACCAATGGGAGGAATGTGGGAGACACAGCTTCTATCCGAGGTAAGACAGGGACTTCGCAAGCTCACATAAGGCGAGAAATGAGACTAGGAACGGGAGACGTCCCTCGATAACGAGTCCTTGCAAACTCACATGCCTTAGAAAAGATCAATTTCCCCAGATTTATAGGAATATCATTCACCATGGCCCAAGCAATAACTACTTCCTCTCGACCAAATGCACAAACATGTGTGGAAGGACATACATTATGGCCTAAGAACTGTTTTATTGCCCGTATGTCCCTAATACAATTCCCATAAGCAAACCTATTTTCTATCCATTCAAGAGAGTGGGGTCAAAGGCTTGTTGGGCTTCATAAGCTTTGGTTTGTAGAGCCATAGGATGTTCTAAACCCCATACATTATGATAATCCTCCTCTTACGGTATATCGCTTAAGCCATAGAATACATTAATCATAGCAGGTAAAAGTAACATTAACACTTCTTAGAGGATATAGGTCATCTCCTCAACCGTGACAAGATCATAAGTAGATAATACTTGAATAAAACTCGATACCATAGAAAACGTTAATCTTATCTTTCCTATCCATAGCTACATCCAACCATCCTCTATCCTTGAAAATTTCTTTCACTTCTTTCCCAATCTTCAAAAATCAATCCTCGTTCTAACCAAACCTTACTTTTACTAAAGTACTCATCATGTGCCCGCTTAGCTTCGCGACTAGCGGTTTTCTCAAAGGTTAAACTTTTCTCCTTTTTGGTTAAAGGTCTAGTTTGAACTACCGGTACTACGATTGGTACTTCAGTCTTTTCCTCTTAGATTACTTCTAGATGATGAGGCCATCTACGATAGTGGTATGACAAAACAACAACACAAACAAACAACATCAACAACAAGAACAAACAATTACTTAGGCTATAAAATCAAAATAAATTCAAAATAAATTCAGAAAATTAACTAAAATTTGAAATATTTGAAATATATATATTATTATTACCTTAAGAAGCTAGAATGAAAAGCTTAGGTCGCCGGAATTAATGGGGTCGCCGGAATGAGAGAAAAGAGAGCCTTGAGCTTGCCAAGCTTCAACTTTTTCCAATGGGTATCTTCTCTTTATGATTAAGTTGAAGAGAAGAAGAGAGATTAACACTTATGTGATGTTTGAGTGAAGAAAATTGATGGAAAATTGTTGATTTTTGAGGAGAAGAGAGGGAGAAGTCGGGCTGTTTCTTCAATTCGAATTGAGGGTATGAGAAATGAGGAAAGGGCGCATTTTTAGGTTTAAGTGTGTACACACCGGGTAGCGTGTGCGGTAGTGTACCGGCGTGCCGGTCACATGGCCCCCAAAAAACGGAATTTTTGTCATTTTTTGTGTAATAAGCTCTAATTATATCACATAAAAATCATTTGATGTTAATCTTATGATTTATGTCATATAATCTAAGTTTAATACGATTTTTCTATATAAAACTTGATAAAATATAAAAACTAATAAAATATTGAAATCACATATTTTTGATATAATATACCTACTTTACATGACAAAATAGGTTTATTATAAATTTTTCATAAAAATATTTTTCTTTTAAGTTTAGAAAAATAACTTTAAAAATACGGAAATTTAATTAAAATTTGAAAAATTAAAAACACACACTGAAATTCTTAGGATTTTTTGCTAACTCCCTCAATCTCAGATCCTCAAGATTGTTATCATAATGGTCCCTTAACCTTTCTCCTAGGAGTGATGCGTTTGAATTATCTCTTTGTATTCCCTCGGGATTTTCGGATAACCACCTAATCGTTCCCTTCTTAATAACATTCAAACACTCATCCTGGGATATGGTTGTATTTCTTCCACACTGTCCAGCATGTTCCATTTTCCCACAGATTCTACACTTCATTAAAAACCTCGCTCTTCTTTTTATTGCACTCCTTGAATTTCCATTACAAAGTTCTCTTTCTCGACTTGATTAATAATTCCTTATTTAATTTAGAAACTAAGGCTTCTATCTTAAAGCGACATCCTTATTTAGACCTAATCTTAAAAGTAAAATAAAAACTTTTATTCTATCTATGAAAGGCATCCAGGTTCTTTTACGCTCATCCGGTAAAAGACGAAACTACTTTAAAATGCATATTAAAAGGTAAATTAGAAAGATAGTACCAGTAATCGGTGAGTTTAAAATTCGCTTCCTCAATTCGTTGGAGGGTCGATAAGTAATAATACTTCTTCGCTTGAGGTATCCTTCACTTTCTACGAACAATTTCACCTGTGTCCATTGGCTATAAAAGTTGTTTTTCCATCGATTAGTTCAATGACTCAGGACTTATAGATTTTTGTTACGTCATATGGACTGTCCATCTAGATTTAAGCTTTCCGAAACAACTTCAAACGTGAATTATATAAAAGTACTCGATCACCTATATGGAACTCACGACTATAGATTTTCTTATCATGAAAAGCTTTTGTGCGTTCTTGTAGATTCGAGCATTTTCATAAGAATCGAGTCGAAATTCTTCTAGTTCTCGTTAATCAAGTAATCTATGATCACCGGCTGACTTTAGGATCAAAGTTTAGAAATTTAATAGCCCATAAAGCTCGGTGTTCTAATTCAACAGGAGATGACAAGATTTTCCAAATACTAATTTGTAAGGAGAACACCAATCGGTGTTTTAAAGGTCGTTTCAGATGCCCATAATGCATCATCAAGTCTTTCTCGCTTGATTTTACGATTCGAGTCCACTTGTCTTCTCACGATTCTTTTAATTTCTCTATTAGACACCTCTACTGTCCCACTAGTTTGTGGATGATAGGTGTTCCAAGTTTATGAGTTACACCATATTTCTCAATTATCTTAGTAAATGGTCGGTTACAAAAATGTGAACCTCTATCACTAATGATAGCCTCGGAATGCCATATCGTGTGAATATATTCTTTTTAAGGAACCTTAGCACTACTCTGGTATCATTAGTAGGGAGAGCTTCACTTCTACCCATTTAGAAACATAATCAACCATTACTAGAATAAATCTTTTCCAAAAGATATAGGAAAGGTCCCATGAAATCTATGCCCCACACATCAAATAGTTCACATTCTAAAATCGGTTGCATAGGCATTTCATGTTTTTTCGATATATTTCCCCATTTTTGACATGATTCACAAGATTTTGCATATTTATATGCATCTACATATAGTGTAGGCCAATAGAAACCACATTGTAAAACTTTGAAAGCGCTTTTCCATCCTCCATGATGACCTCCCGCCTCACGATCATGACAAAATGATAATACACTTAAAATTTCACTATCGTGAATACATTTCCTAATTATTCCATCTGAGCATCTTCGGAAAAGATCCGGTTTATCCCAATAATAAAACTTTAAGTCATAAAAGAACTTCTTTTCATTTGCCAAGTCCAATGAGGTGGGATGTACCTACAGGTAATGTAGTTAACAATATCCCCAAACCATGGCGAATCTTCCTTTGATGGTATTCTAGTTTTTAATAATCGCATGGTTGAAGGAGTATCTATCTTAAAGCAGCTTTCTCATCCGAAACGAATCTCGAATTTCTTTTCCTTTTCCTTCATCATTATCCATCCCGCTTAGATGATCCGCTACTACATTTTCACTTCCTTTTTATCCTTAATTTCAATGTCGAATTCTCAAGTAATGAAATCCACCTAAGAAGACGCGGTTTGGCATCTTTCTTACTTAAAAGATACTTCAGAGTCGAATGGTCTCGTGTAGATTATTACCTTAGAACCAACAATATATGATCGAAACTTATCTAAGGCAAATATTACACCCATGATTCTTTCTCGATAGTTGCATAATTAAGTCGAGTCACGTTTAATGTGTGAGATGCATAGTAGATAGCTTTGAGAATTTTGTTATACCGTTGACCTAAAACACTCCTACAATTAAATCACTTGCATCACACATAATTTCAAACGGCAAATCCTAATCTGTGCTACTAAATCTTGTGCATTAGTTAATTTCGCTTTTAGGGTCTTAAAGGCTTCCATACATTTATCATCAAAGTTAAAAGGTACTTCTTTTCTAGCAAATGACTCGGGGTTTTGCTATTTTTGAGAAATCTGCAATAAACCTTCTATAAAATCCTGCATGTCCAAGAAATCCTCTTAACGTTTTCAAATTAATTGGTGGAGGTAATTTTTCAATTACTTCGACTTTAGCTTTATCAACTTCAATTCCTTCTTCGTAGATTCTATGACCTAGTACAATTCCTTCGTGATACCATCAAATGACATTTTTCCCGTTTAGAACCAAGTTGGTATCTTCACAAATAAGTAAAAACACGTTCTAAGTGTGATAAGCATTTATCAAAAGAATCTCCATAAACACTAAAGTCATCCATAAAGATTTCTAAGAATTTCTCAACCATATCGTAAAATATTGCCATCATACATCAAAAATGTAGCAGTGCATTACATAATCCAAACGGCATTCTTTTATAAGCAAAAGTTCCATAGGGACAAGTGAAAGTAGTTTTTCTCTATCTCCTGCTGCAATGAATATCTCAGAAATAACCTGAATAACCATCTAAAAGCGAGTAATACTTATGTCCACTCAATCTTTCCAACATCTCGCACGATGAATGGAAGTGGATGATGATCCTTTTAGTATGATCATTCGGTTTCAAAGTCAATACACATTCGATATCCTGTAATTTCCTTTGTCGGAATCCATTCATTTTTATCATTTTCTTTTACCGTGAAACCTCCTTTCTTTGGAACTACTTGAGTCGGACTTACCCATTCACTATCTGATATGGGAAAGATTATTCCCATTTCTAATAGCTTAATGACCTCTTTCTTAACAATTGTTTGCAAATTCGGGTTGAGGCGGCGTTGTGGCTGAATACAAGGTTTAGCTTCTTCATTCAAAATAATCTTGTGAACACAAATTTCAGGGCTAATTCCTTTGATATCTGCCACTGTCCATCCAAAAGCTTTCTTATGTATTCTTAACATTCTTAGTAATTGATCCTCTTGTTCTTTTGTTAAGGTTGATGAAATGATAATAGGTAACAGATTATCATTTTCAAGAAAAGCATATTTCAAATTCGAAGGAGTGGTTTCAACTCTGCATTCCTTGGTGGATCTTCTACTTGATGGTTTTAAACCTGGTCCTTCCATTTCCAATTTCAAATTTTGATGCCATGGATGTTTAACAAACCCTCCTTTATCTAAATAAAGGATTACTTCTTTCATTTCAGTATCATTTTCATCTTCTTTATAGATAGAAAATGCCAAACATTCTTCTAATTTATTTTCATAATCTTTAGATTTGGCATCCCGAGATAGTAGAATATTCATCTATAAAAGAACATGAGTCCGGTTCTTTGTATGGATGGTTTATAGCTTTGAAGATATTGAATGAAACTTTATCCTCATTAACTCTCGTTATTAGTTCACCTTTTTGAACATCTATCAAAGTTCTTCTCAGTAGCTAGAAATGGTCTCCACCTAGAATAATTGGCGCCAATATCCTTCTTCCATTTCCATTATTACAAAGTCTCATCAAAGTAAAATTTATCAATTTTAACCAACACGTCCTCGATTATTCCCTTAGGATGTTTAATTGATCTATCTCGCCATCTGAAGGGTCTTTTCATGTGATTCGTAAACTCTCCTATTCCTAGTTTCTTATAATCCTCATAAGACATGAGATTGATACTTGCTCCTAGATCACACAATACTTTCTTAAACAAAATCCTCCAATTTCACATGGAATAGTGAAACTACCAGATCTTTAAGTTTAGGAGGTAGTCGATCTTTGAAGTATTGCGAGAACATTCTTCATTAAGGCATATATTCTCATATTCTTCTAATCGCTTTTTATTAGATAGGATATCTTTAAGAAACTTTCCATAGGCGGGCATGTTGACTAAAGCTTCTATAACGAGGGATATTGACATGAATATGACGAAAAGTGTCAAGAAAACGAGCATATTTCTTATCGCTTTTTATCTTTTAATTTGATCTTTTCGGTGGATAAGGCAAAGATTCTAAATCTATAGCCTTTGGTTCTCAAGTCATTTTCTTTTTCCTTTCTCCTTGAATCCTTGATCATTACTTGATCGCCAAGTTTCATTATCTTGAGATTTTTCCTTTAAAACATCCCCTCGTATCAACTTTATCCTTCTCGCTTTACTTTTAAATCTTCCTGCTTTTCTCCCGATTTTCTCGACATGTTCCTTAAATAGGGTTCTCGTGTCCTTATCCATAGGATCTTCGAGAATTCTATGGACTTTTACCCATTTTTCGCCTTCAATTTCAGGTTCAACATTATTCTGTTTTAAGAATTCTTCGATAATTTCTTCCTCTTCATCAGTAATTTCAAGTTCGTCCTTTTCCTTTATGATATTACCATCTAAATCATTTTCTACCTCATTTTTCCTGCGTTTTACTCTCAAAGATCTTCACAATATTTCCTACTTCTCGTAATCACGCCTTTTACCTCTCTCGGGTTTCTTTCAAGATTACTTGGTAATCCTCCCGGAGGTCTCTTTGTTATTACGTTCTCCTTCTCTACTCAAATGATCTTCCATATTCCTTAACGATGCTTCTATAGTTCTCATTCTCGTATCATGTCCACCCACAGATGTTTTCAACATAGTCATATCCTTAGAGACTGAACCTATAGAAGTTATCATAGTTTCTATATTCTGAGCTTGAGTAGATACTACACCCATCATTTTTTCCATTAATTTATCCCATTTATCAACTCCTTCCAGGTTGGGTTGAACTTTGGGTGACTGGTATAGTTTGAGTAGTATGTTGTGGATAAGATTTGAGTAACGATTGTAGGTTACGATTTGATGTATTTCCTTGATGAACTTGATTACTATATGGATTCTTATCTTGAATCGGATATGGCGGTTGTCCTGGCTTATTAGGGTTTTCAGACCATCTTAAAGTTGGGTGCTCTCTTCTAATAGCATTAAAGGAGTTTGAATACGCGTTGTTCAAATTCCTATGCTGTTGTAAAAAACTCACCTCTTCCCTTGAGTATCCTTCTGGTTCTTCTATCCCTAATGACACATTATCATGATTTGAGTAGTCATTTGGTATGATAGTTTCTGATTTTACAGTCCTACTAGCCTGTAGGTTGTCAAACTTTCTACTCAAATTCTCCAAGTGTGCTAGAACTTCCGTATTCGATGTGTATTCTCCTGCAAATGCTACTTTCCTGGTGCTAGAACCGGTTTCCCACATTCTGTTATTTTTGGAAATCTTTTCTATAGCATCGTAAACTATTTGAGCTTCACTCATCATTAACGATCCACCACATGCATGATCTACATCCGCACGTGAATCTTTCCTTAATTTACTGACGAAAAAGTTGGATTTGCATTTCTAAGGAATAACCATGATCGGGACAAGATCTTAGCAACTTTTTAAATCTCTCCCACGCATTCCCAAGCGTTTCTTCAGATCCTTGTCTAAAGTTGGCAATTTCGACCTTTAATTCCAAATTTCTACCCGGAGTAAAATACTGCTTTAAGAACTCGGTTTGAATTTCCTCCCAACTAGTCAATGAATGATGTGGGAGTGACATAAACCAATCTCGTGCTCTTCCTTTTAAAGAAAAAGGAAACATAGACATCCTTGTTAATTCACGATGAGCACCTTGGCTTTTGGCTGTATTGCACAATTCTTCGAAAAGATAGAGATGGTGATGTGGATCCTCATCATCCTCTCCTAGAAATTGGGCTCTTCGTCAATTAGACCAAAAAAGATGAGATTTTATTTCAAAATTATTTGCTCCTTCATTGGGTAAACGAACTGGATTATTAGTCTGGTTTATTCTTAAGGTCTGATCACAAATAGGTCTCGGATTTGGTGGGTTATTATTACGATTGTTCTGGTTCCGATTTTGATTATTTCTATTCTGGTTATTTGGTATTGGTAGATCCTGATTAAGATTTTGGCCATGCCTTGAGCATGATCTAGCCCTTGTTCAGTGTTTCATCACTTGCTTTTTGACCATTTTCGTATTTTGATTTGATGATGATCCTCCGTCGATTTCCACGACAGATATGACCTTGTTTCCTTTCTGCTCTTAACCGCCTTTCGTAAGT
This sequence comes from Gentiana macrophylla, assembly GCA_026214975.1. Taxonomy (NCBI): domain Eukaryota; kingdom Viridiplantae; phylum Streptophyta; class Magnoliopsida; order Gentianales; family Gentianaceae; genus Gentiana; species Gentiana macrophylla. Next base: position 131,821,033 of record CM047806.1, read on the forward strand.
ATCTATGTCAGGCTTATAAGGAGTAAGTGGGGCCTTACTCTTTCTGGTCATCAACTAACGAAAACCGAAAATAGTTGAAATTGATAAAAGTAAAGATTGGTAACTTACTTATTAGGTAAGTACCAACGAAAAAGAAAATAGAAATGGGGTAAGAAGAGTGTTGACTTATCCTCGAGACTTTTGAGTTAATATAAGTAGAAATCATTCGAACACAATGAATTAGCGTCGTTCCCCGGCAACGGCGCCATTAAGCTGACGGACCTTTTCTATGCTATCAATCCTTACCGGCAGTGTACCGGGTCAAATTGTAGTGATAGAGTGATGAGTCAGGTGTCGATCCTCAGGGAAAACTTGGTAATTCACCGTGTGATTAAACACCAAGAAACTGTTATTATCTCAATCTAAGTCGCAATTTTATCATCCAACCAAACTCTAAACTAACAAAGCATAAAACTAAAACAGATATATATAAGTATATAAATATATATATAGATATATAGCAATACATATATATATATAGATATAAGTATATATAGGTACCAAAACAATATCTAAGGGAGGGAGATAGATATTATAATTATAGACTAGCCAAGAATATGTTATTGAATCCTTATATCTTTTAGTGGAATTGGATGTGCTCGATCTTTATTTTAAGTTAAATCAATTATACTAAACGGTGCACTCCTAAACTAAACAATTCATTCTCACACGAGCATCCTAAAATTGTCATATGTCCAATCATTTGTCCAAGGTCATCCTCAAGCATGGGTCACTCCCGTTTTGTCATTCGGCCAATTTTAAGGTATGTCAATTAAACAAATGAATTAAACGTAATAATCTCTCGAGTACATATTTCAATAAGAGTTTGTTTCTCCCAAACAAATCTACCCCAGTTTAGAAATCGGATTCCGTTGTCACGTTTTCACTCGGCCAATTTTACCCTCCGGTCTTTCTATTAACGAGTTCATAACCTAACTACGAGGCGTCAATTCATAATTAGATTATGAATTCTTTCATATCAAGTAGCTAATTCAATACGAATATAGAAAGAGATTCATTATAACCGATTTTTATCCAATTTTAGTATAGTCATCATCCATTTCCTAAAAAGATAATACTAATCCAATTTCATATCTTGGCTAGATACTAAGTTAGCCTAATATCATTATAAGTAATATATAGATACTACAAATACTACATAAACATAAATACATTAGAAAAGTTACCAGGTTACAATCGAAGCATTGAGTTGTATCCTCCGGAAATAACAACTCCTTGACATCAATGAGCCTTGATACATCCTCTAAGCATTATAACGATACTTTATACTACAGCATTATTCCGGCAGAGTGCCGTTCTGACTTTTATTTAACTAAAAACAACAAAAGCGAAACTATAGAGACATATAGAAGAAAGATATATGCCTTGGTACACTTCAAAATGGTTGCATTTGAGGGTATTTATAGAGTGTACCACAAGGCGTGGCGTGCCGGACCACCACCAGCGCGCGTGCGGCTACACACGATATATATTCCCTTGTCGAGAGATTTGTGGGCCCGATTTGATTTTTCTCGCAATATTCGCCTTCTCCGGCGTGTGCGGGACATACAACATATCGATGTTCAGTAAAAACCTATCTCGAGCTGTAGACCTCTCAGATTGACATGATTTGATATTCGTTGGAAAGCTCTTTTGAAGGCCTACAACTTTCGTCAAGGACTTTTCTCTGAAAATGCCTCTAAGTTAGATCAAATGTCCGTTGAAGATGAGTTACTGGTAGAAACATTAAAGGCAGTTGATCTGTTCAAAGTTGTTAGATTTTGGCATAATCTTTTATCCCACAAAAACTCATGATTTATACTTCAAAGTATGTCATATTTTGGGATCTCGGTAAACATCCGATCCTGCAACAAACTTAACAAAACACCAAGCGTAAATCGATAAAAAACTATCATTTTTATCGTTTCATAACTTATGCATCTAATTATAACTACTATGATTTTTATAAGTTTTTAATGCATTTATATGAAATTATACTAAAATATCATAAATATAATAATAAAAAGTCTTATAATTTGATCATATATTTTTCATACATCAGTTAAGGACTGGTATTAGCACTAGAAAAGGCCACGTCAAAGCCATGAAAAAAGAGATTGATGCTTTGGTCAGTTCAAACACTTGGCAGATAGTGGATTTACCACCAAGGAAACAACCTATTGGATGCAAATGGGTATACAAGGTCAAGTATAAAGCAGATGGATCCATTGAAAGATAAAAAGCTAGGTTAGTTGCCAAGGGCTATACTCAAAACCTATGGTATAGATTATGAGGAAATTTTTCTCCAAAGGGCAAAAATGAACACGATCGAGTTTTGTTAGCATTAGCAGCTGCAAAAGGCTATCACCTACATCAACTTGATGTAAATAATGCCTTTTTGCATGGTGACTTGATAGAAGAGGTATATATGAGACTCCCACAGGGGTTTGAAGCCCCAAAAGGCAAGGTTTGCAGGCTTGTTAAATCCCTTTATGGACTCAAACAAGCTAGTAGGCAATGGAACTGCAAATTGACAGAAGCATTACACAATCTGGGGTATCAACAAAGTAAACATGATTATAGTCTTTTCACAAAGAAGACTGCCACCTCATTCATTGCTTCCCTAGTTTATGTAGATGACATAGTACTAGCAAGTGACAACATGGATCTCATTATTGAGCTAAAGTCTTACCTCCATAACCTATTCCAAATCAAAGACCTAGGAGAACTAAAATATTTCTTAGGTCTAGAAGTTGCAAGATCTACCAAAGGCATTTCTGTGTGTCAAAGAAAGTATGCACTCAACCTTCTTGCAGAATATGGGTTTTCAGACTGCAAACCGTCCAAGACACCAATGTAGAGTAAGGTCCATTTAACAAAGGGTGATTCAGAACTCCTCCCTGACAACACCATGTATAGAAGCCTGGTTGGTAAATTACTATACCTAACCATTTCCAGACCAGACCTATCTTTTGATGTTCATCAATTAAGCCAATTTCTTGCTGCACCTACAATCAACCATCTTCAAGCTGCCAACAGACTACTAAGGTACATCAAAATGGCTCCAGCACAAGGCATTTTTTCCCAGCAACAAATGATCTAAAACTCACAGCATTCACTGATTCATATTGGGGTGGTTGTCATGATACAAGGAGGTCCATCATAGGATATTGTATGTTTTTAGGAACAACGCTGATCTCATGGAAGTCCAAAAAACAACCTACAGTCAGTAGAAGTTCAGCAGAAGCTGAATACAGAGCAATGGCCTTAGGTGTCTGTGAGCTACAATGGCTCCTATATATTCTACAAGACCTGCAAGTTTCTGTCATTACACATATTCCTATGTTCTATGATAGTCAAAGTGCAATGCACATAATCCAGTTTTCCATGAGAGGACAAAACATATAGAAATTGATTGCAATGTGGTACGAGAAAAGGTTCAGTCAGGATTAGTCAAGCTGCTGTCAGTAACCACTCAAAATCAGCTGGCAGACATTCTAACAAAAGCATTAGATGCCCCTAATTTTCATTATCTTCTATCCAAACTACATCCTTCAAACATCTATTCCAATCCTAGTTCGGCTTGAAGGGGGGTGAAATGATTCTAGAGCTGGAAACAGAATGCTCAAAACAGAATTGAAGCCACAGAGTTCAGTGAGGCATTTCGTCGAACACCTTCAACCACAAAACGGTTGAAGGCAGCGATTCTGATCACTTCAATCGATTTATAAATGTTTTTTAGTAGCAATAGGTTTAGCACTAGGCTATATATACTTGTATTTGCACTAATGTAAATTCAATTTTGGTTGAATCATTAATAAAATGATATTTTCCTTTCTTCTCAGTTTTTCCGCTTTCTGTTTTGTTCTTCCTGCATTTCCAGTTTTCTTTACTTAAAGTTCTATGGTTTTAGAACTTCTTCATCATTGATTTTTTTTTTTTTCTTTTCTTTAAGGTGTTTTTTTAATGAAAAAAATTGAAAAAAAAATGTCTTAAAATGTTAATATTAGAATAAATATGCTAAAAACATTTCAAAATTATTCTTCCAAATCATTTAGTTGAGAATCCGCAACAAACCCGTAACAAATATGTCGATAGCATAGTATTTAAATATTATATTTTGAGACGTATTTTTCCTGGGGTTTCCATCGGCACCCCCTATTTATTACTGACACCTCTATTATTTTCGGCACCAAAAAATTACTTCAGATACACGGTGATTTTTGACAAAAGGAACGTCAGTGCCACTGGTGTTCCTTATGGAGCACCAATGTCTGGTGCTCCACAAGGAACACCAGTACCACCGACGTTCCCTTTGTAAAAGTGTTAAAACTCAGAAAACGCCAGTCCACGATTTTTCACTGGCGTTCCTTGTTGGTGTTCAACGTCAGTGGTGTTCAACAAGGAACGCCGGTGTCACCGATCTTTTTTTCGTCCGAAAAAATATTCAATAAATGGGTGACAAAAGTAAAAACGGGGCTGCCGATAGAACCCACATTTTCCTATTATCAACCTTTGAAGGCATGTTTTCTAAGTTTCCTTTTATAAATTATGTCTACATAATCATATACGTGACATCAACTAATAAAATGCTATTGTTACGTTGAAAATGTATAATATAAGTAAAAGTGCATGTATTTTTTTTTTTTTGACGAGGAGGGCAGAGATAACTGCAAGTGTACGTAGTTTTAAACACCGTTTCACATATGGAAAACACCACTCATTACAAAAAATATGAAAAACACCACGTAAAATTTCATTAAAAGGAAAACATAAAATGCAAGAACACAGTAAATAAAATGATATGGAGATAAAAATAAAATTCTGACAAAATATAACTGTAAAATCTCACGTCGGTAAAGTAAAGTCATGTTCACCCTCATATAAGTGTGAGACATAAATGTCTTGTCAACTCGGGTTAGCCCTTTTGAACCAAGCGAGGACGGCGGTCTAAGCATTTGATCGGACCATTTATGACTCATTTAACGCTACGCCCAGTGCAGGGAGTTCTGAAATGATATTCGTGAGATCGTCGACGGATCTAAATGCCATAGACCACCTCTAGACGAACTTAAGTGCCACAAACCACCTCTAGAGTCCTCCGGTAGAGACGAACTGGGACAAGTCCACAGGGACAAGTCTTGGTCGTCCTGGCGAGGACGTCGGTCCCTTATAAGGGGGGAGAATGTGATATCTTACATTGGTAAAATAAGTGAATGATCTCCCCTATATACGTGTGAGACATAAATGTCTTGTCAACTCGGGTTAGCCCTTTTAGACCAAACGAGGACGGTGATCTAAGCAGTTGACCGGATATTTATGACTCGTTTAATATTCTGGGGCACTGGGTGGAAAGGCGTTACAATAACAAGAAATTAGCAAAAGAATTAGTGCAAATAAAATATTACCCTCCGTCTCATTTTATTTATTTGTGTTTGACTTTTCACACAGATTAAGAAAATTGTAGTTAATGCTTTGAATCACATTAAATGATCCAATATTTTTACACTTATGCCCTTTAATTGTTGTAGGAGCATTTAATGCTACACAATTTTTATTGTAAATATTGTAAAGAGAGAAGGGTATTTAAAGAAATTCAACAATTAATGCATAAAGTGAACACTTATTTTGGAACAAACCAAAAAAAACATGGACAAATAAAATGGGACGGAGGGAGTAACCATTTGCAATAGAAGAAAGCTCCTCCATTATTGACCGAAAAATTCTTGACAAACCAAAAACCCAACCCATTGCAATATAGTAGTACCTATTTTATGACATGATTGTGCATTTGATTTGATTTACAATAATGCATCTCCCCCTCCCCCACTCCCCCCTTTTTTTTACATTTTAAAAAAACCAATTTTTTTAAGGGTAAATCATTTTGTTTTAAAAAATCAATTTCAACTATGCAGTATTTATGCTAACATGACATCAGCCTAACGGTAAGTACTGCGCTCATTAATCCGGAAGGTCCGGTTCGAGTCTCAGTAGGGATAAAAGTGTGCGTGTATATGTATTTTTCGTATCCTGTAAAAAAAAAAACTATGCAGTATTTATGTTATAAAATTAATTATGTTACGTTTTATATGATATGATATTGCAATGTGGGACATGTGATTATGTATTGGCTATGCCAACATAATTTAAACATGGTTTCCTAAAAAAAATATTAAACTTGGTAAATCGGGGAGGGGAGCAATTTGTGTAACACAAAGAGCTGCAAACGGAATATTAAAAAACGAGATGGCTTAAATTGAACTATATGAAATTTAAAAAGGATAATCTAAAGTTATCCCATAAATATTTATCGTTTTATATTTACCGAAATGAGGTAGATGTGATCTTAAAGGCTGTTGCAGACAATGACGGAGAGTGGTCATTTATAAATATATAAGTATCTTCATTTTTTTTTTTTTTTGATGAATATATAAGTATCTTCAACAAGAAAATATTTATCCAACAACTCACCATATGTATAGATTTTTTTTTTTGATAGATTGATTAATTAGTTATACAACTATATACGTATATATAGATAAAGTTGTTTTTTTTTTTTTTTTTTTCTTTTTTTTTTGATTTTTGTTTTTGAGGAGTTGATAAGTTGTTTTATACAATATTCGATAGATATATTGTAACTGATTTTATTTTTTATTTTTGAAGAGAGTTGTAACTGATTTGAAGCTTAAAGAATTTGTCACGTCTCTACACTAATTACAATTGTAACATTCCTATTTTATATATATATATATATATATATATATATATATATATATATATATATATTAACGCCTATCTGATTTTGATTTCTTTAATTCTGCTTTTCTTTCTTCTTTCTTTCCTGTTCATGTTTATTTTGCATTTTTCTTTTGGAGATGGTGGGTTAAAATTGTGATAATGATGATGTCAATCGTAGGAAAATGCCATGGTGGCCTGCTTCAAAATAATTGACAGCCTACATACATTTTACAAGTTACACCAACCAATGATAATCATGTAGGATGTTGATATGAATCTTTATACAATGATAAATCATGTTGATGCTTCTTTAGTTTTTGGATGTAATATTGTTTTTTTGTTTGTTCTTTTCTTGGTCTGGTGTTAAAAAATTATATGAACTTTTCTCAAGCATCTTGCTTGATATATATTAATAAAGGTTTATTTTTGCTGTTCAAAAAAGATATTATGAGTTTGTAATAAGTTGATCAAGTATCATCATTTACACCAAATAAAAGAATGTTCAACTTGCGTACCATTATGACTTTGTTGCCTCCTACACCTGCCCCCTTTCATCCTCTTTAGACCAGGATTTATTTTCCGAGATGTAAACCGAATTATGTGACTTCTTAAACTTGTAAATCATGTACCTGCATTCATAAAGTTTACAAAGTCAATAGCTTTTCGATGTTTACTTACGGTCTCCCTTGTGTTTATATGCATTTTGACAAAGTGTAAGCTCAAGAACTACCAAGTAAGAATTGTTTTTCTGATTTACATGCTACTTGATGGAGTGACATTGATGACTTACGCAGTGACAATGATGACTTATGTAGTGACATTGATGTCGATCACGCAGGGACACCGATGACTTATCGCAAATGACATTGATGTCTCAAGAGGTGATACAATAACAACACGCCAGGAGAAACATTCAGAGCATTCATGATTGTGTTTTACTAATTAGTTGACAAGTGTATTTGGGTGCTTATAATAGATGATATAGTCCCTTTTGCTTTCGCAGAAGCACAAGTCACGATCTGGAGGCTCTTTATTACCTTCTTATGGGTTTCACTCACCATGGTGGCTTACAATTAAGTCTTTTTGGGTTTAGTGCTCGCTTATAATAGCCGTGGATACTCATAGTTTGGGGTTGTTTTTCTTTTCTCTTATGGTCGTCTTTGTCCTGCTTTCTTGGGTTGCAGTCGATATAAAGTGCTTTGTGGCATTTGGCTAGAGTGGTTTCGTATTGGAGCCGGTTTATGGGCTTGCAACTATGAAATAGAGCTTATCGCTTGTTAAAGGCGCGGACCATGATAGCTTTCAACCTTGTTTTTGGGTATATGGCTATTTGTGGACCCGATCACACTATATTCTCATCGGTTGTGGTTAATGGTGAGGATAATCATGGTGTGCTTACAAGAATTATGGTTGGTGGATTCTTGGTTGGAGTTCTTTGGTGATAGTTAATCTAACCGGCCTATTAGTGCAGAGTGTGTTTTACTATGTGTGCAAGAGTTACCATCATCAAGAGATTGACAAGAGTGCCTCTATGATCATCTTGGTGGTCCGGGCTTATCGCAATAACATTCTTTGACTTATGCAGATGGCATTGATGTCGATCGCGATGATATTGATGACTTATGCTGACATTGATGACTGATGCAGTGACATTGATGACTTATGCTGTGACATTGATGACTGCAGTGATATTGATGTCTGATGCAGTGACGTGGATGACTTATGCAGTGACATTGATGATCGTATTTACAATTAGATAATCGATGTAATGATATTGATGTCACCGCATATACAACTTGATACACACATTCGATAACTTTGTAAAGTAACTTTATTTCTTTGTTATCTTTAAATATTTGATTGATCTTAGTGTATTTGATTAGTGTTAGTTTAAATATTCGATAACTTCATAAAATAATCGTATTTCTTTTGTTTTATTTGGTTTAAAGCGATTTTTACAACCAAATGTATGAATAAATCGTTACAATAACACGCCATCGCGATAAATCGTTACAATAACACGCCATCGTATAATTCGATACAATAAAACATCACCGCATAGATCGCTACATTAAAGTCATTCATCGATAAATCGCTACTGATGAGGCGTCATTGCGATAAATCGTTACAATGAGATGTCACCGATCAAGGTTGTCAATGGATCGCGCGGTCAATACATCACAGGTAGTCAATGAATCGCGGCGGTCAATGATCGGGGTAGTTAATGGATCCCGGTGGTCAATGCATCGGGTAGGTGGTCAATGTATGACGCTGATCAATACGTCACGTCGATTTTTATGAAGAAAAAATTGATTTATGAAATTTATTCGGAAAAATATCAAATTTGATTTTAGAATAAAGAAAATTTAAAAAATGAATTTTAATGAAAAAATTATGATGATCCGAATTTTAGATCAAAATATATGACGTTTAGAAATATGATGAATTTAAAAAAAAAATTATTTGAAAAAAAAAAACCTTTGAGCGTTTTTTTCCCCTTCCTTCATTTTTTTTTCCTTCTTCCTCTTTATGCACTTGAAATTAGAATGTTCTTTCTTTTTAAAATTAAAATGTCCTTATAACTAAATAAAATTTCGAAGTGTCCTATTACCCTAATAACTTGAAAATCAATCGTTTTAAATAATTGACCCTATATTATGCTACATATACCGCACCTCCCTCTGAAATACAGATAAATGCTTCCTCCTCCTGCAGGTGCAGCTCTTTTCTGCCTTTCTCTTCCACCAAACAGCCACCATTTACCACCGCCACCCCATTACCGATCTGTTCTATATTTCTTTCCTATTCTTTTCACATTTTCTCTCTTCATTTCAACTAGAAGAAGAATTTCTCTCCCCTCTTTTTTTTTTTTTTTGACACAATTTTTACTGACATTTATATTACTTTACTAGTAATAAGTACTCTGTACCTCTGCTACCGACCCTTCTTTAGATCTGTGGAATCATTGGTGTAGAAGTGGAGATAATCTACAGAAAATTATCCCACTTTCACGAAATATGTAGCATATAGAAGAAGGGTATGGAAATTCATCTGTTTCTTGGCAGTATTTTGCTATTGGTTGTAGAAAGGTAGCATTTTTTTTAAGTAGGAAAAGGTCTTTGTTTGTTAAAGTTTTGATTTTTGAGGAGGAATAATGAAAGGATTGCAGAAAGATTCAGAAAAGACTATCTGGGATCAGATTAGAAGCTCACCAAGAGCACCGAGTTCAGTGTCTGCTGTTCAACATCGTCCTTTGCCTAAATCCATGGTTTTCCTGATACTTTTTGTTTCAGCTACGTATGTAGTCTACACTCTTAAGCTTCTGAATTCATCTCATTCTTGTAATGATGAGTTTCTCCCTTCTTCTTCTACCACGCGCCACCATTCTGTTCTTCTACCAGTCAATTCTTCCGCCATTTTGTCCTCCACCCCTCCTCCTCCTCCTCCTCCTCCTCCTCCTGCACCACCCCTGTTCGATGAAATGCCTGTGAAAAAAGTAGAAAAGACTGGTTTAGAACACGTAGTATTCGGCATTGCAGCTTCTGGTAAGCTATGGAGTAAGAGGAAAAACTACATTAAAACATGGTGGAAGAAAGAAGAAATGCGTGGAATTGTTTGGTTAGATAAGAAAGTTCAGATTAATCCGATTGAGAAAGACAGTTTACCTGAGCTGAGAATTTCAAGGGGTACATATCAATTTCCTTATACTAACAAACAAGGAGACAGATCAGCCCTTCGGATTTCGCGTATTGTATCCGAAACTTTAAAGCTAGGAATGGAGAATGTGAGGTGGTTTGTGATGGGGGACGACGATACGGTTTTCATTACGGATAATTTGTTGAGGGTTCTGAATAAGTATGATCATAATCAGTATTATTACATTGGGAGTTTAAGTGAAAGCCATTTGCAGAACATATTTTTTTCTTATGGAATGGCTTATGGAGGTGGTGGTTTTGCTATTAGTTATCCATTGGCTGAAGCTTTAGCTAAAATGCAAGATAGGTGTATTCATAGGTATCCTGGTCTGTATGGTTCTGATGATCGAATGCAAGCTTGTATGGCTGAACTCGGTGTTCCCCTCACTAAAGAACCCGGTTTTCATCAGGTAAGTCCTCGATTTCCTCTGTTTTTAGTTCAATTGAATTGTGGGATTTTGCTAATTTGGATTATGGTCAATTGAATAGTGAAATTTTGTGATTTTTCTAATTTGGATTATTCTCAGTTGGATTGTGAAATTTCGCAAATTCGAATTGTGGGATTTTGCTCATTTGGATTATGATTAAAGCGTAAAGGAGACATTGATTCGATATAAGAAACCCCATAGGGAATGTAGCTTGTTTTTTTTATGTATGCAGAGATTCCTGTATAGAGAGGCCCTATTGTACTCAATCGTGTTGCAGGGAAACTCTTCATACAAGAATTCCCCGTCTCGTGTAGCGAGATCCTTGTATAGATAGACCCTATTGTACTTGATCATGTTGTAGTAAACTCTTCATACAAGAAATTCCCCGCTTGTGTGCGTTGTTATTACGAGATTTTGTTGATTTCATTCAGTAATCCTTGATGATACCAAAACAAAAAAGAACATTTGTTGACGAAAATGGTTAGTTTTCGGAGACATTCTTATCCGAGGAGTCTTTCACGAGCGGTTTGATGTATGACACTTATACAAATTGTACAAAAAGTCTTTTTGTATATATGTGTCGTATATTTAACTGTTCGGTGCACGATAGAGGGTACGAGTAAGAATTCCCTAGTTTTATGTAGCATGACCTTGAATTTGTTTTTTGTAAAATGGAAAATTGGAATCTTTATCTCAATTTGTTGGCAGTTAATTTTAAATACCAAATTTAGACAGTTTCTACTTTCTATAGAACTTCTGTTATTCCTTGCACGCATGAATGTGGTTATAAAGTCAATGTAATTAACTTAATTAATGTGAATCTCCTTTAGTTTAATGACAAAAAGTGATAAATAGTCATATACCTCATCATGAGAAATCTGATTTTTAATACTTATGTCAACATCTACAAGGTCTATTTTCTAAACTGAAGCTTATTGCTTTCTAATTATGGCATTAGATAGAGACTCACAAATTTTAGTGTCGTCCATCTGGTGCGAATCAAGTGAATTAATTCATGATTAAACGCACCGGAGATTCCTACAATCTGTTGTCATCGTAGTATTGGTAAATACAAAACGTGTTCTTGAGCCCTAATGCACTAAAAACACGGAAATTGTACTGCAGAGTGTCCTCAATGAAGGCATCTATGCTCGAGTATTTTATTTTTTTATTATTTTTTTATTATGTTTGTTTGTAGAAGACTGTTTTGTTTATGAGTTTGTTTCTAGTATGCTTATTACTACATGTCGTATTTTGATTGGTTGATAACTGATCTCCTGATTGAGGACACTCTACAGTAAGATTTCTCATATGAACATTTGCTTTATCGCATGACGTTAGACTCAGAAATGAGAAATCCTAGATTCTATGCAATCACTTGTCATCGTGTATGATACCATTTGTCATGTTTTGATTGGATGATAGTGAATCTTCTGATTAAGGACACTTTGCTGTGAAATTTCTCCTAAAAAACGTGTGCTTTAGCATAGTATTGCCAAACACAAAACATGTTCTTGAGCCCCGAGGCACTAAAAACACCGCAATTCTATTGCAGTGTGTTCTCAATGAGGAGGTCTATTATCATCATCCAATAAAAACACGGCACGTGGCCTACTTTGTTTTTTGTATGTTAAATACTATTTGTCGTGTTTTGATTGAATGGTACTGAATCTTCTGATTGAGAACACCCTACAGTAGAATTTCTCCTAAAAACGCGTGCTTTATCGTGTTTCTTTTGTTGTTTATCATACAATTACTAGTTTTTGGCATACATTATATCTTTTTGGATGATGATCATGCAGTATGATGTATATGGAAACCTCTTTGGTCTTTTATCTGCACATCCAGTGGCACCATTTGTATCAATGCACCATCTCGACGTAGTCGAACCGATCTTCCCAAACGCGACTCGTGTTCAATCCGTTCAACGCCTTTTAATCCCTATGAAACTCGACTCAGCCGGACTAATCCAACAATCCATCTGCTACGACAAGACTCGAAGCTGGACCGTCTCGGTTTCCTGGGGATTTTCGGTTCAAGTGTTTCGCGGGCTTTTATCACCTCGAGAGATCGAAATGCCATCAAGAACATTCTTGAACTGGTACAGAAGAGCAGATTACACGGCTTATCCGTTTAACACGAGGCCTGTGATGAGGAATCCGTGTCAAAAAGGGTTTCGATTTTATCTGAGTAAAGCGAGAATGGATTATAATTTGAATGAAACGGTTAGCGAGTATACGAGTCATCCTGTTCCTCAGCCGGCCTGCAGATGGAAAATGGCGGATCCTGCGGAAATCGAGAGAGTTAAAGTTTACAAGAAACCTGATCATCAATTATGGGATAGGGTAAGCTTCTTATCCTATGTTTCTTATCATTTATTTATATATAGAACCCGTATTCGTTAATACGCGTAATGACACGTTTGCGTCGTTTTTTCTCCAGTCTCCAAGGAGAAATTGTTGCAGGGTTCTGGGGGTGAACAAGAAAAGCATGGCAGTTGATGTAGGCGTTTGTAGAGAAGGCGAAATAAGCGAAATGTAGCCATAACCAGGCATATAAATATATATATATATATATATGAAGAATTTTTTCGCATTTTACGCCTTCTGGTATATCTTGTATCATCATTTCTTTGTGTATTTAATTTCTTTCATTCATTGAATTTGTAGCTGCTTCAGCTCCCTCTGAAAGGTTCTTTTCTTGCTAGTGTAAAAAATTGCCAAAAAGCTGTTTGAGAAAGTTGCTGAGAGAGAAAGGGAATGAATGGAAAGAGGTGGGGGTTTGATCTATAAAAGAGCTAGCTGTTGTGTACAAATATATTGTAGAGTTTTTACATTTTTTTGATTTTGAATGCAATGCCAAGTGTATTATTTATGATCTTAGCTAGTAAGTGAATCCATTTAATGAGATGTTTGTTGGAAGGCGTCGTTAAAGGCACCACATCGGATATTTACCGTGGCACCATATAGAGACACTAGGTTCGAATTTTATGAGGTTAAATGTGTATATTGGACTTCTCAAAAGTCAAATGTTAGGCTAATATCTCGGCTTTCTAGAGGTTGAATGTCTGCTAATATCTCGGCTTTCTAGAGGTTGAATGTCTAATGTGGTGCCGCATCAGTAGGTTTGATGTGGTGTCTTTAACAATCCACCTATTGGAATATTTTCATAGAAGTGAAGTATGTTATGTACCGCCTTAGAACCTCGTAAGAGTTTACGAGCACCAAATTGGTTTTTACTGTGGCAACACATTGGGATACTAGATTTGAATTTTCAAAGGTTGAATGTGCACATTCGTTCTGTGAAAAATTGAATATGAAGCCAATATTCGATTTTTCAAAGATTAGAATGGGGTAGAACGACACTCTGGTGCTCCCTCGATAGGTAAGACTATCCACAATGGGAGTATTTATCCTCTCCCTAAATGTGATAAGGAGGCTTGATCCACTCCCAAAGCCCACAATGAAACTCCAATCCAACTCTCTTTCCCTATATAAAACTACATAATTCCCTAATTTAGAGGAACCACTTAGCATGAATAGTACACATGCAAGAGACCAAAAAATAAAATAAAATGTATTGGTAGTTAAATTAGTTAGTTGAGATGTGATATAAAAGTAAATTTGAGGAAATGTATTGGGAGTGTTATTGGAGTATGTTGTTTTATAGGGTGTTGAAAAAGTGAATGGAATCGGAAAATAAGATAATTTGGGAGTGGAATAGGGTGCACCACTGTGGTCACTCTAAGGTGGTGTGGTGTCTTCAACAATCCCCTTATTATTGAAATGTTCTGATTGAAGTTATGTCGATTACGTAACGCCTCAGGACCTCACATGAGTCTATTTGTTAGAAGAGAAACTAACAAACGAAACTAAGTGCTTCACATTGTGTGAGACAATAGGGTCACCTTTAAAGTTCTCTAGCAGGATTCTGATAACCTTGCTAGAATATCAGCTCATGATAGTAAGATTCATATATAAAAAATACTTTGATATAAAATCGAGGAATAACAAACTTCAGTAACGCGAGTTAACCATTTTAAACCAAATGAAAACGATGTATCTAAGTAGCATGTTAGAAAATCCTATTACTATTCAACTTGAGAACCTTTAAATCATATAAATGAAGATATTATGCAAGACCACACAATCACGTTATGTTATGACATTATTTGTATTATATTGGTTGTAGCAGTTTCATTATTCATGTGAATTACACTTCTCGGTCTAGAAATTCTTAAACACACTATTCGAATTGCACTATTCCGATTATCTGTCTGATAATTCTATAATAGAATGTCTTTTCACACAAATAAAATCTTAACACACAACTATTTCTTTTCCACATTTACCCTTTAAATTTATGTTTTTTTTACACTCGACGATTCTCGACCAATTTTGATGACGACGTTAAAAGTATTCTGACTCAATTTTAGTCGAAAGTCTTTCCGACTGGTATTGATATGGAACACATTCAAAATTCTCGACTCAATTAAATCGAAATAATCATCATTTTCCTCGACTCAAATTGGGTCATAATAATTTGCAAATTCGTTGATTCTCGACCGAATTTCAAACATAATATTAAAAGTTTTCTTGACTCAATTTTAGTCGAAAAGTCTTTCTGACCCAGTATTGAGTATGGAAAACATTCAAAATTCGACTCGAATCAATCAAGATAATGATCGTTTTACACTTTCGAATCGAGTCGTAATATATCTTTGTGTGAAAGATGTTTCTATAAATAGATAAAACAAATTTTGTCTTTTTATATACATGTCATAATGTCATTCATATTGTATTCATTGTTAGCCAATCATTGAGTTTGATACTTGTTACAAGACTTATATATTAGAGTAGTGATATATCCACTACTCTTTCAACCACATCTTACACAACACAATCAACACCACATATTCTGTTGGGACCTACCACAAAAAATAATTGACCAATTTAATCAAGGGCATTCACACATGTAGTAGTGCACATATCATTTTCCTATATATTATCACAATCTAACTTTTTAAGAAAGAATGTGACCATATTCTATGTATGTGACATTTTTATAAGTTAAAGTCAGTTATGGAAATAAACAACATTCCCTAAATTTAGGGAGATTGATTAGCTGGCCGTTTGGCTATAATTACGTACAAATCTCACTTACTTCAAAAGTACTATATGCATCAGTTGGCTGTCTAGCAAAAATATTTTCATAAAATGAGCCATTTCCAGAAGATTATGCCACAAGACATGCATATAAACCATGGACCTTAAGTTTATAATAATGTTTTCTCATACTATAAAATAAAATACGATGAATATATAATGGACAATGTTAATGACACCACAGTCGATTTACTCAGACACTACATTTCGGGTAAAATTTGGACTTTACAGAGTTTGAAATCTAATTTTGACTCTTCCAAAGATTGAATTCGACTCTGGGGAGATTGAATTTCGTTGTGGCGCCCAACGATAAATTGAGTGTGGTGCCATTAACTGTGTTCATCAATAAAATAGATATTAAAATCATTCAGATACGTTAAATTCCATATGCAGGTGAGCTTTTACTTAAATATGTGAAATACAAAATTTGTAAATAAAACTATACGTCGTAGATATTCGGATGCATTTCAGTATGAAAAAAAATCCCATAAAATAATGAAAAAGTTGTTTGATACTCTAAAATAGATGATATTATAGAAGTTATTGTTATATGTGCACTTGCAATAGATATTATGAATGTTTAAATCTATCTTTTAGATATTTTTCAATATACATATTTATCAAAAATCACATTTCAACTTATTCTTTATTCTTTTCATTTAAATTCAAAACTTGGTAAAATTTTCTTTAGTATTCATCGAGATTTTTATAAACAAAGGTTGTCGAACTGTAAAATATGAAATCTGATACATTTGTTAAGAGTATGTAATTCAAGTGTAAACTAACTAATTCAAAAATTATAGTATTTGAAATCGTAAAATAGATAATTTATTAAGAGTATCTAATTCAAGTGTTGAAAGAGTTGTAACAAACATGTATTATATTCTTCCATGTCTGTTATCTTTCACATAGTATGAATGTGATGACATTGAGTATAATTAGTGTTATATTCATCAATTTTATATTATTACATAATAATAGTGTGTATTTGGAAAGGAAGTCAAATATAAGAACATGATTTATATAATTGATAAAACTTTTGTATAATCCATGCATCATAAAACTCAAGTTATTAGTATTATGGTAATGCTACTTGCCATGATTAGAGTATAGTTTAAGTGTACTTAGTGAATTTATTACTTTTATTTCAATGAGCACACGTGGCAAGTTGACTTGCTACCAGATTTGGGAAACAAACATTAGAACCCGTTTTGTTTTGGGTTAGATTTTTTTTTAGGTTGTTTTAGATAAAATTATCAAGTAATGATTAGAAAGTTAAGACGTTTTTTTGAAATTTGTATACATTATGAAATGATTGGTGAAATAAAGTAGTATAATAAATAAAATAATGGTAACAAAGGTTATAAAGTTGATAAAGTGAAATGATGAAAGATAATTTAATATTTTGTTATTTGTAGTTGAAGAAATGATTGATAAGAGAATCAAGATTGATGGGTGAAATGATATAAAAAGACTCTAACGAAAACAAACGGAGCCTAGAATTCTTAGAGAAAATATACATTCAGGTTACCGTATCTACCCATAATTCAAGTCATGTCTATTCAGACCTGATATTTATTTTTGAGTCCCCATGGCCCGTTTCCACGGGGACGGGACAAATTCCACCAGACCGCGTGGAATTTAAATATTTCACGTGAAAGTTCAATGGGTGCCAAAAGTTGTAATTCCACGGGACCTGGGGGAAAATTAAGGACGCCTCGTGGAAAAAGCAAGCGCGACGTGGAAATTTTTCACGGGCCCGTGGAATCGGGAAAACATAAACAGAGCCGTTTCTCCTTCTTCTTCCTCACTTCGTCAGTTTTCATCTGATAAAAATCGCCCCCACATACCAAAAAAAAAACGCACAACCCCACATCCCCAGGCCCCACAATCTGTTGATTAATTTCACGCGGAAGGGTTTACATCTCACGGGCAAGAAGGTGTTTGGCACGGGTTTGTTTACATTAATTGTGTGGAATTGGAACGGGAGAAGTGGACTGAAGCTTCTTACATACAACAATGGCCGTCATTAATAGTATATATATATATATATATATATATATATATATATATATATTAACGGTATATATATATTTTTTTAACGGGCACCCGTGTTGTTATCGGTAAACAATCATTTATTTACATCAATAGAAGATATAAATAAATAAGAATATTTAACAAAGACAACACAACAAAAACAATGTTCGGAAAAACCTGACCATGGTCTATATATATACACATTGTCAGTTTTTTCGAATATTGTTTTTGTTGTGTTGTGCTGTCTAAATATTATTGTAAAATTATTCTGGTGTATTTATTTTAGACATCACAACGCAAGAAAACAATATTCGAAAAAAACTAACCATTTGTCTCTATATATATATATATATATATATATATATATATATATATATATATGCCCACGTGTCGGCATTTGATTGGGCTATGGTGTTATACAGCTGTCCTCACACACGTGGACTCAGTATGTGATTGTCGGCCAACTCTTGTTCTTTTACTGTTGTACAATAGTGCCCGTCGGTACTATTTCACTGTTGAGCAATAGTGAAAACGCTTTTTATTTTAACTTTTCTGCTTTAGCAACTATTGTCTTTCAGATATTGTCATTACTGCTAATGTACTTTTCACAGAACTGGCAGCACATAAATACACAGCATTCTCATGAATGTTATCAATAGTGCCTGTGGTTGCACCTCCATATTTAACAAATATTTTTTTGTTGCAATATTCTTTTACAACTTGCTCTTTCTGACCACCTGAAGTGGATACTTCCTTTGATAGCCAAAAACACCCCTTCTTAAAACCCCTAATCATCTACCATCTCCTCTTTAATCATAGCAAAGAGAGGGTTCATCAAAGATAAATGTCGAAAACATCCTGCATCTTCAAATTTTCTGATGAAGTACCTTTAGGTTTTTTATCAACAATTAAAAACCATATCACATGGAGACCTGTTAATGGCTCACAAACCTGAAGATGAACCTTTCCCTTAATATTAATTCCATACAAATTAATATCATGTCCAAGCCTCTGGTCAGAACTAGTCCCTTGACTTATATTGTTCAAAAGCTTACATTCACCTGTGTTTTCAATTGTAAGTTTGTCATGAATTGTTAACAATCTCCTCTCAGAAAGTCTCTTCTGCCTAAAAAAGGTTTTTTTTTTATAAAACACAGTGTGGTCTCTCTGGTCAAGCCCTGTAAGAATACTCTAGGAGCTGCTCCAAACAGATTCCTCTTTAAACTTGCATATGCATTCCTCCGGTGCTTGCTAGATACTCCTCATTTTTCTCATTGGATGTTGACATAACTCGGACTTTGTACATCTACCTCTTCTTTACATTTTAATAAAATACTTACACTTCTCTCCTCGTTAAATCTGCGATTAATAGCACGAAAATTTAGCCAACCTTTGCATTAATGAACCGATTCCTCGATCCATGAACAAAGGGCCTTGACAGACAAATTTCTCCCTGCTCTCTGACAGCCCTTAAGTGTGCCAATTGTGACGAAATCCAAAGATCTACGCACATCGCTCTTAATCCTTCCCAACTCGTGGGATATTCGGCCACATCGTATATACGTAAACCCATTTAAAACAGTTATTAAATTTAATACTGTTGTGAATAAACAAATAATAAGCCACAAATTATAACTTACACAGATTTCTTCCATGCAATGACTGAATGACTAAACAGTCAAAGAAGCTATACTTATAAACAGTGCTTGCTTGCAGTGCACGCAATACCAAATTTAATTTTATTTTTTTCAGCTTCCAAAAGATTCTTCTTAACAACTTCCTCTGAAAGTTGGACTGGATCTGCACTGCTGATAAGCCCAACACTGTTCTTAGAGCCAACTGTTTCAGATAAAACATTAATAGAGGTTGTGGGCTTGTTGGGGTTGTCGCAAATACTGGGCCTCTCCAAATGACTAAACGATGATCTGCTATCTGAAAATGCATCTCCAGGTCCACACGTTATAGCCTTGGGCTTTCCAATGTGGTCAGCTCGAGCGCTAAGACAACGACTTAGAGTGGGCTTTTAAACCCACAGTGCCACACATCAACATTTTCCTTGCTGAAAATTTTAGACTTTATGTCAATTACAGAACCTCTAAATGCTAATTCATTGGGCCTCTTCATCGCTGATGTGACTTTAGAAAGCTTTCATCTTGCAAAGAATTCACATCGGCCTTAATATTAGCATTTTCCAAAACATAAGTAATTGACCAAGGACATTCCTTGTCATTTAAACTGGCATATGCATTACCAAAATAGGTCATATTTAAACAACAAGATACTGGGAACACGAACTCAGCCTGTTTACAATCAGGTTCGCATAATCTGTTGTCAAAAACTCTAACCCTAACACAACCTTCAGAATTCATTGGGCATTGAGGTCTGTACATCAACAGACAACTATCTATCATTACCGATGATTCTTCATCTTGTTGAATGCCCCACAATAAAACTAGGGTATTTTAACTTCACAGATACAACAGAGGATCCCGACTTGATATCGCGACAATCGCCCTCGTAATCACCGAAACGGATTCGGCTATTGGAATTTCCATCTCATTGTAGATGCTTTTCCAAGAAATTCAACAGAAAACCAATCAATCGGAAAAAAACTCCGTTTTTTCTTCGCTCCGATCAATCGCTACAGTAAAAAGTCGATTTATGAACAGTAACCTAGGGTTTTATTCAAAGGTGTAATGATTGTCTGAAAGACAATAGTTGCTAAAGCAGAAAAGTTAAAATAAAAATCGTTTTCACTATTGCTCAACAGTGAAATAGTACCGACAGGCACTATTGTACAACAGTAAAAGAACAAGAGTTGGCCGACAATCACATACTGAGTCCACGTGTGTGAGGACAGCTGTATAACACCATAGCCCAATCAAATGCCGACACGTGGGCAAAACCTGTAATATTATTTGGTTTTGCCACGTGAACGGCCAGGATTAAAAATCAGAATCAGAGGGCACTATAAAAGTCCCTCTGTCCCTCCGCAAAACCATTGTAAGAAAAGAGTTCAAAAACACTATTACTCCTTCTCATTCTCTATCTATTATTCTATCTCTAAAAAAACTAACTATGCCTCGCAGACCTGCACAATACAGACTTCAGGGGAAATCAATATTTTTAACATACCCACATTGCCCCATCATTCCAATTTTCTGCCTAGATTTTTTTATTTAATTTACTGAAAGACCTAGACATTTTTTATGCTAGAGTCTGTAGTGAAAATCATGCTGATGGGGAGCCTCATTTGCATTGCCTAGTACAACTAAATAAAAAGTTGGATACTAGGGACAATTGGTTCTTTGACATGAAAGACCCAAATGGGATACACTCATATCACCCCAACACTCAAATAGCAAAAAATGATGCGGACGTAGCAGCATACATTGCTAAAGGGGGGATATTTGAGGAAAGGGGTGTATACCAAGAAAATAGAACTTCAGCAAAGAATATATATATATATATATATATATATATATATATATATATATATATATATATATATATATATATATATATATATATATATATATATATATATATACATTTAGATTTTAGGAATATTGTTGTGTTTTTTGATGTCTGGCTATATTCAGTTATATACAAGTAAATGTATGTGTATATAAATGAAAAACCAATATACATACACACACACGCACACATGGTTAGGTTAGGTTAGGTTAGTTTAGGTAAAATTTTCAAGTTTCGTTGTGTTGTGTTGTAACAGTAGACGGGGGTAATAGAAGAGAAGATTGTTTTCACCAGCGTCATAGAATATTTGATGATGACGAGGGAGTTCAGATGCTGGACAGAGCCAACAGAACAGAGCTTATGCTTTCGATTTAACAGATGCCTCACTTCCGGTGGAGGCTTTACCAAGCTGCTGAGAACGGAAAAGATGCTCTATTGAGCAGACTTATTGAAATTTTCTACGAGCTACCTACCAGGAGCCCCAATACAAAGCCTGGAGATTATGCATGACACACCGGATCAGAAGGATTCGAAAACATCCTAGGGATGCATGCATTTCTAAGAACCTCATCAGGTCGAGGCGTACCATATAATATGTCGAGATTCGTTGTACGGTTCATTTTCTTAAAAAAAATCATTACGTTGTTACCGATAATTTCATAGGACGTGCTGAAACGATTACAAAAAACGTAATAAAATACAAATAAGTTTATCAATTTCACATGCCACTTTATAACCAAACTAATAAAACACAAGTTTTGTATTTTACTACGAGCAATCACATTAATTTCAAAAAAAATACAAATATATAAACTACATTTTCCTCCAACGAGTGTCAATTTCATTATCGAACGATCTCATTAAAAATAATCATTTCAATAGCTTAAAAATCAAAAATTTATCCTTTCACTACCTTAAAACTAGAAGCTTTACCATTTCACCATACAAAAAATAAAAAATTTATATCTTTAAAAGGTTAATTACCTCAAACATATCATCAATTAAAACAAATACGATATTTAAAACAAATATGAAATTTAAAATAATTCAAACAAAAATGTTATACGAAATGCTTATCCATTTGTTTAAAGGCGAAAGACCGGCGTTGATTGATATCCCATTGGTTGATTTCCCTTTACAACACCACCCAATAATATGATGATTTTTTTCCGAAATTTTTGTGAAGAAAAATCCGGGTGAAAAAAGTTGATGATTTTGGGTGAAGAAGATGATGGTATTGACTGAAATGTAGGAAAAAAACGACAGTTGGAGCATTTATTCATTCAATTTCTCGATTCCACGGGGTCGTGGAAAATTTCCACGCTGCGCTTGCTTTTTCCACGAGGCGTAGGTTAATTTCCCCCCAGGTCACGTGGAAGTTCAAGAGGAGCCAAAACTTGAACTTCCACGTGGTGTCTTTCAATTTCACGCGATCGTGTGGAATATTCCACGACCCCGTGGAATCAGGCACGGGGGACTCAAAAATAAATGTCAGGTCTGAACATACCTGACTTGAATTATGCAACGCTACAGTGAACTGAATGTATATTTTCTTGAATTCTTTGTTAGGTGTAGTGCCCGAAAGACAATTATCTAATTGTTTTTATGACAGAATTAATAATTCATCTTATTATATGCATGTATGCTTATAATTAAGACACTACTGAAAACCCTAAGTACCTCGTTTATGTAATCACATAACTCAGTGTATGGCTATACACAAGAGGATTGAGTTAGTGAGATGTACTTAAAATTAACTTAGTCCGTAGAGTTTATTAATCTGAGTACGGGTCTCAAGATTAATTTTCTAATAATGCGCCTAGAACACTTTAGGTGTGACAGTCTTATCCGGACCGTCGGTAATAGGGTACCTAATGGGGCATTTATATATGGTGATAATCATATAGGGCTGGACCGATTTGATTTGAGTTCTCGATATAATTCCGTGATCGAGAAGTCTTATCGAATCACAAGATGATCATATATGGATTAATCTCAATCTCGAGGTGATCACAGCATTTAACGCTTAGACTATGGTAGGGTTTGATGTGTTAGTAAGGATCACTTCAGTAGTATGTGGTCCAACACTTCGTTGGCTCTATTCTAGGATGAGTGAATGATGCAGCTTATCACACGATATGGAATCCATTCCTTCCTCGGGAGTAGACAGACAGCCTCTTATTTGTTAACCCTAAAAGCGACCGATCGCGCGCAGCTTCATATTATATTAGTTATGAACTATTTGGTCACTAGGGGTTAATGGTAAATAAGGATAAGAGGTTTTGAGAAGGGTTTACGGAAATATCCTCAATCGTAACGAAAAGTCTATGGAGGATTTACCCGTATGTAATGATTATATCGGTGTTAAACTTATCGACTCAAAGTTGAGTGTAAGTTTTTATCTATATTCACAGAGTTTAGTTTCGGGTTTATGGTGGTGTAATCCCGTATTAATAGATTGAATATAATTGTTGATGGTCTGACGAATAATTTTATTTAATTTATTGTAAATTTATCGAATACGGCCCACTAATTACGCGAGCTTCCTAATATAAAGCATACGTTTTCGTCATTTCACCTCAATTAATATTAAATAGTTGGATTGATCGTTTAATAGATATGCGATTAATTGTTTAGTTGACTAAATAATTAAATTTATAAAAAGACTTTTTGTGGACTCGCCCAATGTGTATTAGGCGTGTCAAACCCTAATTATTTAGGGTTATGGCGAAATTTTGCAATTAAATAATTAGAGAGAAATTAGTTTTCTTGGATAATTATTTGATATATGATTTAGTTATTTATTTGTTAAATGATAAATCATGAAATATTAGATAATATATTTATTTATCCTAATTTGTTTGGGATATATTATATATTTATCTTTTATTTTAAATAAGCATTAATTTAATAATTATCTCATTAATTATTAAATCTTGGAGACAAATGATTACTCTCCTATATAAAGAGAGCTTACCATGGCCTTAAAGACAACACATATTTCAAATACACATGCAAGTATTGAGCTTGGAGATTTCGGCTCACATACTATGGTTTGAGTTCTAGAAAAACTTGGGTTTTTCTAGGTAGATATCGAGGAGGTCAGTTTACGATCACCATCCACCTCAGTGTTCTTGGAGATACACGCGTCGGAAAACGGTGGCATCTCAATTTGCGTGGATCTTGGATTGAAGATTGTTTTTGGAGTTTATTCACCATAAACTGGTAAGCAATCTAACCCCCTCGTAGATTAGATCTATTATTTTATGTATTTTGGTTGTTAGATCTAGATCAGATATTTATTCCGCTGCGTAATCGGGTGGATCTTTGATCCATCCGGCGATATTACATCCTACATTCTTACCATGTGAGTATGTGATTCTAGCTTATGTTGTGTTGGGTTGAGATCTTCATTCTAAAGTTGTCTTTGAACTAATTAAGGTGTGATAGTTCGATCCCTTGGATCGACTTTGCTCAGCAAAAACAAATGTGCATAAAGTCTCATACAAACTAGATTACTGAGATATAACTCTCGATTTATATTCTTCATGAAGTTTCAGGGACGCAGCAATAAGGCAGTTTGAGTTTTCTTTATTTTTATTTTTATTCTTAAGAACTACATAGATGTGGTCCTGGTTACAAAGAATCAAATGCTCATCAATCATACTTTTCTTTTGGACCACTTGTGTCCAGTAGTAGCAAAGGTAGGTAGTAGCTATGAAATGTTCCAAAACGTAACCTTTTAGTAATAACTTCATAAACTTGTGACCACATTAGGATGGACCCTTTATAGGCTAATGATTTTTTGTTCTTGGAATCAAACCATGCAAGCTAAAGACCATAATTGACCTCCTCTTTGAAATAAATACAAAATATAATGTGGTTTATATTATTGGCATCACATTTTCATTTCGGGTATCGTATATTTCGATTGATGTTGTTGTTGTTGTATGATATCATAAAATTACTTCAGTACATCAACATCATTGTCATTAACGTTGGTAGATATGCCAACGCTTACTAACACTCGCTATTTATCGTTAAACATTATTATTATACCGATGTTACTATCATCATCCCGTAGGTAACATTTTGTGAGTTAGAAAACGTCAATATTTATGAAGCTCTTTTTTTCACTAAAATTTGTCATTGTGTTATGTAGGTAAATTTTGTGGTGTAATATATTAATCATGGTACCCGAAGTGTCTTACGGATCTAGAAAAATATTTTATGGAGTGCACATTATTTTTTTCTTCGTAATTTTTTCAACGGGTTCACAATATTTTTTATTGATAACTTTTATGAAAGATATAGTTTTTGGGAAAACTTGATAATTTCATTGATAGAACAAACATTTATATACAAGTAGTAGAAATCTAACCTCTAAGCCACTTCCTAAAAAATAGAAACATGAGATAATGGTTTTAACCAACAACAACTACTCCTTTTTTTTTTTTTTTTTGGTTTTGTTTTGTTTTGGAAACGAGCTTTTATTTAATCAACATAACCTACAAGTTAAAACTTTGCACTGCACACAAAAATACATTGCTTCAGTAGCATTACCAAAAATGGTATAAAAGGAAAGAAACATAAAACTTAAAAGACAAAATAAAGCTCTCTACTTTGCTGCGCTTGACAGACGTGGTTTTTCGCCTGCTCCACACTGGGGCGTAATCACATACAGGTTGGTGTCTTTCCACTATAGAATCATGAACTACTTTATTTCTCCAAATCCATAGTCCGTTAACCACTTCCCCAAATATAGTTCCAAATATGGGATCCATTGGTGACATGATTCTCATCTATCCAAACATCTATACTTCTTGTGCCAAAGAAATGACTCCATTGAACTCTGAGTAACAAAGAACCTCCACACTTGGGTAGCCCAAGGGCAATCACGAAGAGCATGAAGGGTGTTTCATCTTCTATTCCACAGACGGGTGGGAGAGGGATGATATACCTCTTAGCCAAGAACTCAAACGTAGGCGTGACTTTATGTTTTAACGTCCAAAGAAAAAGTTAGTTCGAGTTGGGCCTTTTAACTTCCACATTTGTTTCCACTGCTTAGTATCATTCACATCAGCTTGTTCTTCTTCCCACTCTTTAGTTTGTAAATAATAACCCGAGGAGACCGAGTATTTACCTCTAGGATCATTATTCCAATCGAAGCCATCATCTGTGCGTACCATACCTTTCCATAATCTAGAATAGGCATTACAAATGCCTCTCCAAACAGGGGAGCATCCAGGTTTGGGTTTTGCATATAGCTCAGTGTACTTATGTGACAAAACTCGAATCCAAAGTTTGTCTTGCTGATTAATCAGTTGCCAAACCAGCTTACCTAAGAAAGCAATATTCATTTCAAACACTCTTCTAATACCCAAACCACCTTCTTCCCTTGGTTTACATATTTTATGCCATGCCACAGTATGCATTTTTCGTACATCTTCACTATCCCCCCCATAGAAAGTCCCTACACACTTTTTCCAACGCTGTCACACAAGTTAGAGGCAGTTGAAAAGTTTGCATATGATAATATGAATGGGATGCAAGTGAGCTTTTAATCAAAATTGTCCTTCCTGCCTTAGACAAGGCTTTGGATCACTAGGATGAAAGCTTGGCCTTCATTTTATCAAGAAGGGGTGTAAAATGAGCAATCTTTAGTCTGCCTTGGATTAAAGGGACTACAAGGTAGGTGCCTATAGAAGGTGCATACTCCATTGACAGCTTTCTTGCAATATTATTCCTATTCACAGCTTTGACATTACTTGAAGTATAGAAACTTGACTTTACCAGACTTACCTTTTGCCCCGAGCATCTACAGAAATCTTGGAGAATTTTCTCCATATAGCTAGCTTGGCCTTCTGTGGCTTCTCCAAAAAGTAGTAAATCATCGGCAAAGAAAACGTGTGATATATGAGGCCCCCTTTTTGATATATGCAATGGTTTCCACCATCTACCATCAGATACTGCTTTGTTGATTATCATGCTTAAAACTTCCATGCATCACAAAAGAGGTAAGGGGCTATTGGATCCCTTGCCTTATCCTCTCATTGGTGAAAAGCATTCATCTTCAATCCATTCCAGAGTACTGCCAATCTAACTGAGGTAATTGTGTTCCTAATCAAATTCAGAATCGACTCCTTGATCCCAATAGTCTTCAAAATATTTATCAAGAATCTCCAATCAACTCTGTCATATGCTTTCTCCAGATCAACTTTCACAATCATATAACCTTTCTTTCCTTTCTTGTTATGTAAGTAGTGTACTGCTTCCTGGGCCAGGATGATGTTTTCTGCACTGCTCCTGCCTGGGATAAAAGCACATTGACTGCTATAGATTAATTCCCCCATAATCAACCGTAACCTGTTTCCCAGGACTTTGGTCATAATTTTAACAATGACATTGGCAAGAGCAATTAGTCTGAATTGGGAAGGTGTTTCCTGTATATCCATCTTGGGAATGAGGGTTATGAGTACCTCATTAATATTAGCTGGGAGGCACTGATCATCAAACACTTTCTTCACAAACCTTATCACTGATTCCCAAATAATACCCCAGCCTTTTTTTTATATAGAAAATAGGAGGTAGTCCATCTGGTCCTGCCACTTTATAAGTCCCCATGTCAAAACATGCTTCCTCTATCTCTTTTTCACTCACATTTCTGTTAACAAGCTGCAATGAAGTCTGAGAGAGCTGTGGAAAAATGAACGCACAATTGCAATGGTGTGTATTAGATTCATTGGAATAAAGATCAACAAAAAAGTCCCTCACCATGTTCCTTACTTCATGCTCTTGACTGGTCCAGACCCCATTGGTTTTCTTCAACATTTTGATCGAATTTCTTTGCTTTCTTTTGATGGCCGTTAGGTGATAGTAATGTGTATTTCGTTCTCCTTCCACCATCCATTGCAGTTTAGATCGTTGATGCCATAGGAGTTCTTCTTGATTAAGTATATCATTATATTCTTGTTGAAGCTTTCTCTCCAAGTTGATTAAGAACTCCGAGCTGTGCTTACTCAATGCACATTGAACTCCATTTAATCTATTTAAGCAATTCGTCTTCCTATAGAAAATATTTCCAAAAATATTTCTATTCCACATTTGCACCTATGTCATGAATTTTTGGATAATCTCTCACCCATATTTGGATTAGAGTTATCCCATTGCTGCTCCACAAATTCCATAAAATGTTCATGTTCCAGCCAAGCATTTAAGAATCTGATTCCACCTCCCCCTTGTGAATTTTTTCGTCTTGGGCTCACACTGAGTAAAAGAGGGCAGTGATCTGAATGTATTTTCGGTAGAAGCATAATATTAGCTTCTGGGAATAATAAAATCCACTCGGTTGTAGTCCACACTTGGTCCAATATTTCTTGTATTCGAATGCCTTTATGAAGATGTCATGTCCACGTAAATCTAGGTCCATGGAAATCCATATTCAGAAGTTTACAATGCTGAGTCATTGATCTCATTTTCTCCACATTGATTCCTCCTATAGATCTTCCACCATATTTATCCTCTTGATCAATCACTTGATTGTAGTCCCCCATCATACACCAAGGATATGTCATCACATTCGAAAGTTTCTTCAAATATTCCCATAAATCATTTCTGGCACTTGGAGTAAGGGATGCATAGATTATAGAAAAAATCCATTGGATCTCCCTATTTTGGCAAACAACCATATTCAAGCATTGGTTTGTGCTCGAGATATACTGGAGGTTCACCTCCTTATTGTTCCAAAAGCACCATATGCCGCCTGAGTACCCTCTGGCTTCAACACAAATAACTTTATTATAACTTGATTGTAAGAGAATCCGCCACGCTCTGTCACTACTAGCTCTTGTTTCCACCCGGCACAGGATATCTGGTTTGTGTGTTTTCAAAAGCTCACTCAGATTCAATATAAAATCATTGGACCCTACACCTCTACAATTCCAAGTTAGAATCTACATTATAAAACAATTAGGTGTGTTTGAGGTTTCCACCTCCTTCCACCGTATCCATGTTATCAGGGGGCTGGTCCCTTAATATCCACTCTGTAGCACCTAAAGCATTGTCAATGTTCCTTCCCATATTTGTGTTCTGCAGCTTCTGCCCATCCGGGGGTTTTGCTTTATGATGGGTCGAATCGTTAACTATTCTTATCATCGGATTATCTACAGCCTCTGCTGACTTGAGGCTTGGCTGATTGCTATGTATCGGTTGTTGTTCTTGATTATTAGATATGTCATGTAGGGGTGTTGGTTGAGTGTTGTGGGTTCTTACCATACCTACTGATGTAGGTGTTCTTTTTGAGGACATTTCGGCTTCTTTTCCACTTAAGGATGGCTCTTTTCGTTTCATATTATCCTGCTGGTTCTGTTTATTATTCATATCTGTTTTCTTGTTCTCCTTTTTCCCAGTGTTATTCCTTTGCCTTGAGGGCCCTTCCTTGCTTAACAATGAAATCTTCGGGGGCATTTCAGCTGCGTGTTGTTCTCCCACTTTTCGTTTGAATGCTTTCACTGGATCTAAAATCGCTTCTAACTCCTCATCTTCCATTGGTGTGTCCTCAGATTCATCCACCAACACATTGAAACTGGAACCTGTCCTCTCTTGGTTATTATGGTTAGATTGGTTCGCAGTCCTACTACTGATTAGTCATATCATTTTGCTGGCCTTTATTATTTGTATCATAGTTTGGCCTCCGATCTCCATTGCCTTTTTGTCCTTGGTTTGGCCTTCGTCTTCTCGTTGGAGCTAGCATCCAAGGCCCCAAAGGCTTTTCAGGTGTAGGGCCTTGAGGTGCTTGTGGGTTCAAGAAGTCTTGTACTGGTTTTCGAGGTTCAGCTTCAGGTTCACGCTGAACAGATGGACAATTTTCTGTTTTGTGGCCGTATCTTCAACATTTAAAGCAGGATAATTGTAGGCTTTCGTATTCCACCTGGAATTTGAATCCTTTGAGCACCACCTTGGTTCTTAGCACTTTGCGCAGATTCATTTCTACACACACGTGCAAATCTCCCCCTTGCTTAGTGCTGTTAAACGAACAGAGCCGCTCGTGAACAAGCTCGTGTTCGGCTCGTTAGTGTTCGTGATTGTTTGTTCATTTAGCTTAACGAGCCGAGCTCGAACATGACTGTAGGCTCGTTTTCTTAACGAGCCGAGCTCGAGCTTGGTTCGTGAACGTTCGATTATGTTCACGAACGTGCTTATATAATGTCCGCAAACATGTTTGCGAACATGCTTATATAATGTTCGCGAACATGCTTATATAAATACATCAATTTACAGTAACCCTAACTCAAAAGAGGATAATTCATTCATCTAATAGATATTATAGATTTGATTTATATAATATTTAGATATTTTTATAGTAATTTTAGTTGTGTAATATATGTAATTTTAATGTCTAACATATTATTTTTACATTTGCACTTTATGTTTTATATTTTAACGAACCGAACTCGAGCCGAATTCGAGCCAAAGTCGAGCCAAAAGGAAAAAAATATGTTAACGAGCCGAGCTCGAACATTTCATCTTCTAAACGAGCCGAGCTCGAACAAAATTTTTTGTTCGTTTTTCAAACGAACGAGCTCGAACGAGCTCATGAGCTAAACGAGCTCATGAGCTAAACGAGCTCGAGTTCGAACCACCAATACTCGGCTCAGCTCGTTAACAGCTCTACCCTTGCTGAATCAGTGGTAACAACATCTACTCTTACAGGTTTACCCACTCTTTTAACTAGTCTCAATATAAACTCATGATCATCAAAAAGTTCCAAGGGAACTTGTGAGAATCGAATCCAAACCATTGTAGAGTCTATCTTCTCCTGAGTTGGTACAAAGAATGGCCTCCACTTTCGTACAGTTAGATAGTGTCCCTGAATTACCCAAGGACCCTTCTCCAAAGCAGTTACGTAATCTTCCCTGCAGCAGAATCTTACCACATAGAATCCCAATTCGAGATCCACAATGTCGAGTCTTCCTTTAGAGCACCACATATTTTGTAGACGCTCCTGCAAAATTCTGAACGAAACATTCCGGCCAAGGACCTTTATTATGACTGCTCTCCGCTATTGCCGCCAAAGGTCTATGCAGTCCTTCACCTCCAATTCGACTGGATCATCATCTACCTACAGGCCATGCCGATTTTACGCAATTGTCGTGAACTCGAGATATCGATTCATCTTCCCATCCCCAAAATAGCCGGTCTTTATAATTAGGTCCCCGCACAACGCCGACGCCGCTTGCTACGAGCCCCCATGCCGTTGCCTCTTTTGGTCTCTCCACACTAGTGCGAAGGAGATATTCCTCCTCGATGAGTCCGATCAACTCTCATGTCCTCCATAGTGGAGGGATTTGGATTATCGGGGACAAAGGTCTCCGGAAAAGTTAGATCGGCGCTTTTAGGGTTTTGAGAAAACTAACCAACACGCATTGAATTCTTTTTTTAACAACAACTACTCTAGTAATGGAAAATCATGCGAAAGTGGGAAATAATCATGGTTGACATAGCCTTAGTTAATAATAAAAATTAATTAATTAACATAATAATTAACATAATCTTCTAACATTCCTTAGTGGTTAGTTTTCTACTACTTGTATATATATGCTTGTTTCATCAATATAATGATCAAGTTTTCCAAAAAACTATCTCTTCCATAAAAGTTATCAAGTGGTATCGTAACCATATTCTCAACAAATTGTTGGAGAAAGATCCATGGCGAAACAAATTTTGTTCAAGCTTAATCCCAAGTTTGATGGACAACATTATGATCACTTGAGCATGTTGATGGAGAACTCCATGCGTTGTAAGGAGTACCGGACCATCATTGAGAAAGGAGTGGTTGAACCAAAGAGCAATCCACACCCAACCGAGGCTCGAGAGAGCATTTTGAGAGCGAGAAACTCAAGGATCTCAAGGCCAAGAACTATCTGTTTCAAGCAATAGATAGAGCCATCTTGGAGACCATTCTCGACAAGGAGTCATGAAAGGATATCTAGGATTCAATGAAGAGGAAGTACCTAGAAAATGCCAGAGCGAAGAGATCACAGACTACATACCTTAAGTAGAGACTTTGAAACCACTAAATAAAAAAGTGGGTGAATCTGTCTCAACTTATTGTGCCCGAACCATGAAAATCTGCAATAAAATGAGATTTCTTGGTGATAAGATGGGGATGTAGCAGATTGTGGAGAAGATTTTGAGGTCTCTTACCTCAAGATTTGATTATGTGGTGTGGTCCATCTAGGAATCCAAAGACATTGATGCATTGTCTCTTGATGAATTGCAAA
The DNA here is from genome assembly GCA_026214975.1 of Gentiana macrophylla. Classification (NCBI taxonomy): domain Eukaryota; kingdom Viridiplantae; phylum Streptophyta; class Magnoliopsida; order Gentianales; family Gentianaceae; genus Gentiana; species Gentiana macrophylla. The sequence goes on from CM047806.1 coordinate 131,853,894, forward strand.
ACTCTTTGCAAGTTCATGAACAGTAAGATTAAGAGAGGATCAACAGCATCCAATGAAGAGCATGCCTTGGTGACCACTGCCTCTAATAGCAATTATAGGGACAGGGGTAGAGGCAGAGGAAGAGGTAGAGGGAGAACAACCAGAGATTCTGACAGCATGGACAACTCCCAGGCATCCAAGAATGGAGAGGGAAGAGGTACTGCAAACAAAAAGAATGTTGAATGCTTTATGTGTCACAAATTTGGATACTACCGGTCAGAGTGCTACACCAAATCGCCAACAGACAAGGAGAAGGGTACTCAGCCGAGTTCTCACTTTGCTAACAAAGAGGAGGATGAGACTCTGCTGATGACTACACAACATGAGCAGACTTCAGCACCCCAATGTTGATACAAGATGTACTAATCATATGTGTGGTAATAAGGCATCATTCTCTTACTTGGATGAATCTTATCATTCAAATGTGAAGTTTGGAGATAACTCCTCAGTTTGTGTTAAGGGAAAAGGAAATATATGCATCGAATCCAAGAATGGGACATCTGAAACCATTTCTAGTGTTCTATATGTTCCTGATCTGAAGTGCAATCTGCTAAGTGTTGGACAGTTACAAGAAAAAAAGATATGAGATTATTCTGAAGAATAAGTAGTGTGAAATCAAGGATTCAAGCAAGGGAATCATAGCTAAAGTTCCCATGAATGCCAACAGATTGTTTCCTTTAGAAATTAAGGAGCCACAAGCATGTCTTATGGCAGAATTGAAAGATGCATCTTGGTTATGGCATACATATACGGACATCTCAATTTTGGTGGTTTGAAAACACTTCAGCAGATGGAAATAGTAAAAAGGCTTCCTCAGATTCAGACTCCTCAGCAAGTATGTGAAGAGTGCACAAAAGGAAAGCAACACATACATCCTTTCCCAAAGGAATGTCTTGGAGGGCAAAGCAAGTGTTGGAACTTATCCATTCTGATTTGTGTGGACCTATCAATCCATCATCCAATGGAGGTAAGTGGTACTTCATTACATTTACTGATGATTTTTCTGGAAAAACTTGGGTTGAATTCTTGCAAGAAAAATATGAGGCCTTGAACGCATTCAAGAACTTCAAATTGCTAAGAGAAAAAGAGACAGGTCAAAATATCAAAAGTATGAGAACAGATATGGGAGGAGAATTTTGCTCAGCGGAGTTTGAAGAATTCTGTACCAGTAATGGAATCAGAAGGGAAATGACAGCAACCTATACACCACAGCAAAATGGTGTATATGAGAGGAAGAATAGGACTATCCTGAATATGGTAAGAAGCATGCTTTCCTATGGAAATGTACCAAAGAGATTCTGTCCTGAAGGTGTAAGTTGGAGTGTGCATATTTTGAACAGATGTCCAACTTTTTCTGTTCAGAACATGACACCTGAAGAAGCATGGAGCTCAATCAAACCATTTGTAAGTCACTTTAAGATTTTTGGATGCATTGCTTATGCTCATATTCCGGATGCAAACAGGAAGAAACTTAGTGATAAAAGAGAGCAATGTGTTTTCTTGGGATCGTTGAAAAGTCCAAGGCATACATGTTGTTTAATCATATAACCAAGAGGATAGTGATCAGCAGAGATGTGGTGTTTGATGAGCTGAACACTTGGAATTGGGAAACAAATAATGCTCAGTTCCATCCAATTTAGAATCTGATAGATGAAGAACCAAACCGAGGTCGGTCGATTTCAAGACCCATAGATTCAATTCCAGTGATTCAAGATGCATCACAGACTAATGGTCGTGGACTCAGGACCAGCAGACTCAGTTCTAGTAGACTCATAAAACAACAGACTCAATTCATGAAACAGCTGCTGAGGGTTCAGCAGCCAGACCTCAGAGAGCTAAGAAATGCCAGACTGGATGATAGACTTTGAGGTAACAGGTTTGCCATAAGCAGAGGAGACTACCTATTATACTCTATTTTCTAGTGATGATCCAATCACTTATGAGGAGGCATCAAAAGACAGCAAATGGAAGAATGCTATGGACGAAGAAATCATGGCCATTGAAATAAATCAGACTTGGACCATGACAGATCTACCAAAAGGACACAAAACTATTGGTGTCAAGTGGATCTACAAGAAAAAACTGAATGAAGATGGTAAAGTCAGCAAGTCCAAAGCCAGACTAGTGGCCAAAGGATACAAGCAAGAGTATGGGATTGACTACAATGAAGTGTTTGCCCCAAAGAGCAAGGATGGAAACAATCGACTAGTGTTATCTTTGGCGAGATCAAAATCATTGGAAAGTACATCAAATGGATGTAAAGCCAGCATTCTTGAATGGTCTGCTGCAAGAAGAGGTATATGTGGATCAACCACAAGGTTATGTGAAGATTGGAGCAGAAAACAAAGTGTATAGGCTTAACAAAGCCTTGTATGGACTCAAGCGATCCCCAAGGGCTTGATACATTTGTATTGATTCTTATTTTGTGAAGGTAGGTTTCACAAGGTGTCCATATGAACCTACCTTGTATGTGAAAGTTAACAGCAAGGGAAGGATTCTAATTGCTTGTTTGTATATGGATGATCTTATCTTTACCAACGGCAAACTCAACATGATAATAGAGTTCAAAGAGGCAATGAAGACCAAATTTAGCATGACAGACATGGGACTAATGCAATATTTCTTAGGCATTGAGGTCCAGCAGACTGAATCAGGGATATATGTTTCTCAAAAAAAGTATGTGACTGAAATACTCAGCAGGTTTGGAATGAAAGACATCAACCCAGCACTCACACCCTGTGGAACTAGTGTGAAACTCAACAAGGAAGGTATAGGTGGTAAGGTGAATCCCACCCTATACAAACAGATGATAGGGTGCCTTCTATATTTGACAGCAACAAGACCAGACATCATGTATGCTGTAAGTGTGGCAAGCAGATACATGGAGTCACCATCAGCAGATCACTTAAACTATGTGAAGAGGATCCCAAGATACTTAAATGGAACCATCAATCTTGGCATCAAGTATGGTTCAGCAGGGAAGGCTCAGCTGACTGGATATTCAGACAGTGATTTTGCAAGAGATGTTGATGATAGGAAGAATACTTCTAGTTTTGTGTTTATGTATGGAACAAGTGCTATCAGCTGGTCATCAAAGAAGCAACCAATTGTCACTCTATTTACAACAAAAGCAGAGTTTGTAGCAGCAGCACATGGTGCATGTCAACTGATCAGGTTAAGAAGACTGCTGGAAGTTCTAGGGCAAGTTCAGCAGACTGGAAACATTTTGTACTGTGATAACAGTTCAACTATTAAGTTAGCCAATAATCCAGTCTTACACAACAGAAACAAGCACATAGATGTGAAGTATCACTTTATAAGGGATCTATGTGAAGACGGGATCATTGAGTTGCTACATTGCAGAAGAGAAGATCAATTAGAAGATATTATGACTAAAGGACTCAAGAGGGATCAATTTTTGAAGCTTAGAGACAAGCTGTGAATGTGTGAAGTAATTTGAACTGCCAGCTCAGATTAAGGTAAGGAATGTTAGAAGATTATGTTAATTATTATGTTAATTAATTAACATAATCTTCTAACATTTATAAGTATGATATAGTGCATCTCGGTCAAAATAAAAGCGTGGTCTTGCAAATAAAATCAACCAATATCTTTTAGTTTTTGTGAATGATGTTTTTACTACCGCTACACGGCTACACCTAAACACATCATATTGGAAAGATTTCATGGTAGAACAGTTATTGCAAAATTATATCATGTGATATAAATCACACCGTTGTGTTTTTACGCTATTTTTAAAGCCCAAAAAGACGAGAATGTGGCACCTTATTTGAAGTCATTTGGGCTTAAGTTTCATCATTTATAGACCAATGATTGCAAGAAAAGAACTTAATGGATCAACCAATATGAAATTGAGACTTGTGGCCCTTGGAGAAAGACACAATCCGGGCCAGTACAGCATCTTTGGGCTTTGTGTAGATTTGTTTTAGCCTGAATGGACTTGTAATGGTTTCAAATATTGCTTAGAAATGAGTATCATACGACACGTTCGATAAAATGTTAGGTCTTTGAAACGTGATTTCTGTTATTGTTGATTAAATATTGTTTTAGTCCGAATGGACTCGTAAAGGTTTCAAATAGCTTTGAAACGTGTATCAAAGGACACGTTCGATAAAAAAGTTAGATCTCCGGAGCGACATTTATGTTACGGTTAATTAATCGTTGTTCTTTTCTATTTTTGATTTTGTTAGCTTACAACACTCCTTTGGATAACATTTGAACTTGAGTTTCGTCATTTTGGAAAAAGGATTGAAAGGACCTTTATCATGCACTTTAGGGCTAGGGCTTGTCCTTTCCGTGAATAAATAATCGTGATGCTGAAGTAATTGTAAGCACTCGAAGCAAAAACTTTTTTTTAAACTTGTTTTTAGAATAACTTTTAAAACTAAATAGTCTATATTTAACAGAACTCAATAACTTGGTGCACCTTTACATTATCTCACTCGAAAGTTCAACGATCTTCAAAATAAAATACATGAAATCATACGAACAAATTTTTGCACGCATGACACAACCAGACACTGCCAGACACACAACATATCGAAGTGTTGAAGACTTTATACCAGACCAAGCCCAATAAGCGACTTGGCCAGCAAGTCACTGTTTACATTTATTTTACTTGTGTGTACATGTAAGAAAAACTTGTACCTTGACTATTGTGTGTGAAATAAAATTTTATAGCATGCACTTTCTTTCAACGTGGTATCAAAGCATACCACATGTCTCATTCTTCATGTCACAAATCCTGTTTTTTTCTGGCTCCATGAGTCGGTCCTCCTCCTCACCATTGCACACCACCATTGCGCTTACCTCGCTTCCTCATTTCCTATCTTCAAACATTTTTCGACTATTCATGTCACAAAGTAAAACCGTACGAATTGTCCTCTTTGATGTGCTAATCTCTATGATCAAGGTGTTCTTGGCTATGTCACCGGAGAAATCAAATCCCCGCACCGTATCAGCATTAATTCCGATATGTCAACCAGCGCCAATCCCAACTCCATATCAGACCAAGCCCAATAAGTGACTTGATATAATATAGTCTTCAACACAAAGGCTCTTATAGAGTGAGTTATTCCAACCTATTCAAATTTTACTTACCGGCTCTACCTTAAAATAGCTCATAATACAATTATATGATAAAACTAGTTGATGTTGGATCCGACCTTATATGATATGATCATTTTAATCTTGTATCGCTCATATCAAACTATCGAAAATCTAAAGAAAAGAAAATACGTACACGAATCCATTGCAGTGTAGATCTACAAGTTGATGTTGGATCCGACCTTGTGTAAATAATCACTTTAATCCTAGATCGTTCATGCCATACTACCAAAAATCTAAAGAAAATATAATAAAAAACATAAGCGTACATTCAATTGTAGTGTAGATCTACTTTTGAATTGTGGGATTAGTCTTCTAAATCTACCATGTTCTTGAGACTTTTCAGAGAATGTCTGAACTAAGGAAAATAACAACCCTTTACATGATGAATTATATTTAGGTTTTCTATTTTGATCCATTGCACGACAAAATTAACATTTTGGTCTCTACACATACATTAAAACCACATCCGCCCGAGTGAGCCCAACATATAGATTATAATCTTTTTTAGGAAAAGTGAAATATATTAATTAAAGAGGGTTTAAGTCGACAATTAATCTGAGATTACATGAGGTGGGGGTCAAACCCCAATTACAATAGCCAGGCGAATTAGGGGAGGAAAACCTAATTTTGCTAATGAGATCTACAACACAATTTCGGATCGATTGATATAACAAAACATCGAATTTTCAAAGTTGCGGCGATCCCTGGTGATTTGATCTTTAATGGTCCGGAAGGCCGACAAGTCTTCATCTTCATCGTTCGAGACGGGAGATGCAATTTATCGAGTCCGATTCAAAGGTCACCTTGCCCACTCCACATTCTTGCCGTTTCTTTGACACCATGGGAGATCGCCATCATTTCTGCAAATTCAGCTGAAGCAACGTTCCCCAAGAAGACCGAGAAGGCTCCAATTAGAGTGCCAACATGATTCCTGATTGCAATTCCAGCAGATCCTTGATTGTTAATGAAGCTGGCATCAACATTGACTTTAATGGAGAAAGGTTCGGATTTGGTCCAGTTGAAAGGGATTGGTGATGGTCGGTGTGGTAATTCATCATCTATAGCAGATTTCCGGTAGGCATAAAGAAGAGAGGTTGCCTGAGTGGAAATCCGGCTGATGGAAGGCATTTCCCCTTGGAATATCAGATGATTTCTTGAGGTCCAGATAAACCAGAGAATCGTACTAAGGAGCTCCACATCTTGTTGCTTCATACTCATAAGAATACTGCAGAGATCAAGGAAGGTACGATGCTGAATAGTGCTCAGATTTGCAAAGTTAGGGAAGAGTGCCTAGAGATCTTGGAGCCAAGGGCAGTGAAGGAGGCAGTGACTCCAGTCTTCTTCATCCTTCTGGCATAAATGGCAGGAGCCGTTGGAGAGCTTCCTACTTTTGAGTTGGGATCCAAAAGGCAAAGAGGATGTTGCAATTTGCCACAAAAAAGGATCTGGTCTTTGGGGGAACGTTTATTGTCCACAGGTAGTTCTAAGTCTTCTTTGAATTACTCGAGTTTAATGACTCTCCACTGCTGTTTTGTGCAAGTCTGCAGTGTAGTGCTAGTTTATAGCCAGACTTGACCGTGTAAATTCCTTTCTTTGAATAGTGCCAAGTTAATTGATCATGAGTGGGGTATCTTGGAAGAGGAGTGGAGAGAATGGCTTCAACTTCGTAGGGTAGGAATAAGTTATTGATCATGGTAGAGTCCCATTCTTGATTCCTGATCAGCTGTTTGACAGAAGTGGTTTGGTGAATGCTTCCCTTACCATGGACCTTGAAACTGGGTTCCAGAGGCACCCAAGGATCATGCCAAATGCGAATTGAGTTTCCATCTTGCACTGACCACCTTAGATCCTTGCTAAGTAAATCTTTCCCATGCAATATACTTCTCCAAACATAGGATGGTATGGCCCCCAACCCAGCATTAAGAAAGTCTCCATATCTGAAATACTTGTGTTTCGGGATTGTAGCTATTAGGAATTTGGCTTCGAATAAATCTCAGGATTGTTTTGCAAGGAGAGCTTGGTTGAACATGCCAAGATCTCTAAACCCTAAACCACCTCTATCCTTTGGAAGACAGATTTTTCCCAAGATAGCCAGGCCAATGAGGCATTATCTGGGAAGTTTTTCCACCAGAAATTCCTCACCATGGATAGAATTTCCTGAAGCAGTTTCTTGGGAAGCACAAAGCATTGCATCACATAGGTAGGGATTGCTTGAATAACTGCTTTAATTAGGACTTCTTTCCCAGTTGTGGAGAGATACATAGACTTCCATCCTGTTAATTTCCTCTAAATCATGTCCTTAATGTATTTGAAAATCTCATACCTTGTTCTTCCAATCATGAAGGTGAGACCAAGGTATTTGCCATTAGTTGCACCAATAGGGATAGAAAGAAGATGAGAAATCATCTCTTTGACACCAGTGTCCACAAGCTTCCCAAAATATATATTTGACTTCATCAAATTCACCTTCTGCCCAGACAGGCTTTCATAGCACTGGAGGATCCTGAGTATCTCTTCTGCATTAGAAGGGTTAGCATGGGCAAAGAGGATACTGTCATCTGCAAACAAAAGATGGGACAGACAAGGACCATCCTTCCCAAATCTAAAAGGTATTAGCCTTCCTTCCAAGACTGCCTGATTAATGAGAGAAGAAAGACCCTCAGCACATATAATAAAAAGGAAGGGAGACAGTGGGTCCCCTTGCCTTATACCTCTTGAAGGATAGAATGATTTTGATGGTTGGCCATTAACCACTACCTGAAAAGAGCTAGAGGTCACACATTTCACGATGAGAGAAATAAACTTCAAAGGATAGCCCATCTTTTTCAAAATGCCTTCCAAATAATTCCACTCTATTCTATCAAAAGCTTTGACCATATCTAACTTGATTGCCATCTGATTACTACAGAATTTCCCATTCCCACTAAGAGTGTGGAAAGCTTCAAAGGCCGAAATAGCGTTATCAGTGTCCCTTTTAGAAAAGCTGTCTGAGACTCCCCAATAACACTTTCTAGAGTTCCTTTTAATCTGTTGGTGATAGATTTGGAGATGACTTTATAAATTGTGTTGCTCAGGTGATGGGCTGAAGTCCTGAGTGCGAGAGGCATCGAGGGATTTAGGTATTAGTGAGATCAGTGTCGTTGATGGCTTTGCAAAATTTGCTTCATTATTTAAAACATCAAGTAGGAAGGGCATTAGATCCAGTTTGTAAATGCTCAGGTGCTTTTTGATGAAGATAGCTTTGCATGCCATTAGGTCCCGGACTTTTCTGCGAGGCGGTTATCCGATTTCCTTGGTAATCTCGGCTTGATGAAAGGTGCTAAAAGAGCTCTTTTACGCTATCTCAAATCTGAGACAAAGAGAGATTATCCAATAAACTTAACTCTGAGTTAGTACCTGCACAGGAAGCAAACAGATTAGTATAAAACTTTTTAGCATGATCCAACATTTCATGCTGTTCAGTGAGTATGGATCCAGTTTCAGTGGTAAGATTGTGGATTTGATTTTTGGCATGCCTCCCAGAGGCCTTTTGGTGGAAGTAGGTTGTATTTCTATCTCCTGAAGTAAGCCAATCACACCTCCCTCTCTGTTTCCAGTCATCTTCATTCATATTCAAAAGGAGGTCTAGGTTATTCATGAGGGTCTTTTCTTCATTCAGATCATGATCCACAGTGTTTTGCAGGGCTGAAAGCTTGTCCCGATTTTTCCTGAATCTGTTTATTTAGATTCCCAAATTTCGTTGAACTCCAACTCTTTAATGCATCCCGAACTTCTCTCGATTCCACTTGCACACCCACATCCCTAAACGAATTGCCTTAGTCCAAACTTGTTCGGTGATAAAGTGCATACCGAGTCTTGAAGCGAGAGGGATCAAATCTGGGGATCTTTCTTTTCCTGGAATTTGGATTTTGGGGAGAGGATTTTGTGGATATAAGAATAGTTAGATGGTCACTCCTAGAAGCACAGTGATGAGTGACAGAAAAGGCAGGAAAAAGAGTTAGCCAGGCAGGGTTGGCAAAGGCTCGGTCAATTCTTGCTTGGACGGGTTAATCAGGTATACCATTAGTCCAGGTAAAGGGTGCACCAGTAAACCCAATATCATGAAGGTTGCAGTAGGAAATAGCTTGCCTGAAGTTTTCCATCAGATATCTCGGTCTAGTAATGCCTCCAGATTTTTCAGCAGCATGAAGGATTTCATTGAAGTCCCCTGCACATAACTAAGGATAACGAGGCTTGATCTGTAGTCTTTTTAGAAGTGACCAAGAAATGGTTCTCGAGATCTCTTCAGGATGGCCATAAAACCACGTAAAGCGGTAAGTAGATTGGTTGAAAGTAACAATTGCATCAATGTGACCTTGAGAGGATCCAAGGATGTGCACTGAAAGGGTGGTATTCCATAATAAGGAGAGTCCCCCCTCTGGTTTCGATACTATTTACATGGAAACCAGAGGTAAACCCAAGTCGATTTCTGAGAGACTCCATAGCATTGTAGGTAAGTTTGGTTTCAGAGAGAAAAATGAGGGAAGGGGAGAGATTCTTAATCAGGCTTTTGAGACTAGAATTTGCCTTAGGGTTGCCTAAGCCCTGCAGCCTCAAGATAAGGTATTCATGGTTGTGGGTGGGGCTGCATTGCAGCCTCCACCAGAAGAGAGCTAAATGTTTGTTTGGATTTCTTTGTAACTGAGGGGCCTTCTCCATTATCAGAAGTTTCTTCATTTTTCCTTTTCCCCAATGTCTGATCAATGTTAGTAACATCAGATAGGATTCTGGGAGGGTCTTGTTTCTGTCTTCTAAAAGTTTTGGTTGATAAAGTTTGCTTTGTTTCATTTTGAGGCAGGTTTGTGATGGTGGTTGTAGCAGGCTTTGAGTATGTGAGAGTATTATGGCTTGTTAGATGACTAAGGTCTTTTTGCTGATTTGGTAGCAGGTTGACAGTAGAAATAACGGTGGAGGGGAGAGGGTTGGCTGTTGGAGGGTGAGAAATTTTTTGGTCGGAGGGAGTTTGGGGGGTTACAGGAGTGATAGAGGATGTGTACTTGGTGGGAGTTGCAGTGGAGCAAACTTTTGGTAGAGAAGAGGAGGGATGGGTCCAGGGATGAGGGTTTGAAAAAAGGGTCAAATTGGATGACATGGACTAGTCATGGTGAGGAGATAGAGTGTTGTTAGCCTTAGTAGTAGGTGGTGGTTGAAAGGCTGTTTTGCCTGGGGATGGGGTTTTGTCTCTTATGCTTTCTGGGGTAGAGTGAGTCACGGTTTAGGTGAATGAGTGGTTGGGCTTTGCAAAAAGGTGGTTTTGTCACTATCCATAGAAGATAAGGATTGCAGGTGTTGACTTTTGAGAGATTCCTGGGTTGACTGGAATTTGGAAAGAGCGAAATTTGTCGGGAAGCCTGAATTTCCAATTTTTGGTTTTGGGAAGAGGGGTTTTCTGGGATAATTTCCATGTCTAAAAGTTGAAAATCCTTAAAAAGCTTGGTGTTTTTTGATGCATTTAACCAGGTACCGTATTTGAAGGACTCTTCATCCTCCACATTGAACTCATCTATGGCTGAGGGGCAGTTTTTGGCGATATGTACAATATGACCACAGTAGTAACAGAAGACTGGAAGCCGTTCATATTGGAAAAGGGCGATGTGGGTACTCAAACTGGATGGTAAGAGGGATTCATCCTCAGCAAAACAGTGAGAACTTGGGGTATGGGTTTGGATATTGAAAGAGAGGCTCTCAATCAGAAAAGGGGTAGATTAGTACCTTGTGCTTCTCTTAGTTGCAAAAAGGAAGCATTCTGCAGGTCTTTTGCTATCTTCCTTCCCACTTCTTCAGTGTAGCAATGAGTAGGGAGTCCACATACATGAATCCAGAAGTCACATTCTTCAAATTCCTTATCTTTGCTACTTTGCTGTGGTTGCCATGGTTTGAGGACTAGTAGGACATCATCAAAGCACCAAGGTCCATCAAATTGCACTCTCTTCAGATCTTCATTTTCTTCAAAAAGAAACTGAAAAAAATTCCTGCTGATCCTGATAACTTTGAATTTGGTGGTGGACCAAGACTTTTCCATAGCAATTCTGTAGTTTTGACTTGAATCTCCTTAGAAGTTATGAATTTCCTAAGAGACTCGCAACATCCTTTCTTTACTCCTTCCTTTAGATCGATTTCTTTACATTAGTGATGTTGTGAGTGCATCTTGCGGTAAAGTTTGGCTATGAGGTAGGGAGATCTTGCTTGTCCATTGATGAAAGGTTTTGGAGAGCCACAAGGGCTGGAAACATAGTTAAGGAAACTAGAAAAGCTCACTTCAAGAGAGAGAAAACATTATCAAAAACTTGATAGATCATTTTTAAATCAGTTATTCTTTATAGATATATATCTAGAGACAGTTTTGTAGATCTGTATTCTTTATCCTACTATCCTACTATATAATACTAGTGATAGAGTATGCCGTGCAAGCACACGGCATGCCTTTCCAAATAAATTGAATTATATATCGTATTTAAGTAAATGCATAACAAAGGTGAGATCTTTGATATGTAAATCTTACATATACTCACTTTCTTTGAGAATATTAAATGTAATCACAAATAATACAATAATAAGTCATACATATGTTTAAAGTTTAGTAATACAATAAAAAGCCATGCATATATTAGAAAAGTAATAGTGCCCCCGATAACTTACAAAACTACAAAATATTACTTCAGTGATAATGTTTGATGCAAAAAGTTATGCAAAAACTTGAGTTATCAGTATAGTACCAACATAAAATTCCATCAGAATCATTGCATTGAGGAGTCGATCCTAACTATAAACGTCATCAAAACCTATAACCACAATCATCAAGTACCTCAAATCATTCAGAAAATTTTTGGAGAATATTTCTCCCTCATAATAATGTGAGAAATATCTACAAAAGAAGGAAAAAGTTGCATCTCTAACCATAGGGGCAATTTGGAATCAAGATTTGCTTATATCAGCTTTAATTTTCACTTACATCAATTGATGGAACAAAATCTGTCTCTTCTAACCTGATCTTAGCATTTCGAATCAGAGGGAGTCTTTCATGGAGGTGCCATGGCAGTCTTAATGTTATTGAATTATCCACAAAAGCCCTTGTAACACCCTACATATAACACAAAAGCTTGTCATGGAATTGTAAATTAGATTGTGATGAATTTATGAATGAATAAACAACGTTAATCTACGGGAGTTTGATTCGAACGTAACACAAAAGCTTGTCATGAAACTGTAAGGTAGATTGTGATGAATGAATAAACAGCTTTAATCCACATAAGAAAATTTTGATCTTTTACACCCTATAGGTATTGAAACTTGGTAAAAGGCTCAGTAAATTCAATTGGGCTCACCTGTCGAATCCACCGGTACACATACGTTGATATTTTTAACCCTTTTGAAGAATCAAACTTTTCAATCTCTCTAAGTAAGCCAATCAAACCTCCCTGCAAAAGAACGTGAGAAATATCAAAATGAAGACTTGGGTGGATAGTTCAAAGTAAGTGAAACTACAAAGGAGAGGAGCCTCCATCCTTTAATGTGAAATTAGTGCAGTGATCCCTCCAATTATCATATGTCTGTGTTTTAGAATCGGTAGAGACACATTCAAAACACGAGGAATCACTGTACAACAAGATAGGACCAATTCTCCCTACACAATATCATATCTTTGTGCAATAGACATAACAAGTCGTACATTGCTCATCGCAAGCTTTTCTCTTGCCAGATAGTATTCTAATTGCTTGGACTGTAAATCTGCTCGATCGAGTAATGTTTAATGAAGCGGCAAGTTGCTCGTCTGAAGGCTCACACCCGAATCTTTGCTTCAGCCTGAAAAATTATCAATGCATATAAAAAACAGGGTAACTCAATGCATCAAAACATTCTACAAAGACTAAAAGAGGCCAATTTCGCGTGGCAATGAAAGAAAAATTGGACAGTATGTATGCGTCACTGCGTACTTCTAGACCATTGATTGATACATGTGACAGGTTCATATATACTCATTGATTTATAAATGTTTAATAGCACACTACAGTGATCATATGGGCATATACATAGGTAAATGGGTTCCGGGATTTGAAATAATAGAGAGTAAAAGAAGAAATGATAGTAATGTATACCTTGCCTTATGATCTTCTAACCAAACACATTCTTTAATTTTAATAGACAGAGGAACAACTTCCTTATGAGTGAGGAGTTCTTCATTACCAACACCCATAATATAATTTTCGAAACGATTGTGAAGCAGCTGGTCTGATACCCCATGTCATGTAGGAATGAACATAAATTTCTCTATAATATATACTTCAAACACATAAATGTGAGCAATTTTTTTCCTGTTTCTGCATAGTAGGATTTCTGGTGTACATCCTAAGCTGTTTTTTTTTTTCACGCCATCTAGCTAGCAATTGCTAAATGCCGGTAAAGTTTAGAGTTTTGTTTTCCTTTCATTTGAAAAGACAAAGCACTCGATAAAATTTATTTTCCTAAATATATGATGAAACAAACTCAGGCATAAATACTAAACTGAATCAAACAACAATAACAGAAAAGAAATGAGGGCAAGAAGGGTGCATTATGCAAGTGTAACTAAACAGCAAAATGATCATAGGAATACCTGTGAGGAAGAAGCCATTACAAGTAGGTCAAGAGAAATGAGGCATACAATTAACTATGTTAAACCAAGAACAGCTTCCAAATAACCCTACAAAGCGTAAGAGGCATCACACAATTGAACACAAGAAACATATCATCTCTGAAATTGCATTTTATATTCTCAAACCAAGACATTCACAAATGAACAACAATGTTTAATTCGAGAACCTGTCATTAACTAAGCAACCGTAAAACCATTTACAGTAAAAGAACATTGCAAAAAGGAAATATTTTAACTACCTTTGGAACATATTTTCTAGAATCATTGGCATATTGCTAGCAACTAAACATAGGTCACCCTAGCAACATATTTTTTGGTAAGATGAAATAGAGACTAATAACTCTAAAGACAAACATAAAGCACACATCATGCCTAATATCCCCTCTTATCACAACTCTAGAATGTAGTTGTTGTCTTTTTTTAGTAACAACAGTCGAAAACACAGTTAATGTTTTTGGTTACCATTTTTTTCTGCGGTTCATGAAGCAATAATTAAATTCTATAAACAAAATTCTATACGATAGTAACATCAATTGAAACCACTCCATAAACTAAATTCTATACGATACTTCTGTACAAAGAAGAGTACACCTAATCTTTTATTGTTAGGATATGGTAATTTATTTTCAATGACTTCACTGACTCTTAGAGGTTTCAATCATGGAGATAACTCATCCAAAGGCTACAAAAACCTGAAAAGCTGTTTCCAATTCCCACAACACCAATTCACAACCTCTTGCTAAGAAATTAAATGTAAGGAACAAAGTGTAAAACCAGTAAAATCCACCAAACACTGAAACTTTTTACAAAGAACCTATGATTTCCTTTAAAACTCATTGATGAAACCTCTGCTATGCAACCTGAAGGAAGCATATTTAACATGAATCCTCTTTTTTAACCAATTAAGGTGTACTTGCAGAAAGCATGCCATAAAAACATGGAATAAAAGTGAAAAACAACTGTAGGAACAGAAAAGAAAAACCTATGCGTAAATATCTCTTATATATACATAAGTATATCAGTAGTATCTCACACTTAATAAGGCTTAACGCATACATACAATAAATGCAAAAAGGCACATTTAAGCATTTATCATCCACCAACAACACATGTAGGCAAAGCAAAGAACAATCAAACACATACCTAGAAGCACCACAGCAAAGTAAATGCAGTGCAAACGATTTTTTTTGGTATGTAAGGCTAAAAAACAGTGTAATTGAAAGTGAATGGAAAAAGAGTATTATATAAAGCCAAATTGAACCTTTACCCAGTCCAAAAATGCTGAGTTCGGATATAGAGAGCATCTTCCAAGTGATTGAGTAGATATCCATTGTATAAATGAAGGAAACTTCTCACATAATCCCAGATCCGACAGATACATCCAGCTCACAACACAGCATACTAATACCCAACGGAAAATACAGAAGCTGGCGGATCTTCAACACTGTCGCCGCCTTGCAGAATTCTTGGATTGACGGAAAAGACAGATATCGAACGCATTTGATTTGGTTTTTTTTTTTGGGTTTTACCCTCTGGAAATTTGATGAGGCAGAATCTGGACCGGTGGAATTTGAGGGAACAACTGAAAACAAAGAAATTAGATTAGTATTAGATAAAGAAAAATGAGCAAGAAAATATATCTTGTAAAATCTAAATAAATAAAAACAAAAAAATTGATAATATATAAAGCAAGCTTGACACCTGTCACTATGGGAAGAAAGCTGAAGTTCTATGCAAGAGAGACGTGGCCAACTTGTTGCACTTACAATTTATAAGTAGGTAGACAAAGACAAGAGGGTTTGATATTGGGCTGACACGTGTCACTCCCTGATTGGTCAGGCCTTAATTTTTTTTTTTTTTGCTTTTACCTTTTTTTTTTGTTTTTATTTTGGCTTCTCCCTTTCCTACCATCTAATACAAAGCCCCCTCCTTTTTTTCCCTCCCCATTCCTATATCATGCATCATATATATATATATATCTTTTTTGTAGTTCGAATTTTTGGGGCCGGTAATTTTTTTGGTCATCATTTTCTTTTATATCGCGTGTATATGACGGTTTTTCACTGCGATCATTTTTTTCGGTTGTTTATATATTCTCATTTGCTTTAAATTCTAATATATTTCGTTCTTATCTTTTTGTGTTGTGTATCAAATTTTTCCCCGATATAGCTGCCTTGTTTGCAATTAGCTACTTTTGTCGTGTTTTTTTTTTTTTGGGCCGTTGGTTTTTTTTTTTTCCCCCATTCCTATACCAAGCATCATATATATATATATATATCTTTTTTGTAGTTCGAGTTTTTGGGGACGGTAATTTTTTTGGTCATCATTTTCTTTTATATCGCGTCTGTATGACGCTTTTTCACCGCGATCATTTTTTTCGGTTGTTCATATATTCTCACTTGCTTTAAATCCTATCTTACTATCTTACTATCTTACTAAATCCTATTTTTTTAGGAACGTCATTTGACGCGTGGTGTTAAAAAGCAACGCCAGCCAGTGTGAGTGACGTCCCTGTATAAAAATTCATCGGGTGCCGAAGTAATTTTTTGTGGTGCCAGGAGTAAGATGGGTGCCAGTAGTAAATTTGGGGTGTCTTTAGAACCCCTAATAAAATTATGCTAGGTTTTATCGAGGAAGACTTCCCGACCTTCTAACTGCTACCGTCCTCTCTCTGGGACTAGCAGTTTAACTGCTCTGCCTCAAACAACAACTGCTACCATTTGCATTAATATTCAAGGCATATTTCTTTAAGTTAAAAAGCTCTTGGTTTCAAGAAAGCAACACACCTCACGCCATTTGTGCATTTTGTTTATTGAACCTGAAAAGTTGGCATAAAATCAGTCAATCTCCATATAAAGCACGTATCTTTATCTCTTTTTGTTCAATGGGTCCTCAAGATTGTTGTTGGATTCAATGAATTTTGGTCGGAGAAGGGTATTTATGTTTGTGGGCAGCTGTAAATTGAGCTGAAAATGACTCAAGAGACTGCTTTGGTCGCCGTAGATGATGCCGACACGGCGGCACATGCGTCGGTGGACAGATGGTTGTTGTTGGAGTGAAACTTCATCCTCAGAGTAGAGAGCTTTTTATTAGCTGTATATTAGTATAATAGTAGATATTGTTATTATTTGTATTTGCTGTTAGAGTAATTATAGGAATGTATCTAAATTTTAGTTATAAACTTTGTTCGTATTATAGCGATTCTTATACACTTCTATATATTTTGTAATACTGAACAATTGTGAATATCAATCAAATCATAATTCTAAATTAACTTTGTTATGGTATCAGAGCTTTACGATCAATTTTTTTTTAAATCCTAAAATTTCTTCTTGCCGCCGCCGGTCTTCTTCATCTCCTTCTTCTCCAAAGCTCATCACCGGACGTTATGGCTGCCACCTCTATCATCACCTTCAATACGGCTGCCCAAGCCACCATTAAGCTTGATGCCAGCAACTACTACGTTTGGCACATGCAAATCGAGTCCCTTCTCGTTGGAAACGGTCTTTTTGGGTACGTAGATGGTACTAAGGCCATACCGCCGGCCACCATCACCGCCAACGGCCAAACTTCTCCCAATCCAAAATTTGTCACGCATACTCGACAGGATAATTTAATCAGAATTTTGCTGATTGCATCACTTACCCCTGAAACGGCCACCCTGCTTTACGGCAAAACAACGGCTGCCCAAGCATGGAAAACCCTAACGGATGCGTACGCCACTCCGTCTAGGGCCAGAATCCGCAACCTCAAGGACGCCATGAGGGCTCATCAACGTGGTTCCACCTCTGTTCATCAATTCCTCTACACAATGAAGCACAAACGCGATGAACTCGCATTGCTCGGGTCGCAAATGGATCATGACGACTTTGTTCATCTAGTTCTCGGTAATATAGGCCCAGAATATTCCAATATTGCCCGCGCAATTGCTGTTCGGGACACCGTCATCTCGTTTGAGGAACTTCATGAGAAGCTCCTAAGTTTCAACCACATTCGCACCGGCGGTGCTTAGTTTGGTCCGGCCACGGCTCACGCGGCGTACATGCCGCCATCTCACCCTTCCCGGACAGCCTCCCAGCCGCAGCAATGGAGGAATACAGGCTCCGGTTCCTCTTCAAATCAGCAAGGTAGCCGCTACAATGGAGGAAATTCCGCCGGTAATAATGGGCTACAGGGTGGCGGTAATTATGGTCAACAGCAGCATCATTGGCGTGGAAATAACAACAATTCTAGGACAAATAATTCAGCCAATAATTATGGCACCAATAATTCAAACCGACGTCCGTTTTTGGGTAAGTGCCAACTCTGCTATGTTCAAGGTCATTTTGCCCAGAATTGTCCTACTTTTGATGGTCAGCTCAGTCATATTTTTGGTCCCCCGGGTCAACGATCACCACAGCCTCCGACTAATGTTGTAGCCCCGGCACTTGACTCGGCTCAGTTTGATTCGAATGCTCCCAATTGGCTCCTGGATAGTGGAGCATCGCATCATGTGACTTCGGACTTGCAGAACTTGTCCCTACATACACCGTACACTGGCACTGATGACCTTCTGGTTGGTGATGGTAAGGGCCACTCTATTACTCATACTGGCAATTCTTCAATTCCCATTAATTCTGTTAAATCTATTCCATTACGTAATGTCCAACATGTCCCGTAATTTACTTTCTATCTCACAATTGTGCAAAGCCAATGATTTATCTGTTGAGTTCTTACCATCTGAATTTGTTGTGAAGGACATTCAGACGACCAAGCCCATCCTCCGTGGTCCAGTTAAAAATGGATTGTACGAGTGGCCAAATCCTCCTATTGTCGCCTTTGCTTCTAATAAAGCCTCCTCTCAAGATTGGCATCACCGTTTGGGTCATCCGGCTCATCCTATTTTATCATTTATTTTAAGAACTTATGATTTACAGTCTAGTAATAATTCTTTTACGCATTGCTCTGCCTGCTTAGAAAGTAAAAGTCATAAACTGCCATTTGGCGACTCTACTTTGAATTCATCTCGTCCTCTCGAGATCATTTTTAGTGATGTGTGGACATCACCTGTTATTTCCGATGATGGTTTCAAATATTTTATAATTTTTTTTGATCATTTTACGCGTTATATTTGGTTTTATCCACTCACACGAAAATCTGATGTTCATCCTACGTTTATCCACTTTCGTTCCATTGTTTAAAAATTCTTTGAACAATCTATGAAAATAATTTATTCTGACAACGGTAGTGAATTTATATCTCTACGCGAATATTTTGCAACCAACGTTATTTCCTTTTTTACCACTCCGCCTTACACCCCTGAACACAATGGAATTTACGAGCAATTTGAAATATGCATATTGTTGAAATCGGCTTAGCCCTATTGGCTCATGCTTCGCACCACCTCGTATTGGCCTTATGCTTTCCATCTCTTTGTATATCTAATAAATCGTATGCCCACACCCACTCTCAAAATGCATACCCCCTATGAATCTATTTTTAAAACCCCTCCCAATTACACTAAACTTCGTATTTTTGGTTGTCTCTGTTATCCCTGGTTGAACGCTCGTCTGAAGTTTGAACGCTCGTCTACTTCAAATGGACGGAGAGTGGACGCTCGTCCTCACTGCGTCTGAACTCTCTGATCCAATTCAAGCTTCTGAACGCTGGTTCAATAAAGTGAACGCCCGTTCTTCAAATCAACGCTGTCGCTTTGTCTCGGCGCCGCTTGACGCTTTCGTCCAGGCGGCGTCTGAAGTTTCTGCTTCGATTTTTCACCTGGGCGCTTGATGGGCGCTCGTTCTTCAAAGGAAATTCGGTTATGGAAAAACAGAGACTCAATTTCAAAAACAGAGCACGAACTCTATAATCAATTTACACCAAACAACATTTAAATATTTTCTGGGTAATTAATACTTAATAAAAGACTCAAAGCTGAAGCTAACCGTGCCGAATCCCCGGCAACGGCGCCAAAAACTTGTCCCGGATTTTATTGATTATGAAAATAAGAATGACAAGTTATAAATTTATAATCCGGTTTCCCCAAGAGAAGGGATCGTAGTATAGCGATGTAAAACCGGTCGAACTCGAGGATTTGAGGTTGAGAGGTGGTTCGATTTTGAGTCACAATTGTCACGAGATCGTTACAAATTAAGATTACAGTAATGAGATTAAAGAGGGCAAACAATAGGTTTCACAATTTAACAAATTATCGTGTTTCTAATCATACAAGCATGCAATATCAGGACCAAAGATTAGGATCTCCTAAACCGAATGCAACCCCTAATCTCTTAGGTGAATGAAACAATCAAAACACAAGGTATAATCTCTCGATTAATTTATCTAAACCGTATTCGATAAACTCTCGTTTTATACTCGAATATTATGGTTCAATTACGTGTTATACTGATTCAATGCATACAATCTCTCGTATGGCAATCCGTAAGCAAAATCTCTCGATCAAGCTATGAACAATAAAATGTAGAACTTGTAATCTAACCTTTGGTTTGAAATCTTTGCAATGCTTTATATTAGAAAACCCGAAAACCGTCGAATTGCTTCCCCAATTGCTTGCCCTTGATGAGTTTAGCTATCCATACCACTAATGACCATTTTGGGTTGATGAGAATGCACCATATAGTTATGTGTAGAGCAGGAATTTATATGAAATAAAGCCAAGGTCATGAACAACAATGGAAATTTTGAAGAAATCTCTAAGTATTTGATTATTAAAACTAGAATGGAAACAATACAAGAATTTGTTTGATAGACTCTCCCTCTCAAAATGCTAAAAACAAAGACTGAAAAGGAAGAAGAATTCTCTGCACTAAGTTCCCAATGAACAGTATTTATCCAAATAAGAATATGCTATCAATTATTATAATATTAACTTTTCCCTTGCTTTGCTCTCAAAACAGCCCCTTGAATCACTCCCACGTGATTTTGAACCAAAAATGAGTGTCCTTGACTTGCTTTTATGAGTGTCATTGACTTGGTCCAATGTTTAAATGTATTATGTACCTACAACACACATGAAATATACCAAAGCATAACACATTTCCACAATGATATAAAATAATCATTTAAGCACATAAAATGTGTTATTTGGAAATTAACATTTATAAAACCGTGTTTGCTCAATAAATCATTTTAAGATTCATTTTCAATGCAAATTATATTAGTTAGGGTGAAATTATAATATAAAGTATAATAAAGTATCGTATAATTCCACCCTTAACAACTCCCCCATACTTAAACCTTTGTTCGTCCCGAACAAAACAATCAAAACATAGCTCAACTTTTATATCTATCCAAATAGTTTCCGAACTCAAGTGACCACTGATGCAATGACCATAGCGGGGAGTACCAAGTAGCGATAGACATTGTGTATGTGTTGAAACAAGCCTTTTTCAATTTTTCACAATCTTTCTAAATACATATCCTTTACAAAGCAATTATAATGAACATCTACGGCATATACTTGATTTCAATCACGCAAAAAGTCGTCTGTGTGCTCATTAGGATGATCCACAAATCATATCTATAAGTTTATCTTTGGGGATAAAGTCATCATTAACCAAGTCTTGAATTTATTCCAACTCACGCAATGCTATAATTTTTTTTTTTTTTTTTTTTTGAAGAACTATTTAACACACACATCGTAGTGAGCTTTTGCCCGTCATAGTAGAAATAGGACATTTAAGTGATAATCCCTACCTACTCAATCATAAAGCGACTTTTACGAACACACACTACATTACTTAAACGGGATTTACATTGGCGTTGGGTGAAGTAAAGCATACCACTGTGTGCATAATACCCCAAGTAACAATTTTATTCATTCGTTTTATTTCAAGACTTTGGCGATGGTTTATTTATCACATTCAAACATCTGATATTCACGGCTGCGTTCGGGACTTAGGCGTTCAATCACTTATACTATTAAGATGAATCACTAGAAAGTAAAAGGATATGGTTTAAAATTCATGCTTTTATATCAAAGGCTTTAGTGAAAGTGTGGTCTATCTCACATCGGTACAAGCATGCTATAGTTATCTTACGTAGTCACATAGAATCATTGTAAAAAACTACAACTAGTGAGCATTTTGTTTCAATTACATGCCGGAATCTACAAGTGTTCAAGTGTAGAATTTTTTTAATTTTCACTCATTTTGCATTAAAAACATGATATTATGATCAAGGGTAATTATAGGTGCAACGAACCAAGAACCCCCCACACTTAGAATACAACGTGTCCTCAAGTTGTTTAGGAAATAAATTAGAGATCAAGTACTTAGTGATTCGATAGGCGTAGGATCATTGTGCGGTGGGCATGAACAATTCATAGCGATCCTCGTAAGTGTAGGTCATATCAACCAAATAGCTATAGTGCAACCTGTAGGACTTGAAAACCACAACCAATATCTCGGGGCACAAATGGGGGCATGCTATAATAAGATATGGGAGATAGTGACTCGGGCATGATGACAGGTAATCAAGATAGGCTAGCACGAGATGCATGCCAAAAGATAATAAACATAGCCATCCCGACAAAATATGAAGCCAAGGCCTAAGTATCGGAAGAAAAAACAAACATTGGAGAGTATAACTCAATCCTTTTATTACAAAAGACAAGGAAAATAAAACAGAAAAACTAGCTAACACACAAAGCTAGGACACCTCTAGAAAGCGCTTTTATTTACGTTGTTAGCTCAACTTTCTTTTGAACTCAACCCGGATCGGGCCACTTGATCTTTACGCCCGTTATTTCATCAAATGAGCTCATGCGAAACAACATTGAAGCGAGAGAATTTGGCTTTTAACCGCCTTCCAAACCTTTCTCATTCTTTCTCTTGTTGATTTCCTCTGGTTTCTTCTCACATTCAACTCATGCTCCTTCCAATACTGCTCCATGTCCCAGCTACCAGCAAAGACTTCTTCTGTATGATCATTAGTGGTGCTGTTTGAATACAGATCGGGGCTAAACTCCTCCAAATCCTGGGTATCAGAGATATTACCACAAAGGATGTCAATGAATTTGATGAACATCGGAGTTTCTTCGGTTTGTCCTATGTAGTGCTTGCACCGTTGTCCGTTTACCCGGAAAGGTTGATTATCTTTTCCATTGAGTTCCAACACACCACTAGGAAAGTCTGAATGATCGTGAAAGGTCCCGACCACGCGTCCTCGATTTTCCAGGAAAAGATGTAATCTTGAATTATAAAGGAGGACTTGTTAGCGGTATGAAACTCTCTTTTTGATCTTCTTGTCGTGGAGCGGTTTCATTCATGTTTTGCTTGATTTTAGCACTTTCATAAGCCTGGAGTCTCAACTCGTCCACTCGTCACATTTCTTTATGTCGATGTTGCTTGCAAGCTTGGGAATCGAAATTTAGGAACTTGGTTGCCCGATAGCTCGATGTTCCAATTCGATGGCGGATGGCATGGTTTTCCGTAGACCATTTGGAATGGAGAAGTACCCATGGGGTCTTATACGATGTCACGATAAGCCCATAGAGCATCGTCCAACTTCGGACTCAATCCTTACGGTGACTATTGACCGTCTTCTCAAGAATTTTCTTTAAGCTCTGATTACTTCGCTCAACTTGACCACTTGTCATAGGATGATATGGTGTACGGTTTGTGGCGAACACCATATTTTTCTAACACTTTATCAAGTGGTCTATTGCGAAGTGTGTCCTTCATCGATCAAGGCTCGTGGGCAGCCAAACCTCACAAAAATATTTCTCTTTAAAAATTTCATGACCGTTTTATGATCATTGTGAGGAGTGGCGATCGCTTCCACCCATTTAGATACATAGTCTCACGAGACCGGGGATGTATACATTACGCATGAGGACGGAAAGGACCCATAAAGTCAATTCCCGGACATCGAACACCTCACACTCCAAAATGGGCTTCAACGGCATATCATACCTCCTTGTCAACGCCCGGTTCTCGGCATCACATCACGGCCTTTACAAAAGGCTTGGTGTCCTTGAAAATTGATGGCGATAAAAACTAGATTGGAATATCTTTGCAACGGTCTTCCAGGGACCGAAGTGGCCACCAGTGGGACCACTATGACATTGCTCAATTATGTTCCGTTGCTCAGACTCCGGAACACATCGACGAAGCAACCCATCTTTACAAAGCTTGAAAAGATGCGGTTCTTCCCAGAACATAATATTTGGATCGAGAGAAGAATTTCTTCTTCTCTTGATAGGAGAATTCAGGGGTTCAGTACCGGGAATGGAGATAGTTTACGATAGAAGAATACCACGGTGGGTCGGAAATACTGACCATCCACGGACATGACACTCTCGAAAGGGCAATATAAATCAATGTCTGTGGATCTTCCTCTCCTATGGGTAGTACTCTGGAAATGTGATCTCACTCTCAGTATTTTCACTACCCTTGATATCCTTAATATGAACATCAAATTCTTGAAGGGTAAGAATCCATCGCAGATAGTCTTGGTTTGGCGTCCTTTTTATTCATTAGATAGCGTAAAGCCGCATGATCTGTCCAAACAATCACATGAGCACCCAATGATAACCGAATTTGTCCATAGAAGACTACGGCCAATAATTCCTTTTAGGTGGTTGTATAATTAGCTTTGTCTTTGGTTTAGAGTGTGACTTGCATAGTAGATAGGTTTAAATTTACCTTTAATTCTTTGCCCCAATCTTTGCACTAACGGCGTAATTGGAGCGTCACACATCAATTCAAAGGTAAATTCCAATCGGGGAGATTAGAATTGGAGCGGAGATAAGGCGATTTTTAAGCTCCTTGAAGGCATACTTGCAATCATTGTCAAAGTTGAAAACGATACCATCTTTAAGTAGAGTTGATAAGGGTTTGAGATCTTGGAGAAGTCTGAATAAATCTCTGTAAAAATAACGTGACCAAGAAAACTCGACTTCTTTCATGTTTTGGGATAGTTCATTTTTCTATGGCTTCTACTTTGGCCCTATCAACCTCTATTCCTTTCGCGAGAGATCTTGTGGCGAGAACAATCCCTCATCCACCATGAAGTGGCATTTTTCCCGATTGAGGATTAAATTCTTCTCCACACATCTATTCAAAACCTTGTTAAGATTATCGAGGCGGTTGTCAAAAGATTGACCAAACACCGAGAAATCGTCCATAAAGACTTCCATGCACTTCTCAATTAGCCCATCAAAGATAGCCAAACATACATCGTTGGAATGTAGGTGAGGCATTACAAAAGGCGAATGGCATTTGCTGTGGCGAAAGTACCATAAGAGGCGGTGAAGGTCATCTTTTCTGATCAATCGGATCAATAGGGATCTCAAAATACCGGAGTATCCGTCCGAGGAAGCAATAGAAGGGTGCCCGACCAAGCGCTCAAGCATTTGGTCGATGAAGGGGGCGGAAAATGATCTTTCATAGTGACCTCATTTAATTTCCTATAATCAATACAAACCCGTCATTAACCTCAAAGCTACTTCCTCACCTTTATCGTTCTTTTCCACTGCAATCCCCCCTTTCTTAGGGACGACTTGCGTGGGGGATACCCAATCACTGTCAGCTATTGCGTATATGATCCCCATGTCCAATAGTTTTATAATCTCTTTCTTTACCACCTCTTGCATATGTGGATTTAAACGTCTTTGAGGCTGCCGAACACATTTGGCTCCCTCTTCGGTCTTTATCTTATGCATACACACGTCAGGAGATATACCTTTAATATCTCCTACTTGCCAACCGAAAGCTCTCTCGTTGCTTCTCAAGACGTTTAATAACTTATCCTCCTCCTCTTACATCAATTTGGCGGAGATGATTAACGAAGCTTATCGCCTTCCTCGAGGTAAACATACTTTAAGTGCTTAGGTAAAGGTTTTAGCGTTAAATCTTCAGGGGGTTCTTTTAAGCTTGACTTGATATCTCCTTGCTTCAACTCCGACTCACTGATTGTTCTTGAGGATTCCACAAACAAGGTCTCTTCTTGCAGGTCCTCAGCTTCCAAAGCAGTCCCAATGCTGTCAAGGTGGATTCTACCGTAACTGTTCAGATTGTCCACCAGTCTTTCATACTCTGGGTTCATGGCCATGACTTGTGTTTCCACAAAATCACTGAACTCGTCAGTTTCATCAATGGAATAACCGGTTGGGCTTTCAGACGGTCGCTTTAGAGTTCTAGAAACATTGTATCGCACTTCTTCATCACCAACTCTTAAGGTTACATAACCTTCATCACAATCTATGACAGCACGGGCTGTTGATAGAAATGGTCTACCAAGGATCAACGGAGTGTTTTCTTCTTTTACATCGGGACAAACCAATCCACGAAATGTGAATTTGTCGACTGTACTAAGAGATCTTTCAAAAATCCTTCGGCTTTCTTGATCGACCTATCTCAAAGCGAAGGTTCATCGTGGTAGGTTCCAAAAGATAATCAAGATTAAGTCTTTTGCGAGATGGATAACGGCATTAAAGCGATAGATGCTCTAGGTCACACAAGGAGTGAGGAAAACACGATCTTGGATTTGTAAGGTTAAAACGAATTTCCACTGGATCGCCGTTTTCTTGGAATATGGTCACTTCCAATCATGGAGCACTCTTCATTAATTACTCTATCCATGTTCTCCAATTTCTTTTTCGAAGAAACAACATATTTTATAAATTTAGTATATTTAGGCATCTCAACGAACATCGATAAGGGTAAATTTACTTGTGTGTTCTTGAAAGGTTGAGTACCTTTTAGTACTTCTTATCTTCTTGTAAAGAGATGTTTTCTTTCTTGGTGGGAAAGGAAGTTTGCTCAATTCTTCTTCGAGAGAAAACTTTCTTCGATGATGAAGAAGCTTTAATCGCTTCGTCCTCTAAATCCTTCCATCTCACCGTCTTGTCGATCTTTTTTTACTTGTCGGGATTTCTTCTTCTTGACTTTGAACAGCTTCCTCAAGACTCGGTGGATCACCAAACCGAGTCTCTTCTTCATCTAGGCGGGTGAGTCTTTATCCTCAACTTCCCTCTCCTACCTCATCTCGGTAGGAGGTCTATTCGTTTCCCTAGTTCTGGTAAGAAGCAGGGTTTCCTTGTAGTTGGGTTCCAGATCTCAAATTCATTGCGTGTGACTCCTCTGCTCCGTAAGGTGTAGTAGGAACAATCTCATTGCGTTGGGATACTTGGTTACTTTTAGGGTTCCTTTCTGTGAAACTGGGTAAGTGTCCCTGAGGTCTTGTAGCTAATTGTTCAGCTAGCTGGCCAATTTGCCTTTCCAAGTTCTTGATTGTCTTCTCATACTCGACTTTTGTCGGGCCATCATTTGCCCCAGGATGGTGAGTTTTGGAAACTGGAGGGTTTTGAGTAGTCTATTTGAAGAGTTTGTTGGTATTTCCTTGCCAAATCTGGTTGAGCCTTTGCATGGTATTCGGATTTGGATCTTTGGCTATAGATGGGATTACGTAATTCGATTTCGATTAGAGGTTTGAGAGTTGGTATTTTGGTTATAACCTGGTTGTTGGTTGAAATTCGATTCTGTTTATAACCTTGGTTTTGATAATTGTTCGGCCAGGATGTTGGTTTGAAAACCTCTGGTTTGGTAGCGAAAAACGTTGATTTCGACATTGTCCCCTGTTTAGGGGACAAGCAAGAGATGTGACCTCCCGTGGCACAAGTTTGACAAACTATCGGTGTATACGGCCTCATATGTTGGGCGCATTGACTTGATTGTTGGATGATGGGTATTGATAATGATTCATATTGTGACCATGTTGACAACGGTTGTCACAATACATCACCGGGATATCGAGAAATTTGGAGGAATAGAAGAAGTGGAATATTGATTGTGTTTTTGTGCCAAAGCCAGGTCGGTGATCTGCTTTGTTGAAGAGAAGCGATCGATTGGTTCTGAGACTTGACCTCTTATCATCCTGGGGTAGAAGGTGTAGGGATTGAATCTTGAGTTGGTGCATAGTTATATTTTGCTATGTCTTCAAACAGTCCCACCCTTCACCGGTGTTTTCTTTAAAAAGCCTCCTCCAGATGAGCTATTCACCATTCCTTTGTCGTCTCGGTTAAACCACTTTGTAGAAGGTATTGACTTGTCGTTGCGATCTAAACCATGATGAGGGCAACGATGTAAGATAGATTTGAAACGTTTCCATGCTTCAAAGAACGTTTCATTACCTTCTTGTCGGAAAGTGAAGATATCGGTTAGACAATCGAAATTTCTTGGAGGAGGGAAATATTGGCTCGAAACTCACGTTCCAGATCGGCCAGTCGTGATAGATTCGAAGAAGTAATGAGAGATACCATTCTTTTGCTTCACCCCAAAAGAGAATGGGAATAATTTGAGCTTAAGAATATCATCGAGATATCCTTGATCTTAGTTGTCTTTGCATACTTCCGAAATGCACGCATACGTGGGTATGTGGGTTTTGATTGGTACCCATAAAAGGTGGAAGTATGTTGTATCATTTGAATTAAACCAGATCTTAATTCAAATGGAACCTCGATGTCCGGCATTACGATAGCGGGATGTATAATAATGAGCCGGAATAGTGTAGTCTGCTAAAGTCGCCTATCCGCCATTATTACTTGAGTTGTCAAAGATGACTTCTTCAACGATCTCTTCAAGAGTTTCTTCAACGGTTTCTTCAAAAATACTTCCTTCACTAACCTCGGAAAATTGAGAACTCAAGGAACGTTGAATTTTTCGATTTGGGCCGAACGATTATGCGTTCGATCTCGAGGATTATAGATTAATGGGCTGAATGACTCCGTGTCGCATACACCGGAGTGAAAGCGAGGTAAAGGTGATAAGAAGTGAAAAATAATTCCCGGGAGTGATGGAACGCCCGTTACGAAGGAAAATCGGCGTTACGGAGTTTGAACGCTCGTCTGAAAGTTTGAACGCTCGTCTGCTTCAAATGGACGGAGAGTGGACGCTCGTCCTCACTGCGTCTGAACTCTCTGATCCAATTCAAGCTTCTGAACGCTGGTTCAATAAAGTGAACGCCCGTTCTTCAAACTGAACGCTAAATCGCTTTGTTCTGAGGCGCTTGATTGGGCCTTTCGTCCAGGCGGCGTCTGAAGGTTCTGATACGATTTTTCACCGGGCGCTTGATGGGCGCTTTCGTTCTTCAAAGGGAATTCGGTTATGGAAAAACAGAGACTCAATTTCAAAAAGCGAGCACGAAACTCTATAATCAATTTACACCAAACAACATTTAAATATTTTCTGGGTAATTAATACTTAATAAAAGACTCAAAGCTGAAGCTAACCGTGCCGAATCCCCGGCAACGGCGCCAAAAACTTGTCCCGGATTTTATTGATTATGAAAATAAGAATGACAAGTTATAAATTTATAATCCGGTTTCCCGAGAGAGAGGATCGTAGTATAGCGATGTAAAACCGGTCGAACTCGAGGATTCGAGGTTGAGAGGTGGTTCGATTTTGAGTCACAATTGTCACGAGATCGTTACAAATTAAGATTCTTGTAATGAGATTAAAGAGGGCAAACAATAGGTTTCACAATTTAACAAATTATCAGTTTCTAATCATACAAGCATGCAATATCGGGACCAAAGATTAGGATCTCTAAACCGAATGCAACCCCTAATCTCTTAGGTGAATGAAACAATCAAAACACAAGGTATAATCTCTCGATTAATTTATCTAAACCGTATTCGATAAACTCTCGTTTTATACTCGAATATTATGGTTCAATTACGTGTTATCTTGATTCAATGCATACAATCTCTCGTATGGCAATCCGTAAGCAAAATCTCTCGATCAAGCTATGAACAATAAAATGTAGAACTTGTAATCTAACCTTTGGTTTGAAATACTGCAATGCTTTATATTAGAAAACCCGAAAACCGTCGGAATTGCTTCCCCAATTGCTTGCCCTTGATGAGTTTAGCTATCCATACCACTAATGACCATTTTGGGTTGATGAGAATGCACCATATAGTTATGTGTAAGCGAGAATTTATATGAAATAAAGCCAAGGTCATGAACAACAATGGAAATTTTGAAGAAATCTCTAAGTATTTGATTATTAAAACTAGAATGGAAACAATACAAGAATTTGTTTGATAGACTCTCCCTCTCAAAATGCTAAAAACAAAGACTGAAAAGGAAGAAGAATTCTCTGCACTAAGTTCCCAATGAACAGTATTTATCCAAATAAGAATATGCTATCAATTATTATAATATTAACTTTTCCCTTGCTTTGCTCTCAAAACAGCCCCTTGAATCACTCCCACGTGATTTTGAACCAAAAATGAGTGTCCTTGACTTGCTTTTATGAGTGTCATTGACTTGGTCCAATGTTTAAATGTATTATGTACCTACAACACACATGAAATATACCAAAGCATAACACATTTCCACAATGATATAAAATAATCATTTAAGCACATAAAATGTGTTATTTGGAAATTAACATTTATAAAACCGTGTTTGCTCAATAAATCATTTTAAGATTCATTTTTCAATGCAAATTATATTAGTTAGGGTGAAATTATAATATAAAGTATAATAAAGTATCGTATAATTCCACCCTTAACACGTCCCTACACCAGTCACAAACTTCAACCTCGTTCCCGTCCATGTGTTTTTCTTGGCTATGTTCTCAATCAGCATGCATATTACTACTACGATCTTGTAGAGTCTCGTATGTATATCTCGCGTCATGTCAAGTTTGTCGAGTCCGTTTTCCCTTTTACCTCTACCCTACCCTCGGGTTCAGCACCTTCCTCCCCACCTCTTGCCTCTATCTCGGACTGGGGACCTCCCTCTCCTCCTGTTCATCCTCCTGTCCCCACTCCACTTCCTACTCCACCTAATTCACCGTCACCTCCCCCACCACCACCGTCTCCTCCCCGCCACCCCTCCACCTCCCCTCCCGTCCACTCATCCCATGCGTACTCGCCTCGCGACCATATTCATAAACCTGTTCAAAACTTAACCTTCACACCCACCTTCCTACTCCCCTTGACATTGAACTTACCAACATAACCCAAGCTCTCAAAAATCCAAATTGGAGAACTGCCATGTAGGAGGAATATGATGCTCTCATTCATAATGAGACGTGGTCCCTGGTTCCTTCCCGTCCTAATCAGAATGTCATCAGTTCT
The DNA here is from genome assembly GCA_026214975.1 of Gentiana macrophylla. Lineage (NCBI taxonomy): Eukaryota > Viridiplantae > Streptophyta > Magnoliopsida > Gentianales > Gentianaceae > Gentiana > Gentiana macrophylla. Next base: position 131,884,826 of record CM047806.1, read on the forward strand.
AAGTGGATTTTTCGTCTCAAGCGTCACCCCGATGGCACTATTGATCATCACAAGGCTCGGCTTGTGGCTAAGGGGTTCACTCAACGCCCGGCATTGACTACTATGAGCCGTTTAGCCCGGTGGTTAAACTGCTACAATGCGTGTTGTTCTTACTCCGGCTCTATCTCGGGGTGGTCTTTGCGCCACTAGATATCAACAACGCTGCTTTTACGGGTCATCATGCGAGGATGTATACTTGGCTCACCCACCGGGTTCATCAACCGCGGAGCTTCGACCATGTGTGTAAGTTACTGAAAGGCTATTTATGGGTTGAAGCAGGCTCCTAGGGCTTGGTATGAGGAGCTCAAGGGGTTTCTCCTTTCTAGCAACTTCAGGAACGCTACTGCTGATTCATCGCTTTTCATCTATAATACCGGTACTACTATCATTTATCTTTTGGTATATGTGGATGACATTATTATTACAGGGAATGATACTCAGGCTCTTGAGACGTTCATCTTGTTGTTGGATCGTCGTTTTGCTCCCAAGGATCTTGGTGCACTCTCTTATTTCTTAGGCATTGAGATTATACACAATGATCACGGGTGTATTTTATCTCAGAAGCGATATGCCACTGAGATTTTTTCTCTCTTTCACATGGATGAGGCTAATTCGGTCACTACTCCGCTGCCAGCTGATTTATCTGGTCTTACTGCTCAGTCTGGTTCTCCGCTTGATGATGCTTCTGAGTATCGTATGGTTATTAGCAGATTGCAGTATCTTCTGTTTACCCCTCCGGATCTTGCCTTTTCAGTGAATAAACTTTCCTAGTTCATGCATGCCCCTACTGATCTTCACTGGAATTATGCTAAAGCGCCACGCTTACGTTATTTAATTTGGGGCGGTTTGAGTTCGCTTACTGGTATACCGTGACTCTCCTCCCATTCTTCATGCTTTTTTTGACGCTGATTGGGGTGGCTCTCACGATGATTATGCTTCCACTGGGGCTTATGTTGTCTATCTTGGCAGAAATGCCATATTTTGGAGCTCCAAGAAGCAGTCTACTATTGCCAGGTCTTCTACTGAGGCTGAGTATCGCTCATGTGGGTTACTTTTTTGTTACGTGATCTTGGTTGTTCTCCACCTCGAGCTCCGGTTGTCTCTCGTGACAATTTGGGCACTACTGCAGATTCTGTCACAACCCTGCTTTTCACTCACGGATGAAACACGTTGCAATTGATTATCATTTCATACGCGATCGGGTGCAGCGGGGGTTCTTTACTGGGTTGCCCATGTTAGTGCTCAGGATCAACTTGCTGATTGTCTCACCAAGGCTCTCCCTCGCTTGGCCTTTGTTCACCAGCTAGCAGCAAGTTGGGCCTCGTCCCTCGTCCACCTTGAGGGGTGGTATTAGCTGTGTATTAGTATAATAGTAGATATTGTTATTATTTGTATTTACTGTTAGAGTAATTATAGGAATGTATCTAGCGCTTAGTTATAAACTTTTCGTCATATATATGTGTTACTATACACTTATATATATTTTGTAATACTGAACAATTGTGAATATCAATCAAATCATAATTCTAAATTAACTCTGTTACTTTTGACATGGGCTTTGGTGAAATTGGCTTAGAGATCGTGTCATAGTAATAATGGCATGTCCTTTACACTCTTTAATTGCTCTTTTTTTTCTTTGAGTAGATTCTTGTATTTTTCTTTTCATATGAACAATTATCGTACTTTATAACGATCCCTTTAGCAGTAAATTGATGATTCTGCTGAAAATTGTGATGCAGAAATTGTGGATCATGATGGAAATGCAACACTCTTATCTCTTGTAAAAGCTTTTGATTCTGTTTTAGCTGTGTATGAAGGCTTCCGCAATCTTAGACAGGTTCACTTTTTTTTGCTTCTCTTTTCATGTCTGCGTCCCCCTTATATTGTAATTCTAATAAATACTGCTATCAAAAACTTAATCCAAAATTCAGTAAATTTGAAGTACTATTGCAAGAGCAAAGCATTATAAGTGTTATGCATTCAGAAACTTGGTTTTTGTCCCAATTTTCTTTTAATTTTTGAACCAAGTCTGCTCTCCTCACATAGTTTGCAGAATTCATTTTGTAGAACACCACTTGTAATTATTCATCATTTTGTGGCTTACGGCTATGAAGATGATGGAAGGGTGTAATTGGTGATCCGAAGAGGCTATGATGATCTTCTATCCTTTTTTGAGCTAATGATTCACGCAGTGTGGAATATCCGACTGTATTATGGCTTTTGCTGCTATTGACTTTTGTTCTGGTTTTGGTTTGTTATGTAAACAAATGGTAGGTTCTTCAGAGAAGATCAGCTTGATAAGTCTCGAATCTCATTTACAAAGAACTCAGGTAAGTATTCCTTTGTCTGTCTGTATGTTGTGTTTTTGTGTTTAAACTTCTTTGAACTCGATAATGTGAACTATTAAATTATGGTTTTAACTATATGAAGTTTGAAAGCTGTAAAGCTTTGGTTTTTTTCGGGAAATTGAGTTGTATTCATGAAATACGAATGCAAATTTAGTATCATACCCCACATGCCGCGCCCTACAATTGTTGGTGAAGATGGTCTTAAAACAATGCTAAACGCTGTTTCACAATTTGAGTCACGTAATCAGTTACCACACTGCCCCACTTTTTGTGCGGTGTGGGGTGGGGTGGAGGTTGAGCTAATAGCAAGAATGGTCCCTCATCTTTCCGAAAAAGTTGTGACTTAGCCTTCTTCTTTCATTTTGGTTTGCCAGTCCCTCATCTTTCATTGTTTTTGTGAGAATGGTCCCTCATCATTACTGAAAAACTGTGAATTAGCCCTCTTCATTTGTTTAGGTGTGATCGGTCCCTAATCTTTCATTTTTTTGCAACTTCGGTCCATTTAAGTCACAGCTTTTCGGTAAAGACGAATGACCATTCTTGCAAAAAAATGAATGATGGGGGACTGGTCAAACCAAAAACGAAAGAAGAGTGCTATGTTATCACTTTTTGGTAAAGATGTGAGACCATTCTTGCAAAAAAACAAAACATGAGAGACTGGTCAAACCAAAACGAAAGAAGAGGGCTACATCACAACTTTTTTGTGAAGATAGGGGATCATTGTTGCTATTAGCTCGGTGGAGGTTGGTAGTGGAGTGTGTGCCATATTGTGTTAGAAGTATGGGTTTAATTTGCTGCATTTTTGTTGTAGGACTCCATATGTCACAGGGACGTCTGTGATTGGCATTAAATACAAGGATGCCATTCTTCTTGCTTCTGACACCGGAGGTTCAGTCATCTTGCCTTGATTTTCTTTTGTTATCTTATTTACTATTGTCATGCCGGCACTAATATTCGGTCACAACTCTTTTTTTTTTTTCCCTATTTTCAGCTTTGGTACACTATTTGCTACTATCATTCGTTACATAGTTTCAGCAGTTACCCATATTCTACATGGATGTAGGCTCATTAATTATACTTCTAGCAAGTCCATTTGAGGCATTTACCTTCTGAACAACAAGGTTTTTGGTGGTATGGCCACGTGTATAATCCCCATGGAGTGGTTAGTAAACACCTGATCAGGACAAAATTTTGGAATACTAGGGGCAAGAAGTTGAACACTTTCCTTATTATACCAACTAAAGGAATACACTACTGACGAGGATATTAGTGGGATTTTACAGCCTGGAACCACTTTTTTCCTTAGAAAGTGTCCTTGTATCTTACGTTCTTAATTCCGTGAGGTACCGGCATGTAGCAGAGTGTCGTTGCCTTTTTCATAGGTAAATGTCTTTGTCATCAAACTAGACCGCCGGTACACCTTACAAGGTTCAGATTTGTTCACTCTTTCCATAAGTTGTGCCCTTTGCATTTAAATTTGTATGTAGTGATGGTTTGCAGTTGGAGGGTGATTCCAAGCATAAAGGAAATTTGATTAATTCTGGTTCAAGCTTTTTGTTATGTTTTATTGATTAGTTCTGGATTCATTGATTGGAAATTTCATATAACAATAATTCAACTATGCTTTACTTGTAATTTACCCATTTAGAACTTGTTATGGACTAATTTCTTTGTTTATGTTTATGATTATTTGTGTATGACTTGTGAGTATTTTTAGACAATATATGTTTCATTCATCTTGTCCTAATTTGGATACCTGAAATCTGAAGCACAAAGAAAGTCTTTACAGTTTATATGTAAGTGTTTAGCGGTTGATTGAATGTTAGTTAATTTGTTTTTGCTTCTTTTGATCAACAACATTTCCTTCCTTTTTCTCTGTTCAGGCTGCATATATTTTTGTCAGATTCAGAATATAAAGCCTATCTCTATGTTGTGTTTATCTCTGCTTCCTTGATTTGTTGTGCTTACTTCACTGGAAGTGCATTCTTGGCCAAGGACTATAGAGTACACATATTTCTCTGCATTTTTGGATACCCTATGTATATGATGCTAGGGGTCAAGCTGTTTTATTGTTGTTTAACCATATGATGATCATGCTCTTTCATTATTCCCTCATAGTCTCTTACCTTTGGAAAAAGAAAAAAAAAAGTAGTATTGACATCATGAATTAATAGAAATGGAAAAAGTCCAAAACATGATGAACATAGAGATGGGACAAAGTTTTCCTTGTTATTTAAAGACTGCAGCTACTGCATTTACGTACAGAAGGAGAATAATCTATCCCCTGAAATCAATCTAAAGAAGCTTTCAATCGAATACCTTGATGAATCATGCTACAAAAATCCTTTAGTTTTAAATCATATCCATAGTATCAATTATATGTCTCACACTCTCACTTAATGTAAGACAAATACAATATTAACTTTAAAGCAGAACTGAAAATTTCTTCATTCACTGCATTATTGTTGATCCATCTTTACCCCTTCCGTTTTTTTTTTTTCCCTTTTTCGTGGGACTGAAAATTTCTTCATTCACCACAATTTTTTTCCTGCATGGATAGTGGAACCTTTGCAGCTGAATGGACACGGTGATAAATGCAAGGTGGGCCTAATTCAGTGAAATCACATTTTTTTTTATGTAAAAACCACTGCCATACCCTACTTTTTCTTCTGGTACAATCAACGGATTTGGTACATTTTCTCGTTGTTTTCTCTTAACTAGCTGGCTCATCAACTTTATGATTACTTCCCTTCACTCAGTGGGGTATGATGTAGCTCTCCCTCAAAACTTAAAGGATTTGTGCCGTTTTCGATTTCGGTGACTCTTTCTTAGCTCTCGTGTTATTCGATCAACAATGAAAACACGTTTTGTTTCATTCTTTTTCTCTTGATTTTAATGAATACTGATACATGAATGTGCTTGTAAGAACATTGCATTTCTTACCCCACAGTAGTCTTCATAGCCTTAAAGCAAAAAATTAGGTAAAGTCTAGCCATGAATGAGTTGTATCTCAAACAGTGTTCTTCACCACTTACGATTGTTGTGGGTATGTATTGATTCTGAGCTTCTTTTTCAGATTTCCCAAGGACAAAACTAGGTGCAGAATGTGTCAAGGGGGGTAAAAATGATATAGAATGCGTGGTTTGTTTCTTTGAATCACCCTACTACTGATATGTATCTCTGTTTTATTAATTCTTTCTGATCGAATTATCTGTTTAAAAAGGCCATTAGTTTCTTCCTCATACAAGCATAAAGGAAAAAACCGTGATACGATATTATTGGTGTATATATTGTACGGTCTTTTGTAACGCACAAGGTGTTTGTAATATCAATGGACGGTTATGATATTGGAACGTTTGTTTACGTTTCTGTTGTAGATTAAACCCCACTCTGTGTATTGATTTTTTTTTGGTATAAGGCAAGAGACTGAACCATTTGCCATTCCACACATCAATTCAACTGCAGGTAATATCCATTATTTTGTTCACAGCTGCTCTTATAGATTTAATTTGCAGACTGGAACATGAATTCTAATGATGATTTACTTTTTTATTTTTTGAATTGTATGCAGGTTTTTTTTAGGGCGAATTGTGTTTGTTAGAATATTTGAAGATGATTAATATTCATATGATGGAGATAATTGTCAGAGGTTGTATAGTTTACAGGTCCGTGTAACACTTTGCCTTTTCTTTCGATTTTGCAGAGATTCAATTAGAAAGGCAGGACATTTACTATTTTCCTTTCATTTTTTTGCAGCTGATGTAAAAAGGTGTTTACAGAATTCTGTTGTAAATGTGAGTAAACTATTGTTACTGAATATTGTTTTGCAACACATCCAAGTTCCACTGCTTAAAAAACATCCATTTGGGTTGTATAAAAACATCCTCTCGTTTGGTCACGTTAGTCCATTTGTGAGAATAATTGCAGTCATCCATTTGGCTTGTATTTAGTCTTTATAGATAGTGTTTATGTACCATTGTAATAATAAATGTTGTTCTTCATCTTCTCCTCATTCATTTTGGCTTTATACACCTTTAAGTAGCATTCTTGTGCTTCTCAAGTTATATATAGGGAAGCTGCTGTCATCGACGGAAACGCTTTTCCCCGATGAGGACGATGGAAACCATGTGCGGTAAATGTTAACAATTTTCATGGTCGTTTAGTATGCAAACGTAAAATAGGGTATTGAGTGAGTATAGCAGGGGAGAATTTTATGGCAGTGAGATAAGAATGTATCCATCGGTACTATGTCATTTTCATACTTATATGGAACTTAGGTGAATTTATGTTGGTTATTGAAAATTTCATTCAATATTTATCTATTAAATGCTCATTAAGCTAATTCTATTTGTATCTTTTTTCCGTATGAGGCAGCTAGCAAAGTGTTTAGTGTAACAACGAGTGCTGCTCTGCTACCACAAGGAAATCGAGTCACTGAAAAGTTTGAAGAACTACCAGAGAAAATTGATGTTGTTTGTGAAGTAGTTGAGTGCGTTAATATCTTATCCAATGAAGTCGTTGTCTTAGATTACAAGAATTTGTGTAGTTTAGATACTAGAGTTAAATAGTACTACCTTTGCCCTCGATATACATCGTTTTTATAAAAGATGGTTCCTTATTATTTGCATTTTAGAATACCCCAAAAGAACATTTCTAGAAAAATTTTACTTTATTCATTCATCCTTGTCTATCTAACAACTTTTCAAACTTTACAACCAATGCAATAATGACTTTATAAAATCAAAATGTGAAAACATCTAAAGAGACGTATTGGAGGTGCTGTACATTTTAGTAGCTCCTTTGTACGTTTTAGTAGCTCTGTACATTTTAATAGCTCCGTTGTAAAAGATGAATGTGTTGTAGCCAAAATACACGATTAATACTGCAGTGGGCATTCACCGTGCCTTGCACGGTGTTAGCCACTAGTAGATATATGCACACACTAGTTTTGGTTTTCCTAGAGACTTTTTTTTTTAAACTCGCAAGAATCTAAGCCATTACAGGCTCTGTTTGTTTTAGGTTGGAATTTTTTTTGGAGTTTTTTTTTGGGTTGTTTTAGATAAAGTGATTGAATTAATGATTAGAAAGTTAATATGTTTTTTTCAAATTTGTGTAGATTATGATTTGATTGGTGAAATAAAGTAGTATAATAAATAAAATAATGGTAAAAAATTTATAAACTTGATAAAGTGAAATGATGAGAGATAATTTAATATTTTAATATTTATAGTTGAAGAAATGATTGGTAAAAGAATTATAAGATATGATGAATGAAATGATATAAAAAAACAACGAAAAAAACTCTAACGGAAACAAACGGAGTCATGTCTCCCTGATTATTCAATCTATATTCATACTTAATACACTATACTTTGATGAAGAACAGTAGCATTTACATATAGTGAATTGAGATAATGCTTTTACCTCAAAGATTCCTCTGTGAAAGTTCTGGCCGTGACAGCTTTATTGGAAAGAAAACGTGGTTGCATTGGAGGTGTGTATCAGTGGGAAATTCTTAGTTGGAGACTCCAACATGGAGAGTAACCTATGTGACATATTTTAGACTACACAGTTTTATTACAGAATGAAACTGTATGGTTTAGATTGTGCCACATATGCTACTCTCTATACGGGAGTCTCCATTGCAGAACTTTCCTGTATCAGTGTATATATATATCACACTAACTTTGTGAAAAGGAGTAAAATTAAAATAATATAATACATATTATTTGATATAACCTTCTTATGATTGTTGTATTCTAAGGTATTAGATTATATTATATTATTTACATTATTTTGTATTTTCGATTATAGCCTTGTTTACTTCTATATATAAACTTATTATCTGACACACATTATTTCCTAATGACAATTAGTTGTTATTCAATATTATCTATCACAGATCGTAGATTTTTGATCCCTAAATTTTTTTTTCCTCTAGCTGCTGCCAAATTTTTTTTTTTTTTTTTTTTTTTTTTTTTTATCTTTTCTCTGCCGCCACTTGTACAGCGGCTATGGCAACCCTCTCCGCCACCTCTCTCCAGTCGGCCAACTCTGCAGCTACCGGCGGCCGCTATTGTGCTCACTGCGTCTGCGCTGCCTCGCGGCCCCCACCACCGTTATCTCTCTTAATCCTGCTGTCAATGCTCCTACAAAACTCGATGGCAAAAATTTCATGGCTTGGAAGCTTCAATTGACCACTTTACTCACAGGTCACGGTCTCCTCGGTTATGTGACCGGTGCTACACCCATGCCGCCACCAACAGTTCCATCTGCGGCTGGTGAGGTTACGATCAATGCGGCTCACTTGCATTGGATACAACAAGATGCCTTAATCCACAATTTAATTTTGGGTTCGGTTGATAAAGAATTTATCGCTACGATTCAGCACACGACAAATTCGAAACAAGCTTGGGACACTCTACTCGAAACACATATGGGAAACAGAGTAAAGTGGTCGATTCGACATCTCGCATCGTTTAAATTCCATTATCAAAGGTACACCGTCAATTTCTCAATACTTCACTGCCGTTAAAACTGTTGCGGATGACCTTGCGTCTTTAGATGCTAAAGTACCTGATGATGACTTAGTTGAAATAATCTTAAAAAATCTTGGTAGTGAATATAAGGATCTTGTGAGTGCTATACAGGCTCGTGATGACACTATCTCCATGCCATCATTACATGAAAAATTGCTAATGCATGAGCGTCACTTTTACAAAGTCCGTCTGTTCCACCCCCTGCGTATATCGCTTTCCCCTCGCTACCTCTTCACCCCGTCCCATGCATGTTCCGCCAATCAATGACTATCACCCCTACCAAGACCAGACTACCTCGGCCCCTCCCCTATCCTCGCCGCAAGCTCCATCCCCTACCCGAGGCCACAACAATCCGGCCCTTCCCCAATCACTCATCCAAAGTACCTCGCCGTCCTCCAAAGGCTATCAAGGCTTTTGCCAACTTTGTGGTCTCCAGGGTCATGTTGCCACTGCGTTGCACCGCCTATCCTCTATACAATAATCTTCCACGTCCACCTCGCAATCAAGGAACCCCTCGCCCCCACGCCCGCCCCATGCCCATGTTGCCCAAACCGCCTCTTCCACTTACTACTCTGCGCGGTACTCTGATCCTTCGCTACTTGGATGCTTGATAGTGGTGCCTCTCATCATATGACACAGAGCTCAATCTACTTTCTCTTCACTCCCCCCTACCAAGGTATGGATCGTATAGTCATTGGTGATGGTAGTTCTTTGGCTATCACGCACATTGGCTCTACCTCTCTTTCTTCTTTCAAATTAAATCATGTGCTTTGTGTACCTTCTCTTTCTCGTAACTTATTATCTGTCCATAAATTTTGCCAAGATAATTCTGTGTCTATTGAATTCTTATCTGATTCGTTTTTGGTGAAGGACTTGAAGACCCTCCACCAAGGACAAGTCAGTGATGGAGCCTATGTGTGGTCCTCCAAAGCTCTCTTTGCCTTCTCTCGCTTTCCAAAGCTTCTGCCCACTTGGCATCTCATTGCCGCGGCCATCCCGCTTTTTCCCATTATTCAAAATCTTGCAAACAATAATTTTTTAGAATTATCTACGCTTTCCCATTTTTCTTGTGATTCTTGTTTGTGTAATAAGAGCCACAGGCTCCCTTTTTCGGATTCTACATTGTCTACTTCTCAACCTTTGGAAGTTATTTATTCGACGCTTGGTCATCCCCTGTTTACTCAATTGATAATTTTAAATATTATGTTCGCTTGTTGATCATTTTACTCGGTACATGTGGATATACCCGCTTGCATGTAAATCGACATATATAATACTTTCATTAAATTCAAGCATTATGTCGAAACTACTATTAGATCGCCTATCAAAACCCTCTATTCTGATAATGGCACTGAGAACATAAAGTTACGTCATTTTCTCTCTGAGCATGGCATCTCGCATTTCACTTCTCCCACTTACACCCCGCAACACAACGGCATCTCTGAACGCCGGCACTTGCATATCGCTGAAACCGCCCTCACCCTCCTTGCCCATGCCAAACTACCGGTTACCTATTGGTCCTATGCCGTCAGTACCGCGGTTTACCTCATTAATCGCATGCCCACAAAAAATCTTAATATGCTTTCACCACATATCAAGCTCTTCTCTAAGCCCCCTAATTATTCTAAGCTTCGCGTCTTCGGCTGCCTTTGCTATCCGTGGCTCAAACCCTACAACCCGCACAAACTTGCGCCTACATCCAAGCCATGTATATTTCTTGGTTACGCCCTCACACAAAGCGCTTACCTTTGCTACGATATCTCTGAGTCCCGTATGCATATTTCACGTGATGTTAGGTTTGTGGAGGACATTTTTCCTTTTGCTAGCATCTCCTCTGACTCTTCCTTACCTCCCTTAACTTCCCTCCTTCCTTCTGCTTCCTACGAACCCACGGCTGATCCTTCTTTATTTGTTTATCGCATCATCGCTCATTACCTTTATATTGGTATATGTCGATGATATCATTGTTACTGTAGCTCCAGGTGGAGTTGTGTTCAAACGTGTTATTGATCAGTTGGGTTCTTGGTTCTCTATTAAGGACCTTGGTCCCCTTTCGTATTTTTTGGGAGTTGAGGTCACTCATTCTGCCCTTGGTATGTTACTTACGCAGACCAGGTACACACGTGAGCTGCTTTTTCAGGTTCACATAGAGGACTCTAAGGCAGTTTCCACCCATATGCCAACTGATGCCTTCTCCGGTGATCCCATTGTTTCTCCTCCGTATTCCGATCCGACTCAGTATCGTCAGGTTTTGGGTGCCTTGCAGTACTTATGCTTTACGAGAATTGATATTCAGTTTGCAGTTAATAAGCTCTCCCAGTTTATGCATGCCCCGACGGAGTATCATTGGATGCTTGTCAAACATCTTCTGCGTTATTTGTCTGGCACTCCTACTATGGGTTTACAGTTATATCGGGATTCTCCTCTGGCCTTGCATGCGTTTTCGGATTCTGATTGGGCAGGTAACAGGGACGCTGGCTATCGCGACCCCGTGTCCTCTGAGTATGTGCCAGGTTACACTTCCACCTCTGCTTATATTGTCTTCTTGGGCAAAAATGCCATTTCCTGGAGCTCCAAGAAGCAACACTCAGTTTCTCGTTCTTCCACCGAAGCTGAGTATCGGTGTGTTGCAGATACTGCCGCTGAAGTTGCCTGGCCGACTTCTCTGCTTGCTGATCTCGGATTTACCGTCACTTCCACGCCAGTGATTTTTTGTGACAATTTAGGAGCGCTTCGCCTCAGTGCCAACCCGGTTTTTCACTCGCGCATGAAGCACGTGGCCATTGACTATCACTTTATTCGTGAGCATGTTGAGCGTGGTCTTGTTCGTGTTGCTCGTGTCGCTGCTGCAGACCAACTGGCTGATGTTCTCACCAAGCCCTTGCCACGGTTGTCTTTTTCTTCACTTGTTTCCAAGCTTGGCCTTCGCTCGACTCCGTCCGCTTGAGGGAGCGTATTAGATTATATTATATTATTTACATTATTTTGTATTTCCGATTATAGCCTTGTTGGCTCTCTATATAAACCTATTGTACACACATTATTTCCTAATGACAATTAGTTTGTTATTCAATATTGTCTATCATAAGGTTTTTTTTTTTTTCGGGGTCTGTATATCCTCTTTGTTAGCGCAACAGTAACTTTGTGTAGATGATATATATAACCTAATGATACATGTCATTGCATTTAAGAACGAGAGTTTGATTCTCTTTATGCCATATATATACATATATATATATGTGTGTGTGAATAATTTAATGTATATGAGTGAGATACAATCTATCTCTTAATCTATTTTTTTCTTTTTCAAATATATATATTGCAGAAATCTAAGGATCTTACGGGAGACAAGGTCATCTCACCTCTAGTTTTTTATAATATATGTCGGCAGTGTACAACCAGGAAAAAAAAACATATCATATGCAAAAGACAGGAAGTCATGTCATACAGATCTATTGTGCACAACATGGTACACAACACATGATCCACCATTAATTATGGTGGGATCTAAATCAATCAATGTGTCACACATACTATTGACGCTGAGATCGTGTGTAGTGCATCATGTTGTCCACAATAGAGTTGTGGATATATCATTTTCCTTATTATTATTTGTTATATACCAAACACAGAAATCAGAATATATCAGCTGCGGATCAAGAAACCAAAGCCGATTAAGGTATCGAGAAAAATTGAAGATCTTATTGAGAACTCGAATGTTATGTATATTTTTTTTTTAATAATAAGGTACCGCCAAATAGGGCCGTCCCTGTGGAAACCGGGGCCTTAGGCCAAATATTTTTGTTGGGTCCTGACTATTTTTATTTCAAAAACTAAAAACAAATCAATATGTTAAACCACCTAGAAATACTCTAAACATTATAGGATAAATTTTGTTTACATTATAATTGTTAAAGAATGTATCACTTGTCTGCTAACATTCTTAGGAGCAAAACCACTAATTAAAAGTACCACATGTTAAAATAGATTAGTATTATGATATTATGTCATTCAGTTAAGCAAACACTCCATATAAAGAATTGGCAACGCTGGAATTAAACAAAAAAAAAAAATAATATCATACCTGCAAAATGGTCATACTGAACCATTAACGGATCAACGAAAGAAACATAGATGGAAAATTCTTTTATGAAGACCAATTAATTAGTGTAAAAAAGTGATGATAATGTCAACAAATGAAAAATATATATTGGAAAGCAGGAACTATGGGGAATCTTGTTTGAAGACATTGATTTTGCCTCACATATTGAAAAACAGGGACACAGAGGCAGCAAGTGTTTTCTTTTATTTTTGGACTAGAGTTAAAAAATATTTTTTTTAAGTAGAAACTAAAGATGCAATTTCATTATCGGGCTCTTTTATTTATGAACTACTCCCTCCGTTCCAATTTATCGGAGGCAGTTGCCAAAATTACGCATATTAAGGATGTAAATTAATGCATTAACTTTAAGAATGAAATGGCTAAAAAGCCCTTGAGTATAATTAATGTAGCCTTATTTTTTATCTCTCATGTTGTAATAAATAAGGGTAAAGCAAGGAAAAATACAATAAATACCGCATTGGAAATATAACTGCCTCATATAAAATGGAACAAATAATTTTGACAACTGCATCAGTTATTATGGAACGGAAGGAGTAGTATACACTATACAACTACGAATTTAAAACAATGATTGGGTTAGAAGAAATACTGGAACTAGAAGCGGCCATGAAATACGGCCAACTAAATATAACACACAAAGAAACATACGCAATATAATAAGATTTATACTGGATCATTTTAGGGCCCCTGGATTTACTACATTTTGGGAGGCCCAGCCGCCAGCGCTTCAGTAGGCCCTCCCATTGTGACTAATCACGCCAAAATATTAAATGATCGTTAAATGATAATGATTGTGTCATTTCAAAAATTTTGCGGTCTAGACAGCATTTAAGGCTTGAGTTGCTGAACGTTTTTTTAAACATAGGAGTGTAATTCAAGTTCCAAAATACACTTAGTATGAAATTCGAATTTCCCGTAATATTAACATATTGGCCAATAATAAATCATTTAAAACCGAATATATCTCTTCAAATATAAAAGATTAATATATTTAATTAATTTCCGACCCACATCCTTAAATTCATACGGTCGCCCAAGTAGACTGGTTAAATCTTATCACGTTTGTTTTTAGTTCCTTACATGATAACGATGGTAAAGATTTGATAAAGATACACATGTACTAATGCTCAATATCCTTATCAAAGGGCCTTAAGAAAGAAGACTTAGTTGTAGTTTTACTTTACCGAATGCAGGGCGACTTCAGAAATTCAGGGATACGGATCATAGATTTTTCCGACTTCAGAAATTCAGAGATACGGATCATAGATTTTTCCGACCTTTAGCTCCGGCGGAACCGCCGGCATTGGAGACCCTCTTCCGCTTTAGCTCCGTTTTTGGGTCTTATTCTTCTAATCTCGAATAATACTGCAATAATTCAAACATCCGCAATACTCTAGCCCAAAAAGAATAAAAACATCGCAAATTGAGTCCAAAACATCTAGAATTATTCGACTTAATTTTTAGGAACTTATCAGCACTTGAGTATTGTTGGAGTGTTCGACACGCAACCTGTCAAATCATCATGGCTGGAGGGAAGAATATAGTACCTGCTACACCGACCAAGAGGGCTAATCAGAATACTCCACATGTCAGGCGGCGAACCCTGCATGTAATCAGGGCGAGCCCAGCAGAAGGGCACATTCGGTGGGAGATAACCCCGGACAAAGTCAAGGGACCGACATGCAAGCGTATATTCTGCAAGGAATGAATTCGGTATGCTAGATTTATCTCATGATATGCAGCAATTAGAGACGCAACCTTAACAGCCAGCCGCACCCCCGACAATAGAAGAAGGTCATCTCCACCACGGTGGAGGCGGAGGCCACCAGGGCGGCAGTGAAGGTGGACACCAATGCGGTAGCGGTGAAGGAGGACACCACCGCTGCGGCAGTGAAGGAGGACACAAATGCGGTGGCGGTGAATGAGGACACAAAGGCGGCGGCGGTGAAGGTGGACACAAAGGCGGCGGCGATGAAGGAGGACACCACTATGACGGCGGAGGTGAAGGTGACACAAATTAAGGCGGCGACGGTGAAGGAGGACACAAAGGAGGCGGAGGTGGAGGAGGACACAAAGACGGCGGCGGTGAAGGAGGACACCACCGCGGCAGCGGCCATGATCACAAGCATTCGCCACCCCCTCAAGCTCCATCTTCATCTCCCTCACCCTAATTAGTAGTCATCTGGTTTAATGAATATGTAGTACATCCATGTACCATCTAGCATGTCATTGGCGTAACAAAGTTATGCAAATTTGAATTGATTTGATTTAAAAAAACCTTATTTAAATTTACTCTATTCAATCGTCTTTTATGTTTTGATTTTGTTCCTTTGATTGATTTCTTTCATTTTCTTTAATTGATTTAATTATTATATGCTAATGCTTGGAGATGATGATATGAAATGGACGATAATTTACAATCGGGTTAGAATCGAGTCAAATTTTTACTAAATAAGTAAAGTTTTAAATCGGATTAAGTCATAACACGACTCGATTCATCTTAAATCAACTCGATTTACATATTACTTGAACGATACACGAGCAATATAATTTTCAATTCGAATACTCGCGAACAATCTTCATGTTTATACATAATGAAAAAACACATATATATATATATATATATATATATATATATGTATGTATGTATGTATGTGTCTTATATTATGCCCTTATTAATACTTTCAAAAGTTCTTTTATGTCCTTTCTTTTTTATTTTAGAATTCCTTTGCCATTTCTAATAATTTCAAAAGTTTCTTATGCCTTTAACCTTAATCTATCTATTTATTACATACATATTTTAAATGATGATCAATTACCCGCAAACCCGCCCCAAACCTGATCTAACATATAGCCACCATTTTACCACGCTACCATAACCACAATTCCCCATTGGTTGTATTTTCAAATGCCAATATACCCGAATCGATTATTGTTGCTGTTACTTGGGTTTTTCAAATGCCAATATACCTATCGAGTTTTTTATTTATTAAACCTTTTCTTTTCTTTTCCTTTAGCAACTAACCCACGTAACCCTAGGGCTTTTTTTTTTTAGAGAGAACCCCACGTTTGATAGCTATGGTTAGGCTCTCAATCTTTTTTTCATAAAGCATTGATACCGTCATGACCCTCTCAACACAAGGAGTGATGGCTTAACACATTTGTATGCCATTGATAATGACGTAGGACCAGTGGTGAATCCAGAAAAAAATTTCCGTGAGGTAGTCCGTCACAAAATTGTGGTAAGCTTAAAAAATTTCCGGGATGGGCGGGTAATTAGGTCAAAATTTTCGGGTCGGAACCGGGTTGTGTGGATAATTAGGTCAAAATAGATTTTTTTTTTTTATACCAAAAAGACGTCGTTTCGCAATCTTTTTTAATAAAAATTGAGTGGGGTCACATGACCCATCCTCGCGGTACACTTGGATCCGCGCATCGCGTGGATCCATTAATCATGATATCGATCCATCATTATCAATATATGCAAATGTTGTGTAAATTCATTGTGTTCGGGATCATGTAAACATTACCTATATATATATCACTTGGTTTACATCTGACACATAAATCTATTAACGGACCACTAAGAGCATGTAAGAATGCATAGGTTGTAGATATGGCCTCATATATTCATTTGAGAGAGGTGGGGTGTAGAGTTATTGTTACTGACATAACAATTCAGTCATAATGAGTAATACAACCTATGATCTTAGGCATATATCATGATCAATGGATTTTACAAGATGATCAATGTTGTAAATTCAGAATGTATTAATTATTAGGTGTAACTAAGTGAATTTGTTGGTAGTATTACACGTGAGGCGTAGGGCGAGTTTAAAGGGGAATGAGATAATGAAGATGCCATAAAAGCTCATTTCCTAGTGATTTTAGGGAGGGGTTTTTTTTGTTCTTTTGTTTTTTTTTGTTTTTTTTTGCCTGAAACGAAAGGAGGAGGGTGGGAATCGAACCCGCGTCTCCAACCACCGCAGTCTGGATAGTAACCACTAGTGTATGGGTACTTGCCCCATGTTGTGGTAAACACTAGTGAAGAATAACTATTGATGAATAGATAGAATATCTAGAAAATGGGGTCAATGTGTTTTGTCATTTCAAGACAAATGCAATTTCACCTTCAAAGGAGAAAAACAAATTTGGCGGACCATGCCCCCTACCCTTCCCAATTTTGGCTCTTAAATCTCCACGTCTACACCCCATTCAAACCCCATGCTTCTTGGCTCGGTTGGTCCGGCCTACAATATTAAATGTTAGGAGGTGTCTGGTGCGTAGTCGAGTCAAATCAATATTTAACAAGGTATGAGTTTGCTTTGGTTAAGAGAATTTGAGCATAATCTTAACCCGAATCCAATCAAGTTATACAGGGAAAGATCATAATCGATTTGTTTACTATTCGAAATAACTAGACTCGATTTTATGAGTTTGATTATCTTCTTCTTTTTTTTTTTTTTTTTTTTTTTTTTTTTTTTTTTTTTTTTTTGTGAGAGTTCTTTAAATTTCTAATAATTGTGTTAAGCTCAAACTCTCACTCAATCACAACTCGCCTTGATTTGTAGTTATTGATTTACATAACATATAATTCCTTAAAATATTTGGTATCTATAGGTAATGAACTAATTATTAAATAAAGATTGATTGGCCCACAAACTACTCGATTACTAGATTCTGAAGCTCGAAACCAGATCAATTAATCGTTCGAGTAGCTTGAACTTCAAAATTAATGTATCGAGTCTAACATCTTTACGAATCATTTACGAGTACTCCGACTCACTTACGACCCTGACACTATATTTTGTCCGGCTTCCACATATATAGTTAAGTTAATAGACACGACACCAAATTCAATGCAAACAATATTTTTACTAAAATTTATTCATTGAATAAAAATACAGATGAAATATATCATTTATATTTTAAATTGGGAGTCGGGAAGAATGCTTTTATTATATTGGGGGAGAAGATAATAATCGAACTTTAGTTTCTCCCAGAAGGTAAAATGATCTTTACCAATAAACCA
The DNA here is from genome assembly GCA_026214975.1 of Gentiana macrophylla. Classification (NCBI taxonomy): domain Eukaryota; kingdom Viridiplantae; phylum Streptophyta; class Magnoliopsida; order Gentianales; family Gentianaceae; genus Gentiana; species Gentiana macrophylla. The sequence continues at coordinate 131,902,907 of CM047806.1, forward strand.
GATCCGATTTCGAATAAAAATATTAGTTTTATACGCATACGAAATACATTTATTCAAACTCACAAGCACTGTGTACCGAGTTAGACTCGAATCTAGTGTCTATTGGTCTCAAACACTGTCTCAGCTTGACCATTAAGCCAAACGTCAGTTGTATCATGTTCAAACGGATATGATACAACTATGGGGCAATTCTGATGTAGGAGTCTCTAAAAGAGTCAATCGTCGGAAGTGCGCCACATGTACAAACAGACAAAACAGTTTTCTCTCTTTATATATATGACATGCATCCAACGATTGAGTTTTATAGAGACTCCTAACGTCATAATTACCCACAACTATCGTATGAACTCAAGGGTTAAGTTGATGCTTATGTGGGCGCGCATTATTTAGTCTTGTTGACCAAAGAAATGGAACTTTTAGTTTTTTTTTAAAAAAATGGTCTAAACAATCTTTTTAGACCATTTTCTCACGTAAAATTTTCGCGTTTTAGGTGTTTTTGATGCCAAACTAAACCCTAATTGGGAAGGTGAACCCACAATAGTGATTTTGAGGACCTTAAGATCGTCTATTTGTGGAAAAAATGGGAGAAAATCGCGGTCAAATTTTTTTTTTTTAGACAAACAAAGAATGATTATATTGACCATTTCTTTTCCAAAAGAGACTATATTTGCCATTACCCCTGCTTTTTTTTTATGTAGCTAATACAATTATTGTTTTTATTGGTTATTATATTATATTTATATTGTATTTTATTTTATTGCAATGAATGTTTATTGATGGTAATGATTGATGATATGCATGTGGGCAAAGATGTGACATGCCGGGGGTTTTTGAATTAATGATCAATCAATATACATCATAATTTTTAGTTGAGATGTATGCAGGGACGGACGTAGGATCCCGTGCGACGGGGACGAAAATTCTAAAGATTTTTATGATAAAGAAAGGTATATAGTAGTGTTTTTTTTTTTTTTTTTTTTTTTTTTACCCCTTACGATTTGAAAAAAAACTACTATGAATCTTAAAAAAACACGACTATACATTTCGCTTTATCTGTTAAAAAACTATTACATATCGCATGGTCCGAACACATTAACTATTCTACTTCTATTAATAAAGATTTAAAACACTACAAACAATGTTCTTAAAGGAAACCAACGTTTTGAAACCGATTAATATTTTTTTAAATATATCCTTTGATAATAACTATGTATTTTTATTTACATGATAAAAGTTTTATATCAAATTATCAGTTTATTATAGATGATTAGGGCAAATATAAATTTTATGGGAGGCGAATAAGATATATAACATATATATAATAGTGTGTTTTCTGGATTCGAAGGAGGACGAGTGCCCCCGTAAGGTAAGGGTGGATTCACCTCTCAATGTATGGATTCTAGAGAATTATTTATTCAGGTAATTGATAAATTATATTTTCATACCATTAATTATGATAAATTTCATATCAAACAAATAGCCTTAGGTTTAAAAGTGTAATATATCAATTATTTTAGCTCAAGCTACTCAAATAATTAATCGATCCGATAATAAAGGAAGGTGGGTGGACCAAGACCCAATTCCCACAATAAATCATCATGAACTAGGGTTAACTCCGACATTACAACTATCGGGATACAATCATAAGTTTTTTTTTTATAATTTGTCACCCGTAAACCAATTAAGCCATCACACAGGTTGAGATTTCAAATCATTGATGAAAATGAGAGATTGTTACTAGTCTTCATGAGTCTTCCAAGAGTGGCCCCTAAATGTGCTTTGCAAAAACGACATAGTGTGGCCCCTCCAAGTATCCCCACTATTTTCTTCTAGATGTGAAAGTGGGATTATTTCCGTTTTCCAGGGAGAAAGTGGGAAATTTATCTAACCAATATCAAAGGATATAAGTCAAAAGTACATCATGTTAACTAGTAATGATCTTCAATCTATAAGGGGTGATTCATGTGTGGCAAAATCAGGACAACACAGTCAGTGACGGATCTACATAAACTGAGGGAGACAACTGCCCTTCATTGATCCGAATATACTAATATATATAGTATGCATGTTTATTCGCCCCTCTCCCCCTCCCCTCCCAATTTTTGTATTTGCCTCTTTAAATTTTTTATTGTCTTCCTTACCCAAGATCTTGCGTATGCCATTACACATTTTTCAACTTGTGTTGAAATTGTGTGGTCCAGATTGTACCACACAATCACTCCACAAATATAACTAATAAGACTTACCCCTCAATAAGAGTAATAGGAGAAAAAGAATCTTGTGGTTAATATTGCAGTTAAAATCACTCAAATACAACATGTTTCGTGCAAAGGGTTGAAGATGATTGTTGGTTTAATTTTTAGATTTGCCACACTCACAACCCTTCTGACACACACAATGAATTACTTAACATGTTTCGTGTAAAGGGTGAACCATGATTGTTGGTTTAATTTTAAATAAGTTCCATCAATCAACAATTAAAATGATGTTTGTGGATTTGGTCTAACCTTAATTAAAGATATACGAGTATCATTCATTACATTTCACTTTCTTTTTACCTTTCTTAATCACGTAAAATGTAAACTACTTTCACATAATATTGATGTAGATGTGTATACACATGGGCGGCTCTACCTTATAAGTCGGGATACGGCCGACCCCCTAAAATAAAAATATTATGTATAGACAGTAGAGAATTTTTTTTATAAACACACACACACACACACATATATATATATATATATGAAATTGACCCCCTTATTTTTATGTTGATCCCCTATTTTTATCTATTGCCTCATAATTATAAGTATAGAATTGAATATACAAATATTTATGTGATACGAAAAAAAATTTGACAAATTTATGACCCAATATCAAAATTCCTGCGTCCGCCTCTGTGTATACATTCATGTCAATGTCAATAGTACTTAAGATAATATATTAAAACAATTAAAATTTGTACTACTACATCACTGATAATTATTGTCATCCCAAAACATTTCATTTTCTTTAAATAAACCCACGTGGTTTGATGATTTGAAAATAAAGAAAATTTGTGCATGATATTGATTGAGATTTACGGTTCATACATACTCATGGAAGGAATATAGATAACAAAAATGATAAAGTTTACATCATTTAGTTTGCATTAAAGATATATAAATAAGTAATCACGATTAACAGACGAGATGTTTACGTTTAGAACGCTTGAAGTTGAAAGGAATAATACGCTGAAGGTCATCAAGAATGGAGTTGGCATGCAGACCATGAACACCACACCAAAAGAACACATATGATTCCGAGATGCCATGGAGAAACTGCAACGAACAAGCAAGAAAATGTTTGAGTCCAACCCGAAAAGCCTGCATTGTCCTACCCGTAAAGTTTTGTGGATGATTTAAATTGAGCGTTATGATTCAATAATCAATTTTGCAAGAAACCATCTCTTCATATTTTTGAAGAGAAAAGACACATAATATCGAAGTCTCACACCGCAAAAAAAAAAAAAAAAAAAAAAAAAAATCAATACTATAACTACATCATCATATTTTTACCACAGAATCATGCCTACGAGCATAGAGTAATCACATAACATTCATGTCGATGTCAATAGTACATTAAATAGTATATTTAAACCAAGTAACTTGACTCAAGTAGTAATTGACTTGAAAATACATAGGGATGTCACTGGTTCGATTCCCTTTTAAGGCGCCATGTTGAAAGAGCTATTGGCCTGACCTTACTCAGGAAGTAAGAGTCACACTCTATAGGTTCGATCCGGGCCGAATTCCAGATTAATCGAACCAGTAGGTTATTGATACCGGGGGTTTTAAGAAAGACAAAAAAATAGAACGTTGAAAGAACTATTGACCAAACCTTACTCAGGAAGTAAAAGTCGATTTCTGTACATAAGGCATTGAATCGGAACTCTAGTCTGGACACTTACTGGGTGAGATTTAAGCCAAAAAAAAAAAAAAAAATAGTATATTTAATTAACTTATTAAAATAATAAGATTTTGTATCATTCCTGCACTCATAATTATCCTCCCACACCCTTTCTCTTTCTCTTTCTTCATTTTTTTATAATTATTATTACACCGTCACCAAAAAAGAAAAAGAAAAAGAAAAAGAAAAAGGTCTATTTTCGTCTTTTCACCTAAAACTTCTCCTATCTATTTATCTCCTTCAAGCTCTCATTCATTTTCATTCTTCTTTCTTCTTTCTTCTTCATGTACCTTTTCTTAATCAATACATAAATTCATGACATTATAAATCACCTGAAAATCCACACCAATTCAGCTATTAAATTCCACAAAAATGGGTTTTCCGGTATGTTGCTCCGATCTTTATTTCCCGAAGCTTTTAATCCACCTTCTCACATTTCTTTCCGTAATGAGAAAATCAATTACATTAATTCTCTCATTTTTGGGTTTTAAAGATTTCTTAGAACCAGAAATCCCTTACAACGACGGGATAGAACCTGAAAATGAGGTCCAATCAGTATCAGCAGCTCTAATCCGGGAGCTATTACCCGTTGTGAAGTATTCGGATCTAACTGATGACCCGCCGGAAAGCTGCGCGGTTTGTTTGTATGAGTTTAATGAAGACGATGAGATCCGACTGTTGATGAATTGTCGGCATATTTATCATAAGTGTTGTGTGGACCGTTGGATGGATCATAATCAGAAAACGTGTCCGCTTTGCCGGACGGTTTTTTTTCCGGATGATATGCAGGAGGCTTTTAATGAACGGCTGTGGTTGGCCGCCGGTGTGCCGGAGTTTTACGGCGAGTTGTCACCGGATTTTGATGGTTATTAGTTTTTTTTTTTCATAGTTTTTAAATCCTCTAATATAAAAGCATAAGACTTATTACAATTGAGTTGAGTTTTTTTTTTTTTTTTTTTTTTTTTTTTTTTTTTTTAATTTTTAATTTTTAATTTAGGAATTGTATAGTTGAATCTTGAGGAAGAAAATGTAGGAATATTGTAACTTGAAATAAAAAAGAGAAAATGAAAACGGTAAGGGAAATAAAATGTTCTACATACCACTTTTCTTTTCCCCATTCTTTTTTTTTTTTTTTAAAAACTAATAATTCCCCGTTCTTTTTTCTTGATATTTTCTTCTTTTAGGAGTATTGTGGAGTTCACTCATGTGGCTGCATTCTGGCCACATGTGAAGCTTAATAATTTATATATACATATGATCTTGAAATGTACCACACTAAATCTATTTGAGGCAAAACATTAAGTCTTAAAATAAACATGTACTGGAGTGCTATTAAGGACAATAATGGATTTAGCGTGGTTTTCTGGTGGCGCTCTCTTCTTCAATATATTGATAATAAAATATAAGGATCGCTTGATTTACCTTAAAGCTGGGATAAAATTAAGAATATCCAAGAAAATCAACTCAATCGAAATATCTATGCCTCGAAATTAATTTTGGGATGCTGATATTATGGAAAGTAGTATTCATATTCCTAAACATATTAAAGTATAAAGATTGTAGGGATAATGATAAGGGTGTCGGTATAGTGAAATAAATGTTACGGATTGGTGAAAGGTATATTGTTTGAGAAAATTTACCCTACAACGGTTGTCAGATAAAATTTCTACAACTTTATATAGTGATAAACATGCATCATAATCACGCATTTATAATTTACTTCATCATACACACCGTATGATATGAAATATAGTAGAAATGTGTTGTTATATATAATGCTTGCCACTTGACATAACATATATACACATCCCAACTATGTGAAAAAGGTAGAAATGTGTAGTTATGATGCTTGTTGAGGTGGGTGAAATTGTCATCCTACACGTTACACTTATCAGACAAAACTATGACATGAAGTATTAATATTTGAATATATGGAATAAAAACTCTATTAAAAGTATCATATGCAAACATTGATATGCAAACCTAGTAGTAAATAAGTATGAAAACCCAACAACAGTGTTAATGATGTAACGCCTCAAACCTCGGTTATAACGGCATTACTTGAGTTAAAATAAGTGCAGTAATTACTTAAGTCAAAGATAATGGACACACTCACCACGCTCTGACACAACATGTGATACAATCTGTTTTTACACCATTTATTCTAAGGAGTCTACAAAATGATCAATTAGTCCCACATCTTAATTAATGGCGTATAAAACATATCAGTATCATTCGTCATGTCTGAACGATCGCTGGTTCTAGCATTATTACCTTAAATTTATCGTTTTGCTTTGCCTAAAATGTGATTATCACCGGTCTACATAATAACTAATGGGTCATATAACATAATCAATGGTATGAAACATATTGTGTTTGGATGGTTGTTGCTGTAACACCGTTACCTTAATTTTTCATTTTATTTTTTTGTGAATTCATTACCTTAATTAAGTCTATCGTCATTGCTTGGCTTTAAAATCATAATCCAAGTTATCAAATCAATTATATTTTTAACTTTATATCTACGTAGTCTTTCTCCCACATTTTCAGTGGCCTTTACAAGAGGATTCTAGAGGTGACTTCTAGTGTCTCTAACGGTCTTACACTTAGTTTCATCTGGTAATCAGCTCGGATATAACGCCAAAATGGTTAACCAAGTTATCAAGTCCATTAAGTTTTAATCTTATATCTTTGCAATGTTTTCTCCCACATTTTCATTAGCCATACAAAAGGATTCTAGAGTTGACTCACATCATCTCAAATGGTGTAATGACTTCGCTTAATCCCGTAATCGTTATAACACCTTAGAATTAACTCGCTTAGGGTTTAAAAAGTAAAAATAAATCAAAACCATTTAAATCATACATCTCAATATCTCAAAAGTAAACCCCAATTTTATACCTATAAAAGCAATTTTTGTGTGGCCTTCAAACAGAAACAGTAGCAATAATAAAAACCATAATATACTATTAATCAAATAATAATAAAAATAGTCATGTTATATTAAATATAATTCCGTATATTATGGATGTTCTAATTATGCTGTCATGTGGCAACATTACATTAACTGATGATTTATACTCTCTTAGCTACTTTTGTTTATGATATAACCCTCAAAAGAATATTGTACCACAATTTTATAACATTAATTGTTACATGTTCCTTACTAAGATCATTATGTAATTAATTCACCTAAAAATAATGTCCCACGGCCAAACATGCATGATGTCACATAACTTTACTAACTCTATGTTGTTTGATTTCATAAAGTCTTTACCTAAACAACAAAAACAATTGACAATTATCCCCTAAAGCCTTTGTGGTGCACTATATATGATGTATTACGCGCGCGCGCACACACACACACACATATATATATATATATAGTGGCGGATCCAGAAATTAAGTTAGCGGGGTCCGTAAATCTTTTTAAGGTAATATATTTTTTTCACGGGGTCCGAAATATTTTTCTATAGATAAAATGTAGTGTTTTCTTATTTTTAACGGGGTCCGCAGACCCCCTTATGTATAGTGTGGATCCGCATATATATATATATATATATATATATATATATATATATATATATATATACCATACTTCGTATTCGATACGTATCCCAAACATATACATTTCGAATATTTAGGATAACATTTCTGGGTAAATTCATAGTTCTTTTAAAGTTAGATTTGTGATCTGGATATGCATATTAATAAATTGGATCCGTAAAATGAAGAACACCGTTGGAAATTGAAGTTTAACCGGCAAGAAATGAATGAATAGCTATCCAAAATGAATAAAAGTTACTAAAGTTTGTTTTGTTGTGAATGATTTTTAACAATAATATATTATTTGATTCTTATAGTTTTATTATGTACACTTTCACCTATTAGAGAAATAGAAATGAATTGCAATGATTATAATAATGGAACAATTACAATATTTATCGAGTCCAAAGGATAGACATGTATTTCAAGTACAACTCTATCAAAACAAATAAATATATCCTACAAAATCTAGCTATCTTAACAAAACATTTCTATCATTATCTCAAACAATTTCTTGTCATCGTCTCTTATATAACCATCCTACTTTCGTGTCTGTACCAATGGAACCTGACGATACCAAGAAGTGAAGTCGCCCACGTGGCACCTCATTAGTGGCTCAGCATTAAATACAGAGAAGGGCTGTCTAGAGAGTCGGATGTCCCGGCAGCCGAACTAGAGTAGCTCGGCTACTCTCCCCCGCCCCTTTAGGTCGACCAATGCTCTGGGCCGACCTCTAAGCAATGTAGGCACGAATACTACCCCAACCTTTGCAGGTCGGCCAACACTCGTATTCAATCCTGCCCTTCACCTGCATGAGAGTCCGAGCGGACAGCAGCTCGCCTCTCCTCCCCGACCTCTGCAGGACGGTCAAGACATGGGGGTTTCACCCAGCTCAACTCGGGTCATCTATGTCGGCCAGAGTCAGTCCTTACGTATATCCCCCACGTGTGTAATAAACAGATAACCATGGAAGGAATCCCGAGTCTTAAAGGCTCCAACCTTTATCATTTAAATATAAATATTTGAATATCACAATTATCTCCTAGAATCAAGAGGATTAACTAAACGTAATCCTTTTCCTTAGGGAACACGACAGTCAGTGTCCATCATTGATACGCCACATGCTAACCCTAGGGCACAAGCCCCTCTATATAAACAATTCCTAAGGAACTACGGAGACTTGATTCCAATCCCAGCATTGAATACGTAGGCAGCTTGATCACCATCAAGTGCAGTCTAAATCATCCCCATAACTCCCCCTCCTTTTATTATTTTCGATATCTAGGAGCACCCTTAGATTATCACCAAGAGAAAGAACCCTAAAGTTTATACATACGAGTTTTTGGATCATCAATTGGCGCTGTGGAGGGGTCTCTTTATTTGACAATCTCGGGAAAAGCTCCAGAATCAACATGGTGACTACACGACAACAAGCAGCCAATGGCAGCAACGCCAACCATGCAACGGAATCAGATGCTAACAACAACCAGAACCAGCAGCAGGAAGAAGTCTATCTTGACACAACCCACCAGGCGTTGGTGGATCAACTTACGACTTTAGATGACGCAACAAAAGAGGTTGTCCTCAATGCAGTGTTGGTAGAAGAGGATGAAGAAGATGAAGACTTGGAAGGTCTTGAAGAAGATGACTCCTTTGAGGAAAACTCGCAGGATCAGAATCTGCAGGGGGGAGATCCATCAGGGGAGAATTCACAGGAACAAGATCTGGAGGAGGATGACCCCAATGATGGGACCTGGAAGCAAACTCCTTCTCCTCCTAGGCATAAAAGGGCCAAGAGGGATGATCCATCAACTTCATCGTATCTGAGGAAGCATTTGGTCGTGCCCCAGGCGATGGAGGCAGCTCAAACCGAGCTAGATGCCATAGTCAGAAAGAGATCTGCACTCCTGGCTCTTGAATCTTCTTTTTCTGAACTGATCGACAGCTACCCCCGACCGACAAGGTTCAAGATCCTAAAGTTGGCACCTTATGACGGAAGAAGATACCGCCTAGAACTATTTACAACTTTGATATATTAGGAAAGATGTTCCTCGGCACGTTTATCGCGGCAAAACCGTTTCAGAAAAATGCTACCCACTTGTTTTCTCTCAAACAGAAGAAAGACGAAACCGCGTTGCAGTACCTTAAGCGGTTCAGTGAGGAGTCACTTCAAGTACGAGATGCCGATGACCATGTTCGGATCGCGTCCTTTGTGGCAGGACTACGTGAAGGAAGGCTATATGCTAAGTTGAGCAGCAAGCTCCATGTGTCTATGGAGGAGTGCATGGAGATAGAGTTCAAACACTGTCAAGGAGAAGAGGCCAACTAGCTGAAGCGAGAACTGGAATAGTCAGAGTCAAAGAAAGACAAGGTCGACGACTCTTCCGATAAGAGAAGGAAGTCATCTGAAGATCGAATGATCGGATCATCAGGGGGACGATCCGAGAGAAAGAGTGCCTTGCATCCATGAGACTTCACAACATTAAACAGGCCTCGTGAACAAGTTCTCGCCATCATGGAAAGAAATGGGTTAGCAAAAACTCCGACACCGCTGTGAATCCCCACGACGAAGGGGATCGAGCAAGTTTTGTACGTATCATCAAGATACTGGGCATAATCTGGATAACTGTAGATATTTTCAAAGGGATGTGGAGGCAGAAATTGCAGAATGAAAGTTGGATGAGGTCGTCGAGCCACCCCGATATGGCGAACACCGAGGACGACGGGATTACCCACAGAGGAACTACAACCAGGATTGCAATCGGCAGGGAGAGCCCCAGCGAAGAAGAGATCGGTCTCCGGATAAGGATCAACAGATGGATAATCGGCCGATTAACACCATCAACACTATTGTGGGAGGCCCTGGCAGTGCATTCGAGGTCGGTAGCCTAAACACCCGATCATGGGGCGTACAAGTGAACAGAGGAAATCAAATCCTATTTCAGGAAGTAAGCTATGGACCAAGGGACCCACTCCCCTGTTCCCGAACAACGAAGGATTGGTTATTGAGGTCGTGGTGAACAAGAATCTTGTCAAAAGGGTTTGCGTCGATACTGGTAGCGTCATCAACGTCCTGTACTTTATAGCCTTTCAGGCAATGGGTCTTAAGGAGTCCGAGTTGACTCCTATTTCAGTACCTTTATTCAGATTCGCGGGTCCTCCTTTCATCCTATAGGAATGGTTCGGATCGCAACGACGTTCGGGAAGGAATCGGTGGGAAGGACTCTCATGGCAACTACGTTGTGGTTAAGTCATCGTCAGCATACAACATCATCCTAGGAAGGCCTGCTCTGATTGATCTACGGGTCGTGATCTCCCCAGCTCATATCAGTCTGAAGTTCCCGACCGCCCATAGCTCGGTAGAGATCAAAGGAGATCTGGAGGTCGCTCGAGGTTGCTATGCAGCCACTATCAAGGACAACGGAATCGTTTTGGCCTGATCTATCCGGCAGGTCTTTATCATTTGTTGCTTTTCCTAGACTTTCTCTTTTTTGCACTTTAGTTCTGTTCATTTTTCATTATATGCCTTGGATATTTCTGCTTCTTGGATGTTTTTGCTTCATTGAATAATATCTACCTTTTGTCGTTTACTTGCTTCCTTATCTCGATTTATAAGTCCATGAGGGCCATCTAACCGTATACTCCGCCTAAAACTTTAAACGAAAGTCGACCACTAGGTCGCCTGCGCGTCCTAAAACTTCATGCAAGAAGTCATCCGACCTAGCCACCTTTCGCCGTGCTTTTAAACGAGAAGTCGGCACTAGCTTTGCCCTCGCTGCCGTCCTTAAAACTTCACGCGAGAAGTCAGTCCGACCTGGCCCTGCTCGCCGTTCATTTAAACGAGAAGTCAGCACTAGCCTGGCCCTGCTCGTCCTAAAAACTTCACGCCAGAAGTCAGTCCGACTGGTCGGGCTCGCCATGCTGTTATGTAAAATTCATCTAACCTAACTAGTTTACCCTAAAAACGGTCAGACTTAGTCCTATAGGTCATAAGCTAACATAGAACTCAAGATGATCTTGGGATAATTAGGATTCATAATACCCGAACTCACGAATAAAGTTCGGCCTTACATACAAACATAAGAGTGCAGTCGGAAGATTCAGAATTGCATATAGGGAGTCATTAACCAACTTAGGTTCGCACGAGCCAAACCCTCGCGTTGGGCTCAGCAACACGTGTGATCTAAACAAGTATGCCATCCAAAAGTTGAGACTAATAAATGGCATACTGGGGGGCACACACTCCTCCGATATAACAAAACAAATAAAACCAAACAAAACAAAGCTCAGAAAAACAACAATAAAAAACAAAACATAATTCAAAAGCTTTTTTACTAAAATATCAAAAAAAATCAAAATACAAATTCTTTCTAACTTTAAGAGTCTGGGGTCGGACTCTTCTGAGGCTCGGACGATGAAGCCGGACTAGACACAACAGCAAGCTGAGTAGTGTATTTAGAAACAATGTCCACCGCAGCCTTAAAGTCCCTCACCCGCTCATCATAAACATGGCTTGTCCCGGGTTTGTAATAAACCTTCTTAGGAAAATCATCTATAACGAGGGAAGGATACTGAATCCTTGCCTCGTCTACTCCCTGGGTGTACCCGTGGTTCAGGACGGGGATTAGCAACATCCTCAGGGCCGCAACAAAGTCCCCGGAGGCTTTATACTCCTGGATAGCCTCGGCACATCGAACCGGGATGGTAGCCTCCATGTCGGCCACTCTTGCTTGGAGGTCGGCGACCTCCTTTTCCTTCATCTTCTCCTCAGCGAGCTCACTTTCCAAGGACTTCAACTCACCCTCTTGATCTAGGAGCTGAGCTTGCAGGGCCTTCATCTCCGTATCCTTAAGGCGAACAGCCGCCTTAAGTTCTTCACGTGTCTGCCTCAGCTCGGCAGTATTATTCTTCTGGGCAGCTAAGTCTGCTGAGACCATGCCCAGCCTCTTGAAAACCTCTTGGCCAATCGTGCCCCCTGAACAATTAGGAAGAAAGAGTTAGGACCTCCAATAATTTGGCTTTAAAACGAAGGGAAACAAGAAAAAGTCGCTTACCAGTTCAACAGTCTTACAACCTATAATCGCCAACTCCTCATCGGATCGGCCTCGATCGCCACTTTCTTCCCCAAATACAGGCCCTTTCCGTCACTTCTCAAATTCTTTAGGATCGACTGCCCTCGAGGGGCAGACGAAGAAGTACTGCCGCGCCCACGACCGGTTCCTCTCACCAAAGAAGTCAAGAAAAAGTCGGCCACTGCAAATGTGAACAAAGCATTAGTCGGGTAGAAGCATAAAAACAGTAGCAAAGCTAAATTATAAGAGATAGGCTCTTACAGAACTTCCACTTGGCCATGGTAAATTCCACGTAAGGGTCAGGCCCCGCATCCTCCAGCCGAGTAGCCGCAATCAGATCGTCGTATAGATTCTGCCACTCGATGGAGTACCCCCAACTCCTGGATCTTCTCCACCAAGGTGTTCGGTAAATCCAGACGATCGTCTTTGTCTAGATCGGCCGTGTTCCACACGCTCAGCTCGGGGTGACCTTCATGGCGTACGTAAAAGAATCTCTCATTTCACCGTTTGAATGAGTCCTTGCCTGGTGGAAGTATGGGAATGTCAGATGACTTCCCCTGCCCCAAGGAAAAGTAATACCGGTAGGGGTGGTCCTTTACCCCTACACGGTGGTAGAAGTGCCTAAACTTCTTTACGCTAAATTTTACCAGATAGCAAACCCAATGATGGCCCTGCTGCCATTGGGGCTATCTGGGAAATCCTGAGTTCATAGCGCCAGAGTACAACGAGGAGAGCAGGGTAAAAAGGTAGCCTTAAACCAACCTCGAAGTATTCTCGGTGAATTGTACAGAAACCCACCGGCGGGTCCGGAGCGAACAAATGTGGTTCCGAATGAAGTGTCGGGGCAAATCTTTCTTTATCAATCCCATATCGCTCGCATATCTCGTCCAGATCCTGTTGACCCAAAATGGACCCAACGTCTCTACTATCCGCAATAGCCATCTCAGTACAATCGGACTTAGGGTTCCGGCGAAAATAAGTTTTATATCTAGGGACAAAGGAAATTGAACTATAAAGATAAATTACGAAGGGAGAAACACTTACTTGAAAAATAGATTTGAAGATGGAAAGATGAAGAAAGGCAATCAGCAACCGGCAGTAGACCCTCTGATTTTAATACCCAACGTTATTTCGAAACGATTGATATGACGGGGTTATAACCCCCCACTCACCTCGAAAAACGGCCCTAATTAGTGTTAATGGGCAACGACGCCTCGTTTCTTGGAATAGCTATAATCGTGTCATTGTCAGCTTCGCCACCTGGCACTTCGAATTCAAAACTTGCAAGTTAAACACCCGAGCCACCATTTAGGCAGATCCGAGCCGACCAACCAAAGCCCGGCTGGATCTGGGGCTTATGACGATGCCAAGAAGTGAACTACGTGGCACCTCATTAGTGTCCCAGCCGTAAATACAGAGAGAAGGGCTGCCTAGAGGGTCGGATGTCTCGGCAGCCGAACTAAAGTAGCTCGGCTACTCTCCCCTGCCCCTTTAGGTTGACCAATGCTTAGGGCCGACCTCTAAGCAATGTAGGCACGAATACTCTCCCGACCTTTGCAGGTCGGCCAACACTCGTATTCAATCCTACCATTTACCTGCGCGAGAGTCCGAGCGGACACCAGCTCGCCTCTCCTCCCCGACCTCTACAGGACGGTCAAGACACGGGGGTCTCACCTAGCTCAACTCGGGCCATATATGTCGGCCAAAGTCAGTCCTTACGTATATCCCCCACGTGTGTAATAAATAGATAACCATGGAAGGAATCCCGAGTCTTAAAGGCTCCAACCTTTATCATTTAAATATAAATATTTGAATATCACAATTATCTCCTAGAATCAAAGGGATTAACTAAACGTAATCCTTTTCCTTAGGGAACACGACAGTCAGTGTCCATCATTGATACGCCACATGCTAACCCTAGGGCACAAGCCCCTCTATATAAACAATTCCTAAGGAACTACGGAGACTTGATTCCAATCCCAAAGAATCGTGGCGAACGTGATCACCATCGTCGATCTAAATCATCCCCATAACTCCCCCTCCTTTTATTATTTTCGATATTCTAGGAGCACCCTTAGATATCACCAAGAGAAAAAACCCTAAAGTTTATACAGACGAGTTTTTGGATCGTCAGAACCTAGATAGAATATACCATAAAACAAATTAAATTTATAAATCGGAGATATAAAGAAATTTAGATTAACCGACAGACATCTTGTAGTTGAATATCTACCCGGATTTGCAAGGTAAATAATTTATAAATTCATATATACATATTTTTATTTAAAATATACGATGTGGGAATTATGATTCATTTCGGGCTGAATAGAGATGCTATAAAATAAAATAAAAAATGATTTATTAACATATGGAATAAACTTACACATGCATTCACCTCCGAAAGAAAATTGATAATTGGGTAGATGTCTACATAACTCTTTTTCTAAATCATCCACAAACAGAAGTTGTTACCAATCGTTCTCCTGGTATATGAGACAAAAATTGAATGCTATATTTAAATGTAAAAATAAAATAGAGACTTTTGAACCAGGAAATTGTGCCATATATATCTTCAAAACTTTGAGAGCCTAAATATAGGGCAAACATCTTCAGTCAACTGTTTTGAGGGTACCATTATAAATTTGCCTTAAAATAAAATATACTAATTAACAAGGTCAAGTTTCTCTAAAGAAATGTGGTTTAAGAAATTAATTACTAATCAATTAACCTAAACTGAACTGACCGGATAAGATATGACCTAGGTTGCACGGATACGGATACGGGGACACGGATACGCGGACACGGGACACGCGGATACGGAATTTTCAAAAAATATAGGATACGGATACGGGGGTTAAAATGTAAATATTAAAAATATAAGGACCAAAATGTAAATATTAAAAATATAAGGACTAATAATGTAAATATGAAAATATAAGGACTAACAATATAAATAACAAACTATAAGCACAAAGAAAATGCCTTATGCATTATAATAGTTCATCTGTTGATGAAGACTCTTCTCTAGTTACTGGTTATGAAAGAATAGAAAGCTTTGGGACTGATTCCTTCCTTTGTACTTTCTTTTAGTTTGATTTGGTATTTACTTAAATAAACTCACTTAAAGAGCAAGAAAGAAGTAAAGCTTTTCAAGATGCAGATGAATTGAGAACCCATGAGTCCTCTATCTATTAGCGTAAGAGATGCACTAAGATCATTTCTTATTCTTTCGTGGAGAAATGGGAGGGAAGACTTCTAGGTTATGGTTTTGAGACACCAAATACCTACCGGACTTTGAAAAAAATAAAAAAATCGTTTAATAATTTTTTTGGAAAAACGTATCGAAGCCGTATCCCATCCGTGATCCCACCGTGTCCAACTTTTCGTAAATTCGATTCGCCCCGATCGTATCCGAGCCGTGATCTGGCGTGTCGGTGGCGTATCCGTATCCTATGCGTGTCGGACACGGATACAGCCCCAAAATTGGCGTATCGGTGCATCATAGGATATGACGGTGCGCGTGCCGTGAACCTGCAAGAGGTAACCGAGTCATTCTCATGCATAATAGTGTTCATAATTCATACCCCTTGGGACAGACCCCCAAATTCAAACCTACATATTAAATGGGAATCATTTAAAGCATGAATCAAAAGCTCCTTATCCTCTATAACTCTAACATCAAAGAGCTCCATATCCTATGTGATTAAGGTCCCCCGATCATGATTTTGGGTAATAAGAACAATAACATCACATATGAAAATTTTAAGGAGGACAATTAATAGACATAATGTATATAGTAGTGTTGTTTTTTCCGGCTCAAGGGCCTCCGCAACTCTAACATCAAGGAGCTCCATATCCACCGTGATTAAAGCCCACCAATCAATGGCGAACACAAGATATAGGTAAGAGAGACGATACATAACATGGCAAATGAAAATGTAGGAAGGTAAATAATGCACATGTTGTATATAGTATGCCTATGCCACCAATTATAATATCATTATAGGAGCACCTTCAACCAGTGTCTTACTAATGATCGGATCTTTATATATTTCACGAAAAAAATTCACGTTTGAAATGGAACAAAAAGATGTCCATTATGCATCCAATTAATACAACATTACTGCAGCTGTCATATAGAATGTCATTTAAAGACGGTACAAGGAGTATGTGTCCCTATTGATTTTTAAAATATCTTTTATATTAAAACAATATAGTTTTACTGTAAAAAAAAATTTACCAACATGCCTCGAATGCTCTTTTCAATTTTTTTTCATTATGTACTATAAAATTTCTGTTTTCTAATCAAACCGGACAGGGCAAATGTTTTTGTTTTCTCTTTTTCTTTCCCATTTTTTTTTATATTATGAAACATGAATATGAATGCATGTTGTTATGTTTCTTTAAAGAAATGTGGTTTAAGAAATTAATTACTAATCCATCAACCTAAACTGAACTGACCGGATAAGATATGACGGTGCGCGTGCCGTGAACCAAGAGGTAACCGAGTCATTCTCATGCATAATAGTGTTCATAATTCATACCCCTTGGGACAGACCCCCAAGTTCAAACCTACATATTAAATGGGAATCATTTAAAGCATGAATCAAAAGCTCCTTATCCTCTATAACTCTAACATCAAAGAGCTCCATATCCTATGTGATTAAGGTCCACCGATCATGATTTTGGGTAATAAGAACAATAACATCACATATGAAAATTTTAAGGAGGACAATTAATTAATAGACATAATGTATATAGTAGTGTTGTTTTTTCCGGCTCAAGGGCCTAACATCAAGGAGCTCCATATCCACCGTGATTAAAGCCCACCAATCAGTGGCGGACACAAGATATAGGTAAGAGATACGATACATAACATGGCAAATGAAAATGTAGGAAGGTAAATAATGCACATGTTGTATATAGTATGCCTATGCCACCAATTATAATATCATTATAGGAGCACCTTCAACCAGTGTCTTACTAATGATCGGATCTTTATATATTTCACGAAAAAATTCACGTTTGAAATGGAACAAAAATAGATGTCCATTATGCATCCAATTAATACAACATTACTGCAGCTGTCATATAGAATGTCATTTAAAGACGGTACAAGGAGTATGTACGTGTCCCTGTTGATTTTTAAAATATCTTTTATATTAAAACAATATAGTTTTACTGTAAATTTTTTTTTACCAACATGCCTCGAATGCTCTTTTCATTTTTTTTCATAAAGTATTATAAAATTTCCGTTTTCTAATCAAACCGGACGGGACAAATGTTTTTGTTTTCTCTTTTTCTTTCCCTTTTTTTTTTTTTTTAATTTTATATTTTATGAAACATGAATATGAATGCATGTTGTTATGTTTGGATTTTTCCTTTTGGCCATATTCATTATGTGTCCATATTCCATATGGGATAAGAATATAATAAATGTGCTCATAAGTACATACATATCAAAAGCTCACCTCATCATATGAAACCGTGTGTATATATATATATTATTATTTATAAAAAGCATATCAATAGCTACATTATGATGATGAAACAATATGGTTGTGTATATATTATAAGTAATTAGTTGATGAAAAAGTATGACATCTTACCACGTTTGCTCAATATATTTTTATATAAGCACTTTTGTTGTGAAAAAGGCTCAAAGGAGCGTAGTTAAGGCAGCCTAGTAATTATAAAATTGTCCTATAACAATATATTTTAATTAGGGGTCGGCTATAAAGTTTATAACAATAAATCATTGTCAAAGAGATTAAGGTGGAATGCAATGTATATTGTACTTTACTCTCTACATGTACATATATATAGAGTTGGTCGTGTACAAAAACTTGAGTTTGATTCGTATAATCGTACATTCGTTTGTTTATTTACGTAAACAAACTGAAATTGGAGATTTCTATCAACGTATTATTGTTTAATTGTGCCCCTAATTTATTATTCTTTTAAAGGTTTTTCATTATTTTACAATTATCGTATTAATGATAGGCTAACAGTCTGAGATTATTTTAAAAATTAACCTTAAAATTTATGACATTATTCGCTTTAATGTTATTATGTAGTGTCGTTATACATATAAAGAAAACTAAGATTGTTGAGCACCAACCCAAAAGTTCTCCACCGTCACGTCCCAGAGCTTAAAGTGGAGGATGTAAATGGATGATGATCATCGATGTGCAGTTTTGCAAAGTTGTCCGTACACATTTTATTGTTGAATGATGTTGATACACGGTATCTGATGAAGTCAGATTTCACCAATAGGTAATTTCCGGGTATGATTGCTCTAGTGGCAGTTCTCCGGTCACCGGCCGACACCAAAAGAGGGGATAGTTTATTATATGGTGTTTTGACTGAACTCGAGTTACCCTCAAGCTGCCTACGTATCCAATTGCTTAACTGGAATCAAGTCGGCCGTAGTTCTTGTAGTGGGTTATATAGGGAGTCTAAACCCTAATTCTGCCGTGTCCTCCAAGGATTCGGTTAGGATTAGATTTGATATGAGCCCCTAATTATTAGGAGATAATGGTTCTTTCATATTGAGTTATGAATCAGGGCCTTACTAAGGCTGGATTCATCCTCCACGTTTATCCCCACTTAATGGACACGTGCGCATAAATGCGTGATCAGTGTGATTGCGCTCTGCGCATACTTTATGTAATCGACCGTCTGCGGTGGTCGTGGTTAGGAGAGGTCGCCGCCCTGTGGTCTATAGCCGACCTTGGTCGGACTTCCTCTCTCTGGTCGGGAACTTTCTCTACCCCACTGGTGATTAGCCAATAGTTGTCTGACGCGTGGCTTTGGCTGAGCCGACCATCATCATAAGCCCCCCAGGTCGGCCTGGGTCTTTAGCCTGGGACGATCTTCTTCCGACCAGACTTGGTCGTGACTGGGCGGCTCTACTCGTTGGAGCCGATCGAGACACATTGTGATGCGTCATACATTATTGCGATTGTCATTATTAGCATGAGAAACGAGGCGTCAGTGCCTGCTGACGTCAAATGGGCCGTTAACCAAGGCGTCGCTTGGGGTTATAACCTGTCTCTTCAAACGTCCGTTCTCCACTATTATTGCCGTTATTAATTTCAAGACGGGTGTAAAACTGAAGTTTTTCCTCTTCTTCATTTCTGCAAGTAAGTACTTTCTCTTTACATTTCTGATTGTTCTTTAATTTGCGATTTATGAGGGTGAGATCCTCCACTCCTTTTGATGAATCAGTCGATAGAGAATTGAGCCCTAAATCCTTTGATTTTGAGTCTGAAGGCGTATCCACCGCCCCACCTCTTTTTACTTCGTCTCTTCCGGCCACTTCTCCGGCCATCACTTACCAATATAACTCGTTATCCGGGCTTGTTCCTAGCACACCGTGTCCCCGTCGCCCAGGGGATTCTGCTTGTCGACATCTTAAGGCCGTTTCTGCAACCAAATCTATCATGGGTAGTTTTGGAATTGAATCTATCATCTCCCAACACACTATCGATTATCTCTGAAACCAATACCACATAGATGCCACCAGATTTGCTCCCCGCATTTTCCTATTAGCCCGCCGTCGAGAACTGACGCTCGGGTCGTCGGCCGATATGTGTCTGAGCCTCCCCCAGATTATTGCGCGGTCTATAATGAGCAATTTGAATGTGGCCTGAGGTTTCCCCTGTGTCCTGCTATTGTGGCTACTCTCCGCCACTATCACTTGGGGATCGCTCAACTTACCCGAAATGGGGTTAGGTGTATTGTAGGATTTGCTATCTGGTGCCGTTTGGTACGGACTAGGTTTTCTGTCGGTCTATTCCGGACGTTTTACCGGCGTTGCAAAGTTCCACACTCTCCGTGGTGGTACTACTTTCTTCGCCGACCCGGTCCTCTTCTAGATATTCCTATCCAACACGCCGGGAAAACGTCTTTCAAGAGATGGAAAGAAAGGTTCTTCTTCGTTCGCCACGAGGGAAACGTACGACTGGGTAGGTGGAATACCGCGACGCTCGATAAGGACGAAACTCCTGACATGTCCGATTTGAAGGATTGGATCCAAGTTATCCGGGAGCTGGATATCTCCATGGACTGCCAAAACTATCCGTCCGAGTTTATTGATCGTGCTTGGTTACATGAGGCTGGACCCGAGCCTTATGCACCACTCACAGAGGACGAAGAGAAATCCTGAAATTGTTGATTTTGTTTCTACTTGTATAGTTGTATATCCTGTATCTTATACTTTTTTTGCTTAGTGGCCGACTTGGCACACTTGCTGTCCGGAGCTGGAGCCAGAATTGACGATGCTTAGCCTGAAGAAGCCCCGGTCGGTCATATAGCCTAGACTGGTCTTGAGCCTTTGCCGACCCTATCGTCCGGCACGGTGCTTGACTCTGCTGCCATCCAATCCCTTGCTGAACAGTCAGATGACGCTGTGCATAACCTTCAGCGATCTGGGGAAGAGGGTGTGTTCGTTTCTGATCTTCCTTCTGATAAAGAGGAGGTTTCCGACCTAGTTCCCCTGCGACGGTCGGATCAGGCAGCTCCATCACCCGCGAGAGAGCCATCTCGTAAGAGGGGGCGTTCCACCTTGCTTATGACCGGACCCTCTGGAGGCGAGCCAGGTGAAGCTTCTACTAATCAAGCCGCGCTCCATGCTATGTCTACTGTGGATTTAACTGAGATGGTATGTTTATTATATCTCTTTGTTCATTCCCTTTTACATGCACACTTGTATGCACATTTGCATGTATGCATTTTCATTCGCCTTATGGTTGTACTTGGTCAGGGTGCTCGAATCGTTCAAGAAGTATTTGACCGTTTAGCCAAGTCCAAAGCTGTTGCTGATGAGCATCAGAAGACAGTGTCTGAGCTTAAAGCTTCCAAGAAGAAGTATAAAGACCTGTATGAGTCCAAGAAAAAGGGTCTGGTCGACCTGAAGACCAAGCATAAGCTAGAGATGCAGACTCTGCGTGCGGCACATGCTACAGAGGTGCAGAATTTGGAGGCACAGCTGACCGTTGAGTCAGAGAAGAGGGCAGGGGTTGAAGAGAGTCTAAAAGCGGCGCAATCGGCTCGTAGCGCTCTGGAGAGTTCCGTCCCTGCACTTGTAGCCAAGGGCATCCGGGACTATTACAGCACTGCCCATTTTGATGGGGTCCTTTCTGCTCTCCTTATCCCTATAGTCAACCATGGGTACTCGATGGGAATCGATGATGCTCGAGCACAGTTCACAGGCCTTGACCTTTCAAAGTTGAAGAATGCAAATCTGTATAAGCCGGGCATGGGGCAGATGTACAACGAGCGTCTTCAGGAGCTCAAATCGGGGGTCGATATCGTTCATAAATATTTTGCTCCTCCCCCTCCTAAGCCGACTACTCAAGCAACTTCTGTGTCTCCTGAACAAGATGCCCCAGGCGATGGCTCTCAGCCCAAACCTAATTAGCATGTTTATGATCTGCTCTGCAGTCTGTTATTTTGATATTTGTAAAGACTTGCATGACATTTTTATCATCTGAACAAGAGCGCTCCCGGCTGCTCTTTTTTTGATTTTATCTTATCTGTCTTGACTTGTCTTGGTGTGGCCCCCTCAAGCATGGTCTGTTTGCTTTTGACATAGCATGCTTGAGTTATCTCTCTCTTTCTTCTTTGAATTCCCTCTACGCTCAGTATCTGAGCTTAGCCTGCGTAGTGTTCAGCATTCTGAGCTTAATCCGCTCTTCGCTGTTTATTATCTTGGTTATTATATTTTATAGGACTTGGTCTCTGAATTCGCTCTGCCTTTAAACGTGATCTGCTCTTGGCAGTTATTATTTTTCGTAGCGCTCAGCCTCTGAGCTTAATCTGCCTTGAGCAGTTTAATTTTGATGGCGCTCAGTCTCTGAGCTTTATCTGCCCTGAGCAGTTTAATTTTAACGGCGCTCAGTCTCTGAGCTTAATTTGCTTCGAGCAGTTTATTTTTGATGGCGCTCAGTCTCTGAGCTTTATCTGCTTTGAGCAGTTAATTTTAATGGCGCTCAGTCTCTGAGCTTAATCTGCTTCGAGCAGTTTATTTTTAATGGCGCTCAGTCTATGAGCTTAATCTGCCTTGGGCAGTTCAATTTTTGTATAGAAGTCATGCATATAAATTCTATAGAATAAATAAATGCAAATTTTATTGAAGAAATAAATGGTCGCAAAGGCAACTTATTACAATCTCATACTATAGATAATAAATAAAAGAGCAACAGCCTTGAACCTGTCTTAGGCGTAGAATCGTCTTAAGTTAGCTGAGTTCCAACTTCGTGGAATGGTCTTCCACTGAGCGTTTGCTAACTGATAGGCACCCTTACCGTGCACCTTGATGATCTTATACGGGCCTTCCCAATTTGGCTTTAGCTTGCCCTAAGGGTCCTGTCTGCTAACTTCATTTTTGCGAAGGACCAAATCCCCTACCTTAAAGTACAAATCTCTCACCTTAGAGTTGTAATATTGTGCGATCTGTTGCTTGTACTTAGCCATTCTTATCAAAGCTATTTCCCGAGTTTCTTCTAGTTCATCTTTAAGGTGTCTTAGCGCGGTCTCTTGATCGATCTGGCTATATAGCTCCGCTCTGGGCGAAGGTAACCCAATCTCTACCGGGATGACTGCCTCACATCCATATGATAGTAGGAACGGGGTTTCGCCCGTGGCCGAGTTAGACGTCGTTCTGTATGCCCAGAGGACGTTGGGCAATTGTTCGACCCAGTGCTCGCCCTCTTCTTCTAACCTCTTTTTTTAACCCGTCTTGATTTTTCTGTTGGCCTGTTCAACCTGCCCATTTGCTTGTGGATACCCTACAGATGTGAAGTGCTGAGTTATTCCAAGTTCTGAGCACCATTCTCGGACAACTCTATCCTCAAACTGAGTACCATTGTCTGATATCAAATTCTTAGGGATTCCATACCGACAGACGACATTCTTCCATAAGAACTTTCGAATCGCTCTACCTGTTATCGTTGCCAATGGTTCCGCCTCTACCCATCTAGTGAAGCAAACAATAGCTACTACAAGAAACTTCAAGGTACCTGGTGCTCTGGGCAAACAATAGCTACTACAAGAAACTTCAAGATCCACTCCCCATTGGTCAAAAGGTCACGGGGATACCAAAGGGACCATCTGTTGTGATGGTTGATGTCTGAGGTTATCATGCACCTGGCATGTTCTACAAGCCATCACCAACTCGGGAGCATCTGCACCCATGGTCGGCCAATAGTATCCGAAGAGCCTGCATTTACGAGCTAGAGCTCTTGCTCCCATATGACTTCCACAGATTCCCAGATGGATTTCTCGAAGGAGGTAATTCCCCTCCTCTTCGGTGGCACAACGTAGCCACGGAGTTATAAAATATTTGCGGTATAAGATATCATTAAACAACGAATACCTGCTCGCTTGAAGCCTTATCTTCCATGCCGAGGCTCTGTCTTGTGGAACCACGTTGTTTTTTAGGAAGGCCACTATGGAATCCATCCAGGTAGCTCGCTGATCGATCTGCTGAGTTTCTTTTTGTTCGTAGCTTCGCTTTGCCACTTGCTCAATCAAAACCTTCTTGTCTGAGAAAAAATTTGATGCCAACTTAGATAATGCATCCGTGCGAGCGTTTTTAGATCTAGGAATTTGACCCAGTTTGACATCTTCAAATTGCGAAATCAGTGCCCGGTCCCTGAAAAGATATTTCCTTATAGTCTCTTCCTTCGCCTCATACTCCCCCTTAACATGGTTTACCACTAGCTGGGAATCGCTAAATATGTGCAACCTTTTAACCCCTAATTTTGCGGCAAGTTTGAGTCCTGTAATGAGTACTTCATACTCAGCCTCATTATTGGTTGCCTTAAAGTTGAAACTGTTGAAATAGTGTCCTAAACCCAATCGGGTTGGACCGGATCCGACCGGGTCGGATCATTTCTACTATTTCTTTATGTTTATACATATGATAAATGGCTTTTATGTTGTCATATATCTGTTCTTCTAAAGAACCAATTATGAATTGTTATATGATAACGTCCTTAGTATTAAACTGTGATAGAGAAACCATGATAGGCGATTATGGTTGATGAGATCTCTAATCACTTTAATAAGTTTGATACTTAAATGTCTCTAGGCTGATGTACTATTAAACAGGGCATTGATAGTATAAACAGACTAGCACGTATTAGATGTCTTCATGCTTTTAGTAAGGTGGATAGATCTCGCCTATCGAAGTGTAGAGACACTTGGGTATGCGTGGACGTGTATTAGAGAATGCGTCGTTAGGATCGACCCACTTACACGGATAAGTGTCACACTATGTGACGGTTGTGTAATTATCCTTTGGACCGAGTCTTCATGGCATCACGGTGTGGATTGTCATGCTTTGACACTATTGAGGTTTTCCTAGCCACGGGCGATCATACGGTAGTGATTGGGTATGATCATCAAGCATGCGGAGTATACATGATTGGTCGTCAGGGAATCGCGTATCCTATGATTGGGATCGAATATCCGAAATGGCCTTCTTATAAGAATGTCTTACTCTCGTGAATCTTTGCAAAGTGAGAGTAAACGAGTTACTTCGAGAGAGCATGATATCCAGATTATAAGATACGGTCGTTGATGTTTTGACACTCGAATAACGACCGTATGGATATTATTACAAATGATAGGATTGTAAGTTACACGGTAATCTGTTTCACATGAAAGGTAATAGTCATTGCATTTGACTCTTCCGATGATTGGGGTCACGGTGTGTTGCTAAACGCTATCCCGTGATCGTTAGGCATGAAGGGCATTTTAAGTAATTTGCACTTTGTGTCTACGGCCAACATATTCGAAGCCTATCGGGTCACACACATAAGAACATCTAGCCGATTAAAATGTGGTTATAGATGATAACCAAATAAGGAAAGTTTATCTCGAAACTATAAAGGTTATAGTGATAAATTAATATGGTGGTATTTATTTATTATGAATAGATTAAACACAAGATATTAATAATATTATATTATATTAATTAAAGAATATTCCTAAAGCCAATATTTGGCAATATAGGGCGCCACATTGAAGTGTATAAGATATACTTGGATTCTCGTGAATTTAATTAATTAGATTACTATATATTAATATAAGATATTAATATATAAATATATATATAGTCACATGCGTGACTTGCACTTGAATGTGCTTGTGCACATTTGTTTTTAATATATATATATATATATATATATATATATATATATATATATATATATATATATATATATATATATATATATATATAGATTTATTTGTGTATTATATATGTAATATATATACACATGTAAATTGATTTATGGTAATAGAATAAAGATAGTCAATATTAGATATTGACAATATCTTGAATATTCAATATAAGATATTGATGATATCCTAGATTTATTTATTATAAGATATTATAATAAATGAGATAAATCAATCAATTATATTTTTCTTATTTTATTGGAAAAATGTTTTCTTCTCCTCCACTCTGCTAAGAGGCGCCACTTCCATTATAAATAGGAGGTGGGTGTCAAACTCTTTTATTAACATAATTCCAAGAACTAATAGTTCTTGTGTAAAAATAGAGCAAGACCCTATGAGAGTTGGAGAGAGAGGAAAAGGCCGGTCTAGCAACCGGAGTTTTCCAATAGCAATCCATGATGGGATTCCGCGGGTCTGTTCGTGTGGACTAGCGGTAGAGGCCGAACACTTGGGCGGCTCTATGCAGAACTACTCTCCTTAGACGGTCAAAGCGTCGATCTTATAGATCACCCAAGGTAACCACCGTCTATTAAATAATTTATCCAATCAATTAACTAATTAATTTTATTCGATAGAATTAAATGTAACAAGAATGGAGCAGAAGATGGAGACCAAAGAAAGACGAAAACAAAGATCCCATTGGAGAATGGAGCATTAAAGATCCTATTGGCGGTTCATTTACTACCTTAGATTGTGACCAGCGGTTTCGTCGGTTTGTATTCAAACCGCACCTAGAAAAAAATCCATGATTATATCGGTTACTTTACGCATTTATTTATTTTGTGTTTGTATTTATTTTATATGATACGATAGATGCATGATTAGGCACGATCTAGATAAATGTGTAGGATGTATGTTTATAGAGATAGACATATTTAGATGAGACCATAATTAAAATTAATTAAGTGAATTAATTTACATAAATACTTCCACCTCAAAAGAATCAAGTTGAAATTGCCTCCCCATATTATAATGACGGTGAAGAGCCCTTGTTCGGATCCAACTCATCAGCCAAAGCAGGGGGTTGACCTACCTCGGGTATATCGTCATTATCGAGATATGATCGTATGAGATCTCACGAATATTGGGGTTATGACTTGACTAAGAATTCTCTCGTCCACCACCACCAAAGCGGGTCGTTTGGATTTTAGAGGCAAGGGTTTGACTACTTCATAAGATGAAAATTGTCAAAGAGTTGACTAGTCAAACAACAAGAGTCGTATAAGATACGATTGACAAAAGGTTGTCTACCTATTAGGCTATTTTCGGCCCACCAGCCAAAGCGGGGGTCGCGGTAGTTTAGTGGGATCTTGTCCACTAAAGAAATTAATAATTCTTGAAAGTCAATTGGAAGTAGTTGACTAGTGGGAGCAAAATCATAAATCAAAAAACCATTTTTGATTTTGCGTGTATAAACAACAACACTCTTTTATTTTCATTTTTATGTTGTAGTTTTAGCAAACTTTATATTTATGTTTTAT
The DNA here is from genome assembly GCA_026214975.1 of Gentiana macrophylla. Classification (NCBI taxonomy): domain Eukaryota; kingdom Viridiplantae; phylum Streptophyta; class Magnoliopsida; order Gentianales; family Gentianaceae; genus Gentiana; species Gentiana macrophylla. Next base: position 131,930,202 of record CM047806.1, read on the forward strand.
TCTCGATTAGTAAAACCAAATTATGACTGTTACCTTTTGAGAAACGTTCTCAGATATGGTTAAGTAATTTTAATCCTTTTAAAATAAGCAATGACACGAGCAATCCCGTTATAGTAGTTAGAGACAAGGAGACTACATATTTAATGCAGTGCTCCAAGACTTTAATTATTAAAGAAAAACGGAAGCTCATGATATTGGATCCGGTCCAATGTAATCATTCAGTCATATGATGATAAATAATTCAAACGTTGGATAAGAATGAACAGACCGAATTTTGGAAAGGATGTTCTCAAAATTATAAGATTTAAGTATCGACTTAATTCTTTTATTGCTTAGAGATTAATTAAATAGTCAATGTTTTGAATACGATTCAAAAGGATGAATAAACTATTTAATAAACTTTAGATTTTCTTTATGAAAGGAAATCAAAGACATAGCTCTTGTGATTTTTCTTAAGTCTTATGAAGACTACGCTAAGAAATATTTACAAGTGCTTGAAGGATTAAAAAGGAAAGTTAGGGCATGTGCTTAAATAGAGAACTTATTGAAGTTTCTATCATAGGCAAGTCTGTTGAGATAAATCTATCTAAGTTCAAGTCAGCTCTTAGATATATGATATCTTACGAGTGTGATTAAATTAGAAAGATTAAATATAGATATGGAAGGTGAAGCAATCGTTGTAACACTTACCATATTCTGGATCTAGTAAACTGATAAGGGAACTAAATAAATGTTATTTTGTTCCGGTTCTTATGAAGAACATACTTTCAGTTATTTGTTAAGGATTTAGTAGACATATTCAATTGTAAAGAATAAATGTTATTCCGATAAAGTTGGAAGGTCATTGAATCCAACACACTAGATTGATGTCACTATATAGTTGATATATGTGATGAGATCTCAACTAAATATTTGTATGGCTGTTATCCTTAATATTTGTGGTTCTTTTAGACATAGTCTCTCTGAAAGGGAAGCGTGTAATTAAATGTCATTCTGATGATGTTGAACCATATGATTATGAATCATGTGGGTTATACGTATCTTATCCAAAGAGGACTAAAATACCCTTTTTCGAAAAGGTTGTAAAATCTAGAAAAATTGTCTAAAGCCTAAACATACCGATGTTTGTTGGCTTGTGACAATTAATGCCACAAATAACTGTTTATTAGTCTCTACAACTATTTTTAGAAATAGTCAAGTGTACTCGATGAAGTGCATAATTCGAAAGCCCGAAAAGTTCGAGCTAGTACGCGAATATGAGATTGATGAGCTACTTAGGAATTAATCTTCAATTGGATTGAAGTAATTAATACCTGGAGGGTGTTTTAGAAGTCGTCTGAAAAGGAATAAGATTCTCCATTGAAGGATACCATCTTTGGGATACGCAATTAGATTGTGTTCCCAAAATGGAAACAACACTTTATATGATAAATGTGTGACGCAAGCCATGCGAAGTATCCCTTACCCGTTTCGGGATAGTGCCCTTAGACTTAATCAAGTTCCAAAGAATAAAGGTTGAATAAATTCCATATTAGATATGGAAGAGGATAATGTCGAATCTATCTTAACCGATGATTTGAAGTTGTCATAGGCAAAGCCAGAAAGGCTTGGAGCCTAGTACGACATATGCAACTTTGTGGAATGTCTTAGCTAGAACGATGGACATTATTTACTCGTCCGTGGAGCAAAATGTTTGTCTCCAAACATGCTGTCTTCTAGAGGAAGTGTTTCTTCCAAAAGAAACAGTGGGAGTAAATTAGATCTCAAAAGAGTTTGAGAATCACAAAGATATATTCAACCATAGGAACGTGAGCAGACGCCACATAGCAATGAGGTGTAGAACACTGCTTAGTGCACACAAAAGTTCTGTAAGTCTGTGGATAACCTTAAAGCCTGAAAGGGCTACTGGTATGTTCATCTTGAAGAATGAATATCTCACGACTTATGAAAGAATGTTTGAAAGGCAAGATTGAGAGATATGACCAGAGCCATAATATCTCGAATTAGGCTCCATCGGTGACAACCAGTGTTATGAACCTAGTCTGCCTTACCTGTAGGAATGTCCCCGTAAGGTGAGCCTGATTCTATTCGGATAATACTTGTTATAACCCATCGTATCATGGCTATATGATAGTGTTGAAGACGTTGGGCTAACAACTCGATGTTCATAGACAATAACATGATATGTGAGCCCACGAGATCCATTTATGGACTCAAACAAGTTTCTCTAGACGGTTTCTTTGTTTGATAATCAAAGGAGTTTGATTTAGTCAAAAGAAGAATATGCCAATGTGCAAGTTGGATAGTGGGAGTGTGTTACGATTTTTGAGTAAGGTATTGGATATCTCTCTCAGGAATCATCTCCCCATGTCACAGTCAATTAATGTTTGGTAATTCAAGATCTTTACGAAAGCACTTGGATTAGCAGTTCTTATTTTAGAAATAAGAATCTATAGTGATAGATTGAACTGCTATTAGATTATAGTTTACCTATATAGATGTGATGCTGAAAGAAGTTTAGCATAGATCGCGACAGGGGATACTGCTAGCCTGTGTTCTCAAGATCTATCTATGTTAGGACATTGGTCCTAAAGATGAGGTGAAAGATGATGCTTATGGAAGGTTTCCTTCGCTACTGCGATAGAAACCATCATAAAGGTAATGCCGGATGTTCATAGTCCATGAATAGTCATGAGCAAGTATGAAAGTAAATCTGGTGAATGTCGAGAATATCCTTAAACAAGTTAAGGAAAGTTCCCTAGTTTATTGAAACTTGGAATTAAATAAACATAGTTGTACAGACGTATATCCTGAGTCTTATGAAGGCGAGTGGGAGCTGCGATGCAGGTTTGCGATCACTTTGATTAAGTGATACGTTGAGTTGGAAATGTTCTAGCCTATAGGTCATCAGAAATTCTACAACTAGGCCAAAACACAGTAGTGCCTTAGAGGCTAAATGAGCAAAGATACATGGATCCGAAGGTTCATTCCTCGAACCTTGTATGCGGTTCTTCCACCTTTTCTATATAGCCGATATAGTAAGTGGATTCATTGCTTGAAGCAAGGACCAAGGTCTCGTCGAGAGATTCGTGTGTGTGTTTGAGGCGGTTCCTTTGACTTGGTCATTTGGAACATGATATGAAGATATTCTGAGTCCCCACGGATAGCGATCCGTTTATGGTTAGGGCTAGTTGCGAGTATTGCATGAGATTCTTGTGTTTCAACTTGGTCTTGTGTGTGCGAGTGATTGGTTTTAGGCCAAGTGGGAGATTGTTGAAATAGTGTCCTAAACCCAATCGGGTTGGACCGGATCCGACCGGTCGGATCATTTCTACTATTTCTTTATGTTTATACATATGATAAATGGCTTTTATGTTGTCATATATCTGTTCTTCTAAAGAACCAATTATGAATTGTTATATGATAACGTCCTTAGTATTAAACTGTGATAGAGAAACCATGATAGGCAATTATGGTTGATGAGATCTCTAATCACTTTAATGAGTTTGATACTTAAATGTCTCTGGGCTGATGTACTATTAAACAGGGCATTGATAGTATAAACAGACTAGCACGTATTAGATGTCTTCTGTCTTTAGTAAGGCGTGGATAGATCTCGCTCTATCGAAGTGTAGAGACACTTGACCGCGTGGGACGTGTATTAGAGAATGCGACGTTAGATCGACCCACTTACACGGATAAGTGTCACACTATGTGACGGTTGTGTAATTATCCTTTGGACCGGAGTCTTCATGGCATCACGGTGTGGATTGTCATGCTTTGACACTATTGAGGTTTTCCCTAGCCACGGGCGATCATATGGTAGTGATTGGGTATGATTCTGAAGCATTGCGGAGTATACATGATTGGTCGTCCGGGAATCGCGTATCCTATGATTGGGATCGAATATCCGAAATGGCCTTCTTATAAGGAATGTCTTACTCTCGTGAATCTTTGCAAAGTGAGAGTAAACGAGTTACTTCGAGAGAGCATGATATCCAGATTATAAGATACGGTCGTTGATGTTTTGACACTCGAATAACGACCGTATGGATAGTATTACAGCGATAGGATTGTAAGTTACACGGTAACTGTTTCACATGAAAGGTAATAGTCATTGCATTTGACTCTTCCGATGATTGGGGGTCACGGTGTGTTGCTAGACGCTATCGCGTGATCGTTAGGCATGAAGGGCATTTTCGTAATTTGCACTTTGTGTCTACGGCCAACATATTCGGAAGCCTATCGGGTCACACATATAAGAACATCTAGCCGGATTAAAATGTGGTTATAGATGATAACCAAATAAGGAAAGTTTATCTCGAGACTATAAAGGTTATAGTGGTAAATTAATATGGTGGTATTTATTTATTATGAATAGATTAAATACAAGATATTAATAATATTATATTAATTAAAGAATATTCCGGAAGCCAATATTTGGCAATATGGGGCGCCACATTGAAGTGTATAAGATACACTTGGATTGTGCAATTTAATTAATTAGTATTCTATATATTAATATAAGATATTAATATATAAATATATATATAGTCACATGCGTGACTTGCACTTGAATGTGCTTGTGCACATTTGTTTTTAAGATATATATATATATATATATATATATATATATATATATATATATATATATAGATTTATTTGTGTATTATATATGTGATATATATACACATGTGTAAAATTGATTTATGGTAATAGAATAAAGATAGTCAATATTAGATATTGACAATATCTTGAATATTCAATATAAGATATTGACAATATCCTAGATTTATTTATTATAAGATATTATAATAAATGAGATAAATCAATCAATTATATTTTTCTTATTTTATTGGAAAAATGTTTTCTTCTCCACTCTGCTAAGAGCGCCACTTCCATTATAAATAGGAGGTGGGTGTCAAGCTCTTTTTATACAACATAATTCCAAGAACTAATAGTTCTTGTGTAAAAATAGAGCACCACCCTATGAGAGTTGGAGAGAGGGGAAAAGGCCGGTCTAGCAACCGAGTTTTCCAATAGCAATCCATGATGGGATTCCGGCGGTCGTTCGTGTGGACTAGCGGTAGAGGCCGAACACTTGGGCGGCTCTATGCGAACTACTCTCCTTAGACGGTCAAAGCGTCGATCTTATAGATCACCCAAGGTAACCACCGTCTATTAAATAATTTTATCCAATCAATTAACTAATTAATTTTATTCGATAGAATTAAATGTAACAAGAATGGAGCAGAAGATGGAGACCAAAGAAAGACGAAAACAAAGATCCCATTGGAGAATGGAGCATTAAAGATCCTATTAGCGGTTGCATTACCCTTAGATTGTGACCCGCGGTTTCACAATCGGTTTGTATTCAAACCGCACCTAGGAAAAATCCATGATTATATCGGTTACTTTACGCATTTATTTATTTTGTGCTTGTATTTATTTTATATGATACGATAGATGCATGATTAGGCACGATCTAGATAAATGTGTAGGATGTATGTTTATAGAGATAGACATATTTAGATGAGACCATAATTAAAATTAATTAAGTGAATTAATTTACATAAATACTTCCACCTCAAAAGAATCAAGTTGAAATTGCCTCCCCATATTATAATGACGGTGAAGAGCCCTTGTTCGGATCCAACTCATCAGCCAAAGCGAGGGTTGACTCTACCTCGGTATATCGTCATTATCGAGATATGATCGTATGAGATCTCACGAATATTGGGGTTATGACTTGACTAAGAATTCTCTCGTCCACCAGCCAAAGCGGGGTCGTTTGGATTTTAGAGGCAAGGGTTTGACTACTTCATAAGATGAAAATTGTCAAAGAGTTGACTAGTCAAACAACAAGAGTCGTATAAGATACGATTGACAAAAGGTTGTCTACCTATTAGGCTATTTTCGGCCCACCACCAAAGCGGGTCGCGGTAGTTTAGTGGGATCTTGTCCACTAAAGAAATTAATAATTCTTGAAAGTCAATTGGAAGTAGTTGACTAGTGGGAGCAAAATCATAAATCAAAAAACCATTTTTGATTTTGCGTGTATAAACAACAACACTCTTTTATTTTCATTTTTATGTTGTAGTTTTAGCAAACTTTATATTTATGTTTTATTCTCGATTAGTAAAACCAAATTATGACTGTTACCTTTTGAGAAACGTTCTCAGATATGGTTAAGTAATTTTAATCCTTTTAAAATAAGCAATGACACGAGCAATCCCGTTATAGTAGTTAGAGACAAGGAGACTACATATTTAATGCAAAGGCTCCAAGACTTTAATTATTAAAGAAAAACGGAAGCTCATGATATTGGATCCGGTCCAATGTAATCATTCAGTCATATGATGATAAATAATTCAAACGTTGGATAAGAATGAACAGACCGAATTTTGGAAAGGATGTTCTCAAAATTATAAGATTTAAGTATCGACTTAATTCTTTTATTGCTTAGAGATTAATTAAATAGTCAATGTTTTGAATACGATTCAAAAGGATGAATAAACTATTTAATAAACTTTAGATTTTCTTTATGAAAGGAAATCAAAGACATAGCTCTTGTGATTTTTCTTAAGTCTTATGAAGACTACGCTAAGAAATATTTACAAGTGCTTGAAGGATTAAAAAGGAAAGTTAGGGCATGTGCTTAAATAGAGAACTTATTGAAGTTTCTATCATAGGCAAGTCTGTTGAGATAAATCTATCTAAGTTCAAGTCAGCTCTTAGATATATGATATCTTACGAGTGTGATTAAATTAGAAAGATTAAATATAGATATGGAAGGTGAAGCAATCGTTGTAACACTTACCATATTCTCGATCTAGTAAATCGATAAGGAACTAAATAAATGTTATTTTGTTCGGTTCTTATGAAGAACATACTTTCAGTTATTTGTTAAGGATTTAGTAGACATATTCAATTGTAAAGAATAAATGTTATTCCGATAAAGTTGGAAGGTCATTGAATCCAACACACTAGATTGATGTCACTATATAGTTGATATATGTGATGAGATCTCAACTAAATATTTGTATGGCTGTTATCCTTAATATTTGTGGTTCTTTTAGACATAGTCTCTCTGGAAGGGAAGCGTGTAATTAAATGTCATTCTGATGATGTTGAACCATATGATTATGAATCATGTGGGTTATACGTATCTTATCCAAAGAGGACTAAAATACCCTTTTTCGAAAAGGTTGTAAAATCTAGAAAAATTGTCTAAAGCCTAAACATACCGATGTTTGTTGGCTTGTGACAATTAATGCCACAAATAACTGTTTATTAGTCTCTACAACTATTTTTAGAAATAGTCAAGTGTACTCAGTGAAGTGCATAATTCGGAAAGCCCGAAAAGTTCGAGCTAGTACGAATATGAGATTGATGAGCTACTTAGGAATTAATCTTCAATTGGATTGAAGTAATTAATACCTGGAGGGTGTTTTAGAAGTCGTCTGAAAAGGAATAAGATTCTCCATTGAAGGATACCATCTTTGGGATACGCAATTAGATTGTGTTCCCAAAATGGAAACAACACTTTATATGATAAATGTGTGACGCAAGCCATGCGAAGTATCCCTTACCCGCTTCGGGATAGTGCCCTTAGACTTAATCAAGTTCCAAAGAATAAAGGTTGAATAAATTCCATATTAGATATGGAAGAGGATAATGTCGAATCTATCTTAACCGATGATTTGAAGTTGTCATAGGCAAAGCCAGAAAGGCTTGGAGCCTAGTACGACATATGCAACTTTGTGGAATGTCTTAGCTAGAAACGATGGACATTATTTACTCGTCTGTGGAGCAAAATGTTTGTCTCCAAACATGTTTGTCTTCTAGAGGAAGTGTTTCTTCCAAAAGAAACAATGGGAGTAAATTAGATCTCAAAAGAGTTTGAGAATCACAAAGATATATTCAACCATAGGAACGTGAGCAGACGCCACATAGCAATGAGGTGTAGAACACTGCTTAGTGCACACAAAAGTTCTGTAAGTCTGTGGATAACCTTAAAGCCTGAAAGGGCTACTGGTATGTTCATCTTGAAGAATGAATATCTCACGACTTATGAAAGAATGTTTGAAAGGCAAGATTGAGAGATATGACCAGGAGCCATAATATCTGAATTAGGCTCCATCAGTGACAACCAGGTTATGAACCTAGTCTGTCTTACCTAGAGGGAATGTCCCTGTAAGGCTGAGCCCAGTTCTATTCAGATAATACTTGTTATAACTTCGTATCATGGCTATATGATAGTGTTGAAGACGTTGGGCTAACAACTCGATGTTCATAGACAATAACATGATATGTGAGCCCACGAGATCCATTTATGGACTCAAACAAGTTTCTCTAGACGGTTTCTTTGTTTGATAATCAAAGGAGTTTGATTTAGTCAAAAGAAGAATATGCCAATGTGCAAGTTGGATAGTGGGAGTGTGTTACGATTTTTGAGTAAGGTATTGGATATCTCTCTCAGGAATCATCTCCCCATGTCACAGTCAATTAATGTTTGGTAATTCAAGATCTTTACGAAAGCACTTGGATTAGCAGTTCTTATTTTAGAAATAAGAATCTATAGTGATAGATTGAACTGCTATTAGATTATAGTTTACCTATATAGATGTGATGCTGAAAGAAGTTTAGCATAGATCGCGACAGGGGATACTGCTAGCCTGTGTTCTCAAGATCTATCTATGTTAGGACATTGGTCCTAAAGATGAGGTGAAAGATGATGCTTATGGAAGGTTTCCTTCGCTACTGCGATAGAAACCATCATAAAGGTAATGCCGGATGTTCATAGTCCATGAATAGTCATGAGCAAGTATGAAAGTAAATCTGGTGAATGTCGAGAATATCCTTAAACAAGTTAAGGAAAGTTCCCTAGTTTATTGAAACTTGGAATTAAATAAACATAGTTGTACAGACGTATATCCTGAGTCTTATGAAGGCGAGTGGGAGCTGCAGTCTGGGTTTGCAGTCACTTTGATTAAGTGATACAGTGAGTTGGAAATGTTCTAGCCTATAGGTCACTGTAAATTCTACAACTAGGCCAAAACACAGTAGTGCCTTAGAGGCGCTAAATGAGCGATACATGGATCCGTATGTTCATTCCTGAACCTTGTACGGTTCTTCCACCTTTTCTATATAGCTGATATAGTAAGTGGATTCATTGCTTGAAGCAAGGACCAAGGTCTCGTCAGAGATTCGTGTGTGTGTTGAGGCGGTTCCTTTGACTTGGTCATTTGGAACATGATATGAAGATATTCTGAGTCCCCACGGATAGCGATCCGTTTATGGTTAGGGCTAGTTGCGAGTATTGCATGAGATTCTTGTGTTTCAACTTGGTCTTGTGTGTGCGAGTGATTGGTTTTAGGCCAAGTGGGAGATTGTTGAAATAGTGTCCTAAACCCAATCGGGTTGGACCGGATCCGACCGGGTCGGATCATTTCTACTATTTCTTTATGTTTATACATATGATAAATGGCTTTTATGTTGTCATATATCTGTTCTTCTAAAGAACCAATTATGAATTGTTATATGATAACGTCCTTAGTATTAAACTGTGATAGAGAAACCATGATAGGCAATTATGGTTGATGAGATCTCTAATCACTTTAATGAGTTTGATACTTAAATGTCTCTGGGCTGATGTACTATTAAACAGGGCATTGATAGTATAAACAGTACTAGCACGTATTAGATGTCTTCGTCTTTAGGGGCGGGGATAGATCTCGCTCATCGAAGTGTAGAGACACTTGGACCGTATGACGTGGGCGTGTATTAGAGAATGCGTCGTTAGGCCGACCCACTTACACGGATAAGTGTCACACTATGTGACGGTTGTGTAATTATCCTTTGGACCGGAGTCTTCATGGCATCACGGTGTGGATTGTCATGCTTTGACACTATTGAGGTTTTCCCTAGCCACGGGGCGATCATATGGTAGTGATTGGGTATGATCTTTGAGCATCGCGGAGTATACATGATTGGTCGTCCGGGAATCGCGTATCCTATGATTGGGATCGAATATCCGAAATGGCCTTCTTATAAGGAATGTCTTACTCGTGAATCTTTGCAAAGTGAGAGTAAACGAGTTACTTCGAGAGAGCATGATATCCAGATTATAAGATACGGTCGTTGATGTTTTGACACTCGAATAACGACCGTATGGATAGTATTACAAATGATAGGATTGTAAGTTACACGGTAATCAAGCTTTTTCACATGAAAGGTAATAGTCATTGCATTTGACTCTTCCGATGATTGGGGTCACGGTGTGTTGCTAGACGCTATCGCGTGATCGTTAGGCATGAAGGGCATTTTAAGTAATTTGCACTTTGTGTCTACGGCCAACATATTCGAAGCCTATCGGGTCACACATATAAGAACATCTAGCCGATTAAAATGTGGTTATAGATGATAACCAAATAAGGAAAGTTTATCTCGAGACTATAAAGGTTATAGTGGTAAATTAATATGGTGGTATTTATTTATTATGAATAGATTAAATACAAGATATTAATAATATTATATTAATTAAAGAATATTCCGGAAGCCAATATTTGGCAATATGGGGCGCCACATTGAAGTGTATAAGATACACTTGGATTGTGCAATTTAATTAATGGTATTACCATATATTAATATAAGATATTAATATATAAATATATATATAGTCACATGCGTGACTTGCACTTGAATGTGCTTGTGCACATTTGTTTTTAAGATATATATATATATATATATATATATATATATATATAGATTTATTTGTGTATTATATATGTGATATATATACACATGTGTAAATTGATTTATGGTAATAGAATAAAGATAGTCAATATTAGATATTGACAATATCTTGGAATATTCAATATAAGATATTGACAATATCCTAGATTTATTTATTATAAGATATTATAATAAATGAGATAAATCAATCAATTATATTTTTCTTATTTTATTGGAAAAATGTTTTCTTCTCCTCCACTCTGCTAAGAGGCGCCACTTCCATTATAAATAGGAGGTGGGTGTCAAGCTCTTTTGTACAACATAATTCCAAGAACTAATAGTTCTTGTGTAAAAATAGAGAGCACCCTATAGAGAGTTGGAGAGAGGGGAAAAAGGCCGGTCTAGCAACCGGAGTTTTCCAATAGCAATCCATGATGGGATTCCGGCGGGCTGTTCGTGTGGACTAGCGGTAGAGGCCGAACACTTGGCGGCTCTATGCGTAACTACTCTCCTGGGCGGTCAAAGCGTCGATCTTATAGATCACCCAAGGTAACCACCGTCTATTACTTATTTGTTTATTGCTTAAACGAAGTCGATCCTGGTTAAAAGGAAATAAAATTTTAAATTCCGCTACGTTCCCTCGTAGATTTCCTAACAGAAACGCAATGCATAAGGAAATTCTTCTCCTTTCGGACTACAGAGCAGAAGGCCTGCTCCTGCTCCTTCCTTATTGGATGCTCTATCCACATACAACGTCCACTGGTCTACTGGCTTGTCGGTTTGTTCCTGCTCGAGAGTTATGGCTATTCCTTCGGCTATGAAATCAGCCAAGGCCTGAGCCTTGATGGATACTCTTGGTCTGAATTCCAGATCGTAGGCAGCCAGCTCGACCACCCACTTTGTTAATCTTCCTGATGTCTCCGATTTATCTAGAATCTGCCGAAGTGGTTGGTCGGTCATGACCACTATAGGATGAGCCTGAAAGTATGGCTTCAATTTTCTTGACGCATGGACTAAAATCAATGGCAGCTTTTCCGCACTGGTATACCTCACCTCTGACCCTCGGAGGGCCTTACTAACATAAAAAATTGGTTTCTGAGTGTTATCCTGGTCACTCACCAGGACTGCACTCAACGCTTCTTGGCATGCTGACAAGTACAAGTATAGAGTTTCTCCCTCCTGCGGTGCGGTAAGAACGGGCAGGTTTGTGAGGTATTCTTTCAACTCTTCAAATGCCTTTTGGCATTCTCCATTCCAGTCAAAAGGGTTTGCTTGCCTTAAGATTTTGAAGAAAGGAAGAGCCCTTTGCGCCGAGCGTGAGAGGAATCGATTTAGGGCGGCCATGCGCCCTGTCAATCTTTGTACTTCCTTAATGCTCTTCGGTGGAGCCATACTTTGTATGGCCTCTACCTTGTCTGGATTTGCTCTTATACCTTCCTTGGATATCATATACCCCAGGAATTTCCCTGATCGTACCCCAAATGTACACTTTTTTGGATTAAGACACATTTGTGTTTGCCTTAGCACTCCCAAATTTTCTTTGACATCGGTCACATACTGCTCGAGAGATTTTCTCTTGATCAATAAGTCATCCAAGTAATCTTCCATGCTCTTTTATATCTGCCTCTCAAATATTTTATTGACGGCTCTCTGATACGTGGCCCGAGCGTTCTTGAGACCGAACGGCATAGTAATATAACAGAAGGTTCCTCTTTCTGTTATGAAAGATGTTTTTTCCATGTCCTCTGGAGCCATGGCTATTTGATGATACCCCTTGTATGCGTCTAAGAACGCGAAGACTTCATACCCGACCATGGAATCTACCAAGCTGTCGGTCTTCGGAAGTGGGTAACAATCTTTTGGGCATGCCTTGTTTAAGTCTGTAAAATCCACACACATGCGCCAAGATCCATCTGTTTTCTTGACTAGAACAGGATTGGCCAACCATTCAGGATATACCACCTCTTTAATTATATTCGCCTGCAGCAATTTTGTTACCTCTTTCTGTATAGCCTCTACTCTTTCCTAGGCGAAACATCGCCTCTTATGCCGAACGGGTTTTCTATTCGGGTCTACGTTTAAACGATGTAATGCCAGGCTGGGGGACAGACCAGGTATATCAGCTGTGGTCAAAGAAAAAACATCCCTAAACTCCTTCAACAAATCAATCAGACCCTGTCTGTGTGGTTCCGGAATCCATGCTCCGACGCTGACCCGGTCTTCATTGTCTTCCCAGAGTACTTCTTGTGTTGCCTCATCATTGGTTAACCATCTTTCCTCTTCTTCTCGAACAAGTTCCTCAATAAGCACCTGTTGCACCATCATTTTTTGATTTATGGTGGCAGTATAGCAGCTCCTTGCTGTTTCCACATCTCCTTTTTATTTCCTTGGCCCCTTCTACAGTAGGGAATTTCATGCTGATATGTGCAGGGGAGATAACCGCTCGAAGATCTATTAGAGCGGGACTTCCCAATATGACGTTATAGGCCGAGGCGAAACGGACCACCACGTAGTCGACCATAAGAGTCCTGCTCTTTCTTCCTTGTCCAAAAGTTTTCGGCAGCTTAATCATACCGACAGGATGTATCGGCGGTCCGGTGATCCCAAACAACGGGGCTGAGACGGGAGTAAGCTCGGTATCCCGTATCTTCATGGCCTGGCATACCGATAGATATAGAACGTTTATTGCGCTCCCTGTGTCCACACACACTCGTCTCACCGTGTGCTTATTAATTACCAACCCTATCACCAGTCCTTCATTGTTGAGAATCAGAGGGAGAGGATCTCCTGGTCCGTAAACTACCTCCCCTGATAATCTCTGCTTTTTACCTGATTCAGACGGTGGGCCCTTGGTGTTACTGCTTTCCCCCAGTGGTCTGGATCCTGCCGGACCACCCGCAATGGTGTTAATGGTATTGATGGGTTTATTATCAATGTTTCCTTCAGGGTCAGGAGAAGGATCTCTTCTTCGTTTTGGGTCTGCTCTGCCATCATTGCCTTGATAGTAATTTCTCCTTTTGTATTCTCTGCTACCTCTTGGGTTAGGATTCCACGTTCGATCAATTGCCTCATCAATTTTTCCTTCCAGGGCCGCAGCATCAATGTTTCTGATCAAGTCTCTACAGTTCTCTGAATCATGACCCACATCCTTGTGATATTTGCAAAACTTTGTCTGGTCCCTTTTTTCCACTGGCCCCCTCAGAGGTGGTGGTGTTCATGGTATCCCTTTTCTTTCCATTAAAGCGAGAACCTGCTCGCGTGACCGATTTAAAGGCACAAAGTCCCTATCTTGGAGAGCTCCCTTTTTCCCGAGCCTGTCGGCAATCGGAAAGGTCATCCTATCCCATACCTGCCTTCACTCTTTTTCGGGTTGCCTTGCCGTCTTATCCCTTCTAGGGTCTGCCTTTTCCTGCTCTCTCTTGAGTCGGTTGGCATCTTCTCCTTGACAGTGTTTGAAGACTGTTTCTACACAATCTTCAATAGTAAGTAGGGGTTTACTATTGAGCTTAGCGTACAGCCGACCCTCACGTAGCCCTGCTATGAAAGACGTAACTATCAAATGTTCATCAGCCCCCTGTACCTGCCTTGACTCCTTATTCAACCTTTTTAGGAACTGTAGCACACTTTCATCATTTTTCTGCTTTAACGTAAGCAAGTGAGTAGCGTTCCACTGGAACGGCCGAGCCGTGATGAACGCATGCATAAACTTCTTTGCTAGGGTAGCAAAGTCATTAATTGATCTGGGTGGTAGTTTCCTGAACCACTCCCGAGCCCGACCAGTCAATAAAGCAGGAAACGCTTTGCACTTCATCTGGTCGGCCGCGTTGTACAAAGTCATATGCGTCAAATATTGATGCATATGATCGTTGGGGTCCTTTGTCCCATCATAGGGGTCCATTTTTGGCATTTTAAATCCTTGGGGTCCAGGATAACTTTCTACCTGCTCGGTAAAAGGAGATTCAAAAGAGAAAGGAGTCTTACCCAGAATAGCATCCAGTTCCCTACGAGCTGCATCCCTAGCTTGTTCTTTAATATCTTTCCGGCCTGGGTTGGAACTGGTGGACAGATCCTCTGCGTGATCTTCTCGTGAGAGATTGAGGGCTTTTTCCCTTTCATCCATAAGTGGGTTCTCCCTGGTATGCGTTTCCCATGTGATTTTGTCCCCCTGACTTTAAAAGCGTTTGTCAGAATTGTTCTGAAAGTGGCCGGATTAAGGTTTGACAATGCCTCCACCAAAGCCTGCTGTGCGGGATCTGGTTGGGTTTCCACCTGGGTGGGTTGTGCTGTAGTTTATCCATCCTTTTCAACTAAAGGGCCTCCGGCCTCTTTTCCAGCCGGACCCACCGCCTTGTGCGGCTGCTTCCTGCGTTTTCTTCCCTGTCTGTTTCAGCGGCATAGTGACTGCACGTTGCTTCTAGAACTACCAATACAAGGCCCTCCTTCTAGCGCCAATGATGAAGTCGGATTTCACCAATAGGTAATTTCCGGGTATGATTGCTCTAGTGGCAGTTCTCCGGTCACCGGCCGACACCAAAAGAGGGGATAGTTTATTATATGGTGTTTTGACTGAACTCGAGTTACCCTCAAGCTGCCAACGTATCCAATTGCTTAACTGGAATCAAGTCTGTCGTAGTTCTTGTAGTGGGTTATATAGGGAGTCTAAACCCTAATTCTGCCGTGTCCTCCAAGGATTCGGTTAGGATTAGATTTGATATGAGCCCCTAATTATTAGGAGATAATGGTTCTTTCATATTGAGTTATGAATCAGGGCCTTACTTAGGCTGGATTCATTCTCCACGTTTATCCCCACTTAATGGACCCATGCGCATAAATGCGTGATCAGTGTGATTGCGCTCTGCGCATACTTTATAGACCGACCGTCCTGCGGTGGTCAGGGTTAGGGAGGTCGCTCGCCCTCAGGGTCTATACCCGACCTTGGTCGGACTTCCTCTCTCTGGTCGGGAACTTTCCCTACCCCACTGGTGATTAGCCAATAGTTGTCTGACGCGTGGCTTTGGCTGAGCCGACCATCATCAGTATCAAACTCCCACATCCCGGTTCAAATGCAAGACTGCCACTAGCTACAATATCCCTACTAGTTAACGACTGGACAATGACCCAGAGGGTGATTGAGCTTGTTTGAATTCGACTTGAGCTCGAACAACAGATTAATGAACAGAGCTTGTTCGTATAATAAACAAACTCAAACATTTGATATTCGGATCGATTCATGTACACCTCTATTAAAAATAAAAATAAAATAGTGGTTAGGTGCCGAATTTTTCAACCATGCATGAAGTGTATCTACATAATAAGAACAATTTCTTTTGATAGTTAATAAGAACAATTTCTTGGTGGTCAATCATCAAACTGCCGGAATCATAATTTATTAATTGGATATTTATTAGGACCACTAGTATTTTTATTTATTTATACATCACTAGAATATGTTATTAATTAAGACCCACGACTATTAGGTTTTTAAATGTCTATTGTAAAGTTGTAAACCTTAATCTTCCAAAACAGTGGACAAAAAAAGAGAGAGAATTGGGTGTCAAATGAAAGTAACATTACATAATATATAATTAACAATAATGACAGTTTACCTAAAACATGAACAAATGGAAAATCCAAAAAAAAAAAAGAAAGAGCTAAATTCGATTAAAATTAAATAAAGTCCAAAATTATTTGCTTAAAACAATGACAAGACAGCATTTGAAATTTGCATAATTGATAACATCATAAAACTTTGCATAAGATGAGTCTTTAATTTATGTCTTTTTGTGTGGAAAATTCTTACAAAACTGAATTAAAATAATTGTTTCTAATTTTCAAGTTTTTAATTTTACACGCCTGGGTCTAGCTATTTTGGATTGATAATAAACGACATATGGTAATTAACCCTAGTATTAGCATGCATATGCATATAAACTTTAGCTTGTAAATTAACTGCCCTTCTTTGCCACAAGCCAAGGACAAAATGGTCATTATAAATGGACAATGGAAAGAAAAGGGAGAAAGGTGTAAAGGTTAAAGAAGAGGCACTACAAAGTGAGAGAGAATTGACAATTTGTAATAGATGGTATGAAATGAAATAGAATAAACACTCACAGAGCATGTCGCCCATTACCATCTCTACCCACCCTATCATGCAACTCGAATCTTCCTTACCTCATCATGCCACTGCCCTTACCACTATATATCCTACCTTCACCACCCTTATCCTACCACGAACCCTTGTCGGACTCCACCCCACCCTACTTATTTACCTTTCACCCTATCGTACCTCACCTGATCATTTCACCATCCCACATACACACCAACACATTCCTCCCATCCTACCCAGGTCATTCTCTACCTAAGCCTTGTACCTTACCTTAGCCCACACTACCCTACCTTACCACCTCCCCTGACCCTACCCCACCTTACCATGCATATTTACCCGACCTTTACCACCTACCATGACCCTACCCCACCTTACCATGCACCTTTACCCTACCACACCCCTTATCATATCTTACCCCACAACCCCTCCCACCATGCTCCTCACCTTACCCCACCCTATATCTCACTTCTACCATTTCTCTACCCTACCCTGCCCTACTTCACCCCACTCCTACCATCTCATCATGCATATAGCTTACATCACCTCACCTTACATCATCACCCAGTGTGTCACAGTAATAAAATGCCAAAATTTCATTCCATTTTGTTTTTTCTATTTTATTTTATTTCATTTCATTTCGTTCAAATAAAGGACCATTAGTGTTTTAGGTTATGAAAATTTCACTCTCCCCCTAAGTTTTTCTCCAATTGCAGTTGGACACAATAATTAATGTGTAATCCACTCATTGATGATCAATGACTTCAGTTCATAAAAAATCTAGCCTCGGCCCAAAGGGTCCCCATTGGCCACTGTTTTGTCTCTAGAATATCGTCGATCATGTAAATCGATATTTATATCTCATTGATCCAGTTTGCGTATATTGACTGTACACCTTTTATCGATAAGAATAGTCGATACGGGGTATTTGTCAATTCGGTTTAGGTTTCCTTACCGGAAGAGAAATTTGAGTTAGGGCTCTTTATTTTAGTATATATATCAAGAAACATTACAATATGGTAGATAATACAAAGTGTTTTATTATTATTTTTAATTACTTGTAACAACATTATTGGATGAAAACAGTATAATAATTAATTTAGAGAATTAGGTAAGATGACATGTTTTGGAATACTTTTAAGTAACAGACATATATTTTTTATTAGGAGAAAGACAACTCCTATAAATTTTATAGGCTAAAAGGACTGTTAGGATTGGTATATCTATCAATCGAGAAAACAAGAAACTAAGAAAACAAGAGGAAGAAGAAGAGCTCTTGCTTGACTAACAAAACATTTGGAAGCATAGGGTTTAGGGTTACAAAGAAAGGCTTATATAGCCAAAAACAAAAGGACTAAAACGCCCTTCTAGCAAATAATAAATACCTAATATAAGACGGAGTAAACGGCAAAGAAATAGTGCCATGCTGAAGATGATGTCGAGTGAAATGACAGTCGATCTCAATATGCTTGGTATGCTCATGAAAAACTGTATTGTGTGCAATCTGAATAGCACTTTTATTGTCACAACACATCCGGTTGGGAGAAGAAGTGCACCACCCATGTCCGCCAACAACCAACAAAACTATATAATCTCAGACATGGTAGAAGCCATAACTCGATACTCTGCCTCGGTGGAAGAGCATGAGACAACATCTTGTTTCTTGCTCTTCCATGAAATGAGAGAATCACCTAAAAATATGCAAAAACCTGTCGTGGATTTTCGATTAGTTGAGTCACCAGCCCAATATGCATAAAAAAAACACGAAGCTTCAAGGATGAGGTCGAAGGAAACAAAAGACTCTGATACAAAGTTCCTCGTAGATAATGAAGAATACGCATAACAGCAGCCCAATGGATAGAGGTGGGGGAGGAGACAAACTGACTAACGATGTGAACAACATAGGCGAAGTCAGAGCGAGTGATCGTCAAATACACAAGGCTGCCAACAATAGAACGGTATAAAGTATGATCGAAGAGAGGAAGGCCATCAGTCGGAGCATAACGAATGTTCAACTCAATAGGAGAATCAGCAACACGAGTGTCGGTAAGTCGGGCACAATGAATAATGTTGGCAGCATACTTGGATTGAGAAAGGAGATAACCTTGTGGCGAGGAGGCTACCTCAATGCCTAAAAAGTAACGTAAATGACCCAAGTCCTTCATATCAAAGCAGCGAGACAAGGTTGCTTTCAAACTCACAATACCATCAATGTCATCATTGTAATATTCCGATTTTCGGGAAAGAGCAGACGTGTCATTTTGCGAAAACGAAATTTTATTATTTCTTTTCTTTTATTGGAGTTAAGTATTTCATTAATTACTTATAAGTGATTTTCGAATTATGTATGTTTAATTAAGGAGGAAAATCTGATTATTTGGTAATTAAGGGCAAATAAGGAAAAAGAGATTTAATTTGGGAATTGGTATTTAAGGAAAAATTAACACACAATAATCCCATAACCTAGATTAAATCAGAAAATCAGTTCACGTCCCTCTTCTCTACGCAATCAAGAGGAAGAATTAGGGCTTGGTTAGTTTTTCAGAATTTTGAAGCAAAGCTTAACCGTTTTCAGATCGGACGAGAGATTTAGAACAGTCGTGAGAAGAGCACCGTTTGGATATCGATTTGAGGAAGTGCGTGAGACGTTTCAAAAATTTGTTTTGAATCTGGTTTTTGGCTGCGAATAGGTAAGAGACTCTTCCTATGATCTCGATTATGATTCGTAAAGTTTTGATCATGTTTTTAAGATGCGTAGATGCAAGAAAGATGTGCTTTTTCATTGATCAAAGGATCATAGATGTTTTGGAATGTTTAAATATGTGTATCTACGTTTTACTGTGTTGAAATCGATGTGGTTTGGGTTAGAAACGGATTAGAAATCGTTTAAGATCGAAATCAGAAATTTAGAGGCGACAAGCGAAATCGTCGCGATTGTAGGCAATGCCACGCATTCACAGATCTCTGTTTGCGTTTTTGGCTTGGACACTGAATGCGTACGCATTCCTTGAACAGAGAGTTAAGGTTGGTTTCTGGTTGCTGAATGCGTACGCATTCATTGAAATGCGCACGCATTGATCAAACAGAGAGTTTTAGGAGGAGTTCTGGTCAGGTAATGCGTACGCATTGTAGGCAATGCACACGCATTCTTTGGACAGAAAGTTTTCAGCAGGTTTTCAGCTTAGGAATGCGTACGCATTCTATAGGGATGCGCACGCATTGCCCTATGTTTTTACATAAGTGATGTTTAAGCTATATGGTTGAGTTTTAAACCCTTAATTATGATATGTTAACATGGTTTAAACCTAAACAAGCCTGAATTGAGCTTCTGATTCGTTCAGTTAAAACACCGAATGTACTCTTAAAGGGAGTTGAAGTTCGGATCCGTCGGAAGAGCATGATAGGCTTGTGCTTTGATGAATTAGTATTCATCAATGTCTGTGTAATTGCTAGGCTTTGTCTGTGTCTAGTGGTCTAGGAAGAGAGTAGTATTGGTGAGGGAGATTAATTGAAAACACTTAGGTGGTTAGTTAATCATTCTAATAAGATACATACCTGACTAGTAAAAGATTAAACAACATGTCTCTCTTGGATAGGCACCAGTCTATATCACGATGTGTGTGCTACCTCTGAAGGTGGAAGAACTCCGTAGGTCAAAAAAACCCTAAGTACGGAGGGACTCCACTGAGACGCGCGTGCTATCGGAGTCTACCTATTCTAGACTTCGTGGATATTGGTGTGATCCACTAATATGTTGCCAAGAGTATCCCAAAAGAGGATACGCTTAGTGCTCTTGAGTGCGGTTGTAACATAGATAAGTTAAGTAGAAACGTTTAGTCAGGTCATGTTGATAGACATGAAATGAACCCTAGATTGAGTCGGTCATACATAAACAACTAAACTTTTAAATATCTTTTCTTTATAAATTGTAATTGTCGTCATAGCTTCTCTTTCTTATTAACGTTGTACTTACCTCGAATGCATGTTTTCTATGTGTTTGAGGATGAGAAGACGAACCGGTCGATAATGTTTACGAGGAGGAGTTCGATGATGACGTTTGAAGACGCCTCATTGAAGACTTTACTTTTATTCTTTTATTATTCTTCATTAGACTGTGTTAGACATTTGGTCTTTCAAGACTTGTAGCACTTTTATGTTCCTTTTAGGGATATTGTACGTTTCTTTTGGATTTCGTAATCTCCTTGAATGTAATAAGTTACATTTCCATCTTTAGATTTCATGTTTCTATTCTTGGATGTTTGAAATTATTTTTCATACCCGAGTCTTTTGCTTCTGTTTGCTTATTTTTTATACGACGTAGTAGAGGCTTACGTATAAAGTGAATTTATTTTTATTTTATACGTGCCGAACGTTCCTTTTCTGGATAAGGACTCGGTGTCCGGGAACGGGGCGTTACAGTTGGTATCAGAGCGAAGCGTCTTTTAGGCTTCCTTTCTTTTAAGATAAGTTTCTCTAGATCTTTTAGTAATGTTCTGGTTTTTTTTGATCATCAGGATGGTGTTCACGAGAACTGGAGCGGGCGTAGTGACTTCTAGAGTTCGGCGGGAAAGTCCTACACCGGTAGTAGGAGGCGGTGTTGTGAGGCAGATTCCTCCACCTCAGCAGAGTTTGTCACCACCTCCTCACACTGCGACACCCACACCAAGGTCTCAACAGGGTTTGTCACCACGACCTCATCAGGAGCAACCTCCACGATAGCACGTGGGGAGTTCGGTTCAGTTCTCTTTGGTGAGCGATGTTCCAGCAGGTTTTGTACCACCGCCGGTAAGCTACCCTCCACCGGTCCGCGTTTACCCTCCATCGGTGAGCCACCCCTCACCACTAGTGTTTCACCAACAGCAGCAGGCCTTCTACCCACCTCCTGTAGGTCATACCCCTCGACCTACCGTACAACTTTCACCATGTTTCGACCATCAGCAAGGTTTCGGTTACCCACCATTTGGTTTCCAACCTACCCTCAGCAGCAACAAGTACCTTTTGGTTACCCTCCGGTTTACCCACCAGTTCCACCGGTTAGACCGGAAATTGAGCAAGCACCAGCTGTGGATTGGTATACAAGTTTGAGAAGGAATCGGGTTGAAAATTTCAAGGGAATGTAGAACATCTAAAGGCTGAAGAGTGGTTGAGAAGTTTTGAAAATGCATGCAGGAGTATACATGTGCCTGAGACTGAGATGGCACAACTGGCGGTTAGTTTTCTGTTGGGTGCAGCTGAAGCATGGATAGATGCAATACAGAGTAGCAATGGCAAAGTAACATATTGGGAAGCTTTCAAAGCTATGTTTTACAACGAGTACTTCCCGGCAACAGTGCAAGCGGATAAGGCAAGTCAGTTTTTGAAACTCAAGCAAGGCAACTACTTGACGGTATCTCAGTATACCAATAAGTTCAATGTTGGTAAGGTTTTACCCTGAGCTGATGAAAGTTGAAGGAAGGATGATGGCCATTTACAAGGAAGGATTGGCCTATGAGATTCAGTCTGGCATGTTGGGATTTACAGCGAGGAACATGGCAGAGCTCTTGAATAAAGCCTTGGAGGTTGAAAGCTTCAGGAAGAAGGCCACAATTGTTATTGGGAACAAGAGGAATTTTCGAACAAGCCAAGGTAATAACCGGGGAGCACCGCAACAGAATTTGAAGGAGACAACAGCCCCTGCGGCGAGTAAACCTCCAAACGGAGCACCACTTTGCCCTAAGTGCAATAGAAATCATTCAGGGGAGTGCAAGCAAAATACCAATGGTTGCTACGTTTGGAGAGCCAGGACACTTTTCTAGGCGTTTCCAAGCGGAGAAACAAGGCGATTCGAGCCAAGAAACGGTAGAAGCGGCCCAAGTCGACCCGATCTGAGTTTTTTGCCGTTGACGCTAAAAGGCAGAGGCAAGCGAGGGGCGATGTTATCTCGGTACCTTATTGTTGTTGTTTATTTTATTAAGATATTTTTATAGCACGTTTATTCATGCTGTAATTATATTTAAATGAATGAATATGCACCTTAGGAACGATAATGTTAGATAATTTAGTGGTCAGAGCATTGTTTGATACGGGAGCATCTAACACCTTTGTGTCAACCAAGATAGCTAAGAAGTTGAGTTTACCTTCAGAACCTTTAAGAAACACTTTGGAGATAACTACACCGTTAGGAAAGGTAACAAAGGTAACTAGAATGATACCTCAAGTTGAAGTTCGAGTTGGATCATATCGATGCAAGAGTGACTTCACAGTTTTAGACTTTTCAGAGTTCGATGTGATACTTGAAATAGATTTGCTATCCGAGAATTTTGTTCACTTAGATTGCAGAGAGAAGAAAGTGACCTATAAAGTACCCGGAAAATCAGATAAGACGTATCAGGGTAATGTGTACAAGCCGAGTAAGAAGCGACATCCGATAATTTCAGCGGTTAAGGCAATTAGAGCTTGTCAGAAGGGTTGTGAAGGCTACTCGTTGTACGCAGTGGATGTGGAACAAGTGAAGCCTAAGCTAGAAGAAACACCTGTAGTGAAGGAGTACCCCGAGGTGTTTCCAGAAGAGTTACCGGGAAACATGCCGGATAGGGAAATCGAGTTTGAAATCAAGTTGATACCAGGAGCGGCACCAGTTGCCAAGGCACCCTATAGAATGGCACCGGCTGAATTAAAAGATTTGAAGGCCCAACTTAAGGATATGCTTGAGAGGAATGTAATTCAGCCCAGTACTTCGCCTTGGGGAGCCCCTGTTTTGTTCGTGAAGAAGAAGGATGGTAGCATGAGGATGTGCACAGATTATAGAGCGCTGAACAATCTGACCATCAAGAATAAGTACCATTTGCCAAGGTTTGATGATATGTTTAATCATTTGCAAGGCAAGAGAGTGTTTTCCAAGATTGATCTTAGGTCTGGTTATCATCAGTTGAAGATTAAGGTGGCAGATATACCGAAGACGGCTTTTAGTACGAGGTACGAACACTATGAGTTCTTGGTCATGCCTTTTGGACTCACTAATGCTCCATCTGCATTTATGGATTTAATGCAGTGCGTTTTCATGCCATACCTGGATAAGTTTGTGATAGTATTCATAGACGACATCCTAGTATACTCTAAGGATGAGAAAGAACATGAGGAACACTTAAGAATAGTGTTAGATACCTTGAAGAAGAACCAGTTGTTTGCTAAGTTTTCGAAGTGTGACTTTTGGTTGAAGCAAGTTAGTTTCTTGGGTCATGTCATTTCTGGAGATGGTATTCAAGTGGATCCCGCAAAGATTGAGGCAGTTGAGAATTGGCCTAGACCTACCACAGTCTTAGAAGTAAGAAGTTTTCTTGGATTGGCTGGCTACTATAGGAAGTTTGTGCAGGACTTCTCGAAGATAGCTACTCCACTCACTAAGCTCACACAGAAGAATGTGAAGTTTGAATGGACTAGAGAGTGTGAAATAGCTTTTCAGACGTTGAAAAGAAAGTTGACTATAGCCCCAGTTTTGGCAGTTCCGGAGATTTTTTATAACTACGACGTTTACACGGATGCTTCTGGACAGGGTTTAGGTTGTGTGTTGATGCAGGGAGGAAAGGTGATTGCTTATGCATCTATGCAATTGAAGGTGCATGAGAAGAACTACCCGACACACGACTTAGAGTTGGCGGCAGTAGTGTTTGCATTAAAGACTTGGAGGCACTACTTATATGGAGTTAAGGCAAGGATCTTCACCGACCACAAAATTTTAAAGTATTTCTTCACTCAAGAGAATCTAAACATGAGGCAAAGAAGATGGCTGGAGTTCGTAAAGGACTACGACTTGGATATTCAGTACCATCCAGGCAAAGCCAACGTGGTGGCAGATGCTTTAAGCAGGAAATCAGTGCTCGCAGTTTCAAGCGTCAAAGATGTGGTAGAAAGGTTAGATGGGCTGGAAATCAGCAGGTTTGATCAGATTGAGGATCGACAGTTTGTGGCGCCGTTGTTAGCAAGATCTGAATTGATGGATGATATTCGGGAGAAGCAAAGAGAAGACCCAGCTTTGGTTGATTTGAAGCGAGTTGCTACAGAGAAGCCTATAGTGGGTTACGTGTTAGACAAGAATGGAAATCTTTGGTATCAGGATCGTCTGTGTGTGCCTAATGTTGGCGACTTAAGACAAAGAGTTATGGACGAGGCACATAGGATTGCTTTTGCAGTTCATCCAGGTGCTACTAAGATGTATCGGGACTTGAAAGAAAGGTTTTGGTGGCCCTCGATGAAGTTGGAATAGCCAAGTTCGTAGCAGAGTGTGACATTTGTCAGAAAGTGAAAGCAGAGCATAGGAGACCAGAAGGAATGCTTAAGCCATTGGATATCCCTGAATGGAAGTGGGATAAGATTACGATGGACTTCATCACCGGTTTACCTAAGACGAGAGGCGGTTGTGATGCGATTTGGGTGATTGTGGATAGATTGACCAAATCTGCCCATTTCTTACCGTATAAGGTTGATATGCCTTTGAAGAAGATGACGACACTATACTTGGATAATATAGTGAAGCTACACGGAGTTCTTATCTCGATAGTTTCAGATCGTGACTCGAGGTTCGTCAGTCGGTTTTGGAAGAGTTTACAAGAAGCCTTTGGAACCAAGTTAGATTTGAGTACGGCTTTTCATCCACAGACAGATGGACAATCTGAGAGGACAATCCAAATGCTCGAGGACATGCTAAGAGCTTGTGTTTTGGAAGTAGGTGGATCATGGGATGATTAACTACCGGTAGAAGAGTTTGCCTACAACAATAGTTATCATGCAAGTATAGGCATGCCGCCGTTTGAAGCGTTGTATGGAAGAAGATGTCGAACGCCACTGTTTTGGGATGAATTCGGGGAAAGACAGATCACAGGGCCGGAATTGGTTGACAAGCTAACGAGAGGGTTCAGTTGGTTAAGAAAAATTTGAAGGCAGCTCAAGACAGGCAGAAAAGTTGGGCAGACGTTAGAAGAAGACTGCTTGAGTTTGAAGTCGGTGACAGAGTGTATCTACGAGTTTCACCGATGAAGGGAGTGAAACGCTTTGGACAAAAGGGAAAGCAAAGTCCAAGGTATGTTGGACCTTTTGAAATTCTGGAAAGGATTGGACCGTTGGCATACAAGCTTAAGTTACCGGAATCGATGTCAAGGGCCCATAGTGTATTCCACGTTTCGAAGTTGAAGAAGTGTCTGACGAAGAATGATGTTGAAACTACAATTGATCCGGAAATTTTACAAGACAATCTTGCTTATGATGAGAGACCGATCAAGATTTTGGACCGGAAGGAAAAGATGATTAAGAGACGGATGATCCCATTGGTTTTGGTTCAGTGGAGCAATCATTCATCCGAGGAGGCAACTTGGGAAGCTGAAGATGATATGATCAGTGAATTCCAAGAGTTTGTGGATCTACCAGGTATGTTCTAGTTTCGAGGACGAAACTCCTTTTAAGGGGGGAGGAATGTAATATACCGATTTTCGGGAAATGGCAGACGTGTCATTTTACGAAAACGAAATATTATTATTTCTTTTCTTTTATTGGAGTTAAGTATTTCATTAATTACTTATATGTGATTTTTGAATTATGTATGTTTAGTTAAGGAGGAAAATCTGATAATTTGGTAATTAAGGGCAAATAAGGAAAAAGGGATTTAATTTGGGAATTGGTATTTAAGGAAAAATTAACACACAATAATCCCATAACCTAGATTAAATCAGAAAATCAATTCACGTCCCTCTTCTCTGAGCAATCAAGATGAAGAATTAGGGCTTGGTTAGTTTTTCAGAATTTTGAAGCAAAACTTAACCATTTTCAGATCGGACGAGAGATTTAGAACAGTTGTGAGAAGAGCACCGTTTGGATATCAGTTTTGAGGGAAGTGCAGCAGACGTTTCAAGGCTATTTTGAATCTGGTTTTTGGCTGCGAATAGGTAAGAGACTCTTCCTATGATCTCGATTATGATTCGTAAGGTTTAGATCATGTTTTTAAGATACATTGATGCAAGAAAGATGTGCTTTTTCGTTGATCAAAGGATCATAGATGTTTTGGAATGTTTAAATATGTGTATCTACGTTTTACTGTGTTGAAATCGATGTGGTTTGGGTTAGAAATGGATTAGAAATCGTTTAAGATCGAAATCAGAAATTTAGGGGCGAGAATCGTGACGCATTGTAGGCAATCATGCACGCATTCACTCATATCTGGTTGGCGGTTTTGGCTTACGGGCCGAATGCGTATGCATTCATAAGAATCGCGACGCATTCCTTGAACAGAGAGTTAAGGTTGGTTTCGGTTGCTTTGAATCGTATGCATTCATTGGAATCTTGCGCGCATTGATCAAACAGAGAGTTTTAGGAGGAGTTACGTCGGGTAATGCGACGCATTGTAGGCAATCTTGCGCGCATTGTTTAAAGCGAAAAGTTTTCGACATGTTTTTCGACTTAGGAATGCATACGCATTCCATAGGGATGCGCACGCATTGCCCCCTGTTTTTACATAAGTGATGTTTAAGCTATGTGGTTGAGTTTTAAACCCTTAATTATGATATGTTAACATTGTTTAAACCAAAACAAGCCTGAATTGAGCTTCTGATTTGTTCAGTTAAAACACCGAATGTACTCTTAAAGGGAGTTGAAGTTCGGATCCGTCGGAAGAGCATGATAGGCTTGTGCTTTGATGAATTAGTATTCATCAATGTCTGTGTAATTGCTAGGCTTTGTATGTGTCTAGTGGTCTAGGAAGAGAGTAGTATTGGTGAGGGAGATTAATTGAAAACACTTAGGTGGTTAGTTAATCATTCTAATAACATACATACCTGACTAGTAAAAGATTAAACAACATGCCTCTCTTGGATAGGCACCAGTCTATATCGCGATGTGTGTGCTACCCCTGAAGGTGGAAGAACTCCGTAGGTCAAAAAAACCCTAAGTACGGAGGGACTCCACTGAGACGCGCGTGCTATCGGAGTCTACCTATTCTAGACTTCGTGGATATTGGTGTGATCCACTAATATGTTGCCAAGAGTATCCTAAAAGTGGATACGCGTAGTGCCCTTTGTTTAGAAATCTACGCGGGAACGCAGCGGAATTCAAAATTTTGATTTCCTTTTACCCAAGATCGACTTCGTTTAAGCAATAAACAAACAAGTAGTAGACGGTGGTTACCTTGGTTGATCTAAAAGATCGACGCTTTGACCGTCTAAGGAGAGTAGTTCTGCATAGAGCCGCCCAAGCGTTCGGCCTCTACCGCTAGTCCACACGAACACCCCGCCGGAATCCCATCATGGATTGCTATTGGAAAACTCCGGTTGCTAGACCGGCCCTTTTCCCCTCTCTCCAACTCTCTATAGGATGCACTCTATTTTACACAAGAACTATTAGTTCTTGGAATTGTGTTGTACAAAAGAGCTTGACACCCACTTCCTATTTATAGTGGTTGGGGCGCCCCCTAGTAGAGTAGAGGAGAAAAAAAAACATTTTCCCAATAAAATAAGGAAAATATAATTGATTGATTTATCTCATTTATTACAATATCTCATATTAAATAAATCTATGATATTGTCAATATCTTATATTGAATATTTCCAAGATATTGTCAATATCTAATATTGACTATCTTTATTATATTACCATAAATCAATTTACACATGTGTATATATCACATATATATATTACACAAATAAATCTATATATATATATTATATATCCATACTACACTAGTGCACATGCATCACATATGAACACCACACACGCATGTGTGAATATATATATATAAATATTAATATCTTATATTAATATTTGGTAATACTATTAATTAAATTGTACAATACAAGTGTATCTTATACACTCAAAAATTGCGCCACCTTTAGCCAATAAATTGGCATCCGGAATATTCTTTAATTAATACAATATTATTAATATCTTGTATTTAATTATTCATAATAAATAAATACCACCATATTAATTTACCACTATAACCCTTATAGTCTCGAGAAAAACTTTCCTTATTTGGTTATCATCTATAACCACATTTTAATCCGGCTAGATGTTCATATGTGTGTGACCCGATAGGCTTCCGAATATGTTGGCCGTAGACACAAAGTGCAAATTACGAAAATGCCCTCCATGCCTAACGATCATGGGATAGCGTCTAGCAACACACCGTGACCCCCAATCATCGGAAGAGTCAAATGCAATGACTACTACCTTTCATTTGATACAGTTACCGTGTAACTTACAATCCTATCGCGGTAATAATATACATACGGTCGTACGTCGAGTGTCAAACATTAACGACCGTATCTTATAATCTGGATATCATGCTCTCTCGAAGTAACTCGTTTACTCCCACTTTGCAAAGATTCACGAGAGTAAGGCATTCCTTATAAGAAGGCCATTTCGGATATTCGATCCCAATCATAAGATACGCGATTCCCAGACGACCAATCATGTATACTCCGCATGCTTCAAGATCATACCCAATCACTACCGCATGATCGTCCCGTGGCTAGGGGAAACCTCAATAGTGTCAAAGCATGACAATCCACACCGTGATGCCATGAAGACTCCGGTCTTAAGGATAATTACACAACCGTCACATAGTGTGACACTTATCCGTGTAAGTGGGTCAGTCTAACATACGCATTCTCTAATACACGTCCACGTACAATCCAAGTGTCACTACACTTCGATAGACGAGATCTATCCTGCCCTTAAAGACAGAAGACATCTAATACGTGCTAGTCTGTTTATACTATCAATGTCATGTTTAATAGTACATCAGCCTAGAGACATTTAAGTATCAAACGTATTAAAGTGATTAGAGATCTTATCAACCATAATCGCCTATCATGGTTTCTCTATCACAGTTTAATACTAAGGACGTTATCATATAACAATTCATAATTGGTTCTTTAAAAGGAACATATACATGACAACAGAAAAGCCATTTAATATATGTATAAACATAAAGAAATAGTAGAAATAATCCGACTTGGTCGGATCCGGTCCAACCCGATTGGGTTTAGGACACTATTCCAACACCCTTGAGTGCGGTTGTAACATAGATAATTTAAGTAGAAACGTTTAGTCAGTTCATGTTGATGGACATGAAATGAACCCTAGATTGAGTCGGTCATACATAAACAACTAAACTTTTAAATATCTTTTCTTTATAAATTGTAATTGTCGTCATAGCTTCTCTTTCTTATTAAGTACGTTGTATTTACCTCGAATGCATGTTTTCTATGTGTTTGGCGATGAGAAGACGAACAGGTTGATAATGTTTACGAGGAGGAGTTCGATGATGACGTTTGAAGACGCCTCATTGAAGACTTTACTTTTATTCTTTTATTATTCTTCATTAGACTGTGTTAGACATTTGGTCTTTCAAGACTTGTAGCACTTTTATGTTCCTTTTGGGGATATCGTACGTTTCTTTTGGATTTCGTAATCTCCTTGAATGTAATAAGTTACATTTCCATCTTTAGATTTCATGTTTCTATTCTTGGATGTTTGAAATTATTTTTCATACCCGAGTCTTTTGCTTCCGTTTGCTTATTTTTGATACGACGTAGTAGAGGATCACGTATAAAGTGAATTTATTTTTATTTTATACGTGTCGAACGTTCCTTTTCCGGATAAGGACTCGGTGTCCGGGAACGGGGCGTTACAATCACCTGTAATGATCATATCAACTACATATAGTAGAAGAAGAATACGGTCTGCAGAGGTCGATCTAACAAATAACGCTGAATCGTGAGGACTAGAGGTAAAACCAAAAGAAGTGACAACATGTGAAAATCTCTCAAACCATGCACGAGGGGCTTGTTTGAGGCCATATAAAGACTTCTTAAGCCTACAAACTTGTCCAGGAGCATGAGAAACACCAGGTGAAGGTACCATATATACTTCTTCCTTAAGATCCCCATTGAGAAAAAGCATTTTTAACATCCATCTGAGAGATATGCCACTGACGAATAGATGCGACATCAATAAAACCCGAACAGATGTCATCTTGGCAACAGGAGCAAAAGTTTCATCATAATCCATACCATACTCTTGAGCAAACCCTTAGCTACCAAACGAGCTTTGTACCGCTCAACAGAACCATCTGACTTAGTCTTAACTTTATACACCCATCGAGAACCAATAGTTTTCTTACCAACCGGAAGATAGACTAGATCCCAAGTACCATTCCTGTCTAAAGCAGACAGTTCCTCAGCCATAGCATTTTGCCAATCAGGAGGACGAACCGCCTCCGAATAAGAGGTAGGCTCAGAAAAAGTGTCAATAGAAACTAGAAAGGAAGCAAAAGACGGAGAGTAGCAAGAATAAGCAAAATCAGATAATTGAGTAGACTTACGTGTACGCTTGGGGTAACGAGGCTGACCTGGATCCATCGTCAAGCGCTTACCGTTCTACTAAAACCAATTGGTACTAGTAAAGACGCAACTTTATTTCCTTTGACACGCCCCCTCTAGTGTGGGCCTCTAACAAGGCTGTGCCATTTAGGCGCACAAAGACAAGACCAAACTAGGCCAACAAACAAGACAAGAGCCCAACACTCAGCACAATATAATTGAAGGAGCCGGGGTTTGATCCCATGACCTCCCGCTCTGTTACCATATTAGGATTGGTATATCTAGCAATCGCGAAAACAAGAAACTAAGAAAAACAAGAGGAAGAAGAAGAGCTCTTGCTTGACTAACAAAGCATTTGGAAGCATAGGGTTTAGGGTTACAAAGAAAGACTTATATAGCCAAAAACAAAAGGACTAAAATGCCCTTCTAGCAAATAATAAATATCTAATATAATATGCTAACAAGGACAAACAAACAAAAAAAAACTAAAAATTCGTGCGCTTGCTGTTGCTGAATGCCCGGGGCATTTTTTTCCCTCTTTCCAACTCAATTTTCAAACTCTCATATCTTTTGATCTAGATCTCCAAACACAATAAAAATTTCACTGAATTTTTTATTTTTTCATGTTCGATATTATTACATCGTTTTTCATGAGATTTACCGTAGAGATTCACTGAAATGCACTCAATGAATCTCGACAGTGAATTCTAAAAATCAGTGAATTACGACACTGAATTTCAAATAATAGTAAATTTCGTCAATGAATTTTTTGAAATCACGTCAGAATATGTTGAATGTGGTCTCAAAATAAAACGCATGAAAAAAAAATTTGGTAAAAAATTTTCAAATTTAAAGTTGTAAATTGAAAGATATAAGTGTTTAAAAAAAATATGGATAAGAGGGAACTTGAGTTGTTTATTTTTTTTTATTAGGGTGGAAATGCTCCAGAATTATATTATTAAAAAAAAAAAAAATTATCATTTATGAAAAAATTTCAAAAAACTGTTATTCTCTTTAATTAATTAAATATTTTTGTTCTTCTCCATGACTACCCCTAATTAATTTCTTTTACAAGGGGCCAGTCATTGGACCCGTGTCGGTTATTTTCTTAAATAAAAATTTAAAAAAAAAAAAAAAAAAGGCTGCTTTAAGGCGATGACAAATATTACATACATGCACTCGTTTGCATGATATAATCTTTAACTTTGTATTTTATGAATCAGTCAAATTTTCTTCTGGGAGTTTTATTTATTTTCGTTGAAAATTTTTCACTTCATGAGCCGGCTTAGAAGAGGTCATATTCAAGGTTTAATAAAATAAAATAAAACAAAAATGTAATACTCATTCCAAATACGGAGCTCTTAACCGAAAACATCGTGTTTGACACGTAAACTTTGAAATAATCTCAAAGATCGCGTTAATATGTCGTTAACAGTGCATCAAAAATTAAAAGACATACGGAAGCAAACAGAAACAACTGAAGCTCACGAACTAGACCCACGGATGACGTAGCTAAGGAACGGCTGGCTTATGGGCTAAGCTCACTCGAATTTTATTTTAGGTACGCTAAAAAACATATATAATTCAGTCCTACACAATCAATCATTTGATTCAAGTCAGCCGACAATACAAATATATATAATCCACCAAAAATAATTTCTCGGATCAGTCGTGGTATGGGGTTTCAACCCCCGTGGTTGCGGTGCAACTAAACTCCAAATACTACAGTATATAATACAGATTAGATCACTCTTGCAAACTAAAGCATAACACATTATTATTCCTGACACACGGGCCGGTAAACGAAACAATCTAAAACCCTTACATATGGGGGACATTCAAAAAAAAATCAGTGGGACACCGAAATAAATTCGAAAATCTAAAACGGACATTATATTAGTTGTGTTTTTATGTGTTTTTTTACAACAAACCTACGTCATTCTATAATCTTCGGATCTCAATAGGACACTGACCCCACTGCGTCATTATATTAGCATACAAGATCATAATTCTCTATACACATGCACACGCGCGTTTGCATGATTAACTTTATCTTTCCTTTTCTGTTTTTCTTTGAAATTTCAATTACTTGAGCCGGCTATAAGTCATATTCAAAACTATATGGTCCAGCAAAGCAATCTAATTAGGCAGCAAAGTGACAACTTTTCAACCACTTTCTATATAAATATATGTATAGTAACTAGTAATTAAGACATATTGTTTGGTCTTTCCAAGTAACTTCGATATGTAGAAAGTATAATACAAAAATGAGAATAAAAAATTGGGAGCAAAATATAATCAACATTCTTTGAATCCAAAAATGTAATGCCCACGTTACATGCAATCATTTAAAAAGCATATCCATCGTCCTTTATTTTTAGAGGAAAAATGTTACTTTATTAAATAATTAAATCAGCCAAACTAAACAAGCAGACAATCCGAAGGGGAAAATCCTCGATTAACTAAACCAACGTCCAACAACCTCTCATTGGCGAGAGAGTGCTCTAGAAAATTACCAATACGTTTAACAAAAGAAAAAACAGTAAAAAATAAACCCAGAAACCAGCAAGATACAACATGAAACTAAACAACCAAAAGAGGATAAGTTTTCCAAAGGTGATGAAGGAGCATCAACAAATGACAAAGAATTCAACTCAATCACGATCGTATCAAACTTCATACTAGCAGCTAAATTGATACCCATTTTAACCACTTGTAGCTCGCTTCCAAAGGGTTCGTATATCTATCATCCTTATGACAAAAACTAAAATCATTCTGAAACATAAATGATTTTTTTTTTTTTTTTTTTTTTTTTTTTAGAAACCATTGAAAATTTATTAATCAATGTCCGAAATATAAGCCGTAATAACATATTCGTGAGGGGAATTTCCCCATTCCACAAAAGAAATAACGGAGGATCCAATCCCTGCGAGCAAATGCGGGAATGTTTCATACTCTACTAACATAGGAGAAAGAAAGAGATGTGAACAAGCTAACAAGGCTAAAACAAGCGTCTTTGATCCCTCGAATGTTCGAGAGATTGTCTTCATCTGAGTTAAAAATATGAATCACACGTTGAGAGTCACTTTCGACGATGATCCTCTGGTACCTATAGGAAAGAGCAAAGGTGACTCCATGGTACAATGCATAGGCCTCTCCTGCGTCGACTGAGCATCGCGCCTTGAGATGAAGTAAAAGATCCTTTACCTTAGCATCGGGATCAAGGGTGCCACTAAACAAATATGGCGATGCCTTCATCGGAAGTGGTAGCCATGGATCTGCAAAGATATTTATATCGTTACCGTTGCCTACTCTTCAACGGATCCCGCATAGAAGAAGATCTTTCCCTGCTTGAATACTCCAACACACATAAGATCCATTACTGCCTGATTTACTCCTTTAAAAGTCCATTCGAGGAAAATATTTTGCCTTTAGGATCTAACAAACTAGAGCATTGGGATCCTTAATCAACTTTCATGCTTGTTTTGCAAGCATTGCTTCATTATGACAATTTAAGATCTTCAAAACCCATACCTCCTAGAGCTTTTGGGTGGCAACATTTGCGCCAAGCCTTCCAATGGACCTTTCTCCTTCCTTCTTGTGCACCGCAAAAAAATCGCCTTATTGAAGCTTCAATGGAATTTACCAGAGATTTTGGAAGACTTAATAAGTACTTCTCGTCCCGCGGGTGTCAAAAACTAATCTTTCCAATTATTGAGCTTCTTCCAAACTTGATCCTTTATATACGAAAAGATATCTTTTTTTGAACGGCCTATTAAAAAAGGTAAACCAATGTACTTACCCTCTCCATTTGTGCTACTTATTCCATGCTCTGCGCAGAACTGGGCCATGAATGCACCCTTGATATTTTTCCCAAAGAAAGCTGTGGATTTTGCCATGTTTATTGTCTGTCCGGAAAGCGATTCATATTCAGAGAGGAGACTTTTCACATTGCTTGCCGTGTCATCATTTGCTTCCAAAAACAAGAGACTGTAATCCGCGAATAGAAGATGGTTAAGGCATATAGCCCCTCTGCCAAAAGAAACTCGTCGAAGCTGGCCGTTTTCCTCTGCTTTGGAAAGTAGCACTGAGAGCCCTTCCACACAAATAATAAATATGAATGGGATAGTGGGTCCCCTTGGCGAATCCCCCTGTTGGCTTAATAGTGGGGGACGGCTTGCCATTCACAAGAACTTGAAATGTTAAGGATGTTAGATATCGCGTGATGCTTTATTATCAATAGAATCTAAGGTCATAACATTTCAATAGATACCTATGTTTGTAAAAAAATGTATACGTCCCTATATTTTATATATTACCAGCCTATTTCAAATATTTCAAAATATTTCATTGATGAAACAAATATCAAACGATGATTAATGACCTTATTAATAGGAAAATTACATTATGGGATTTCACTGAGTAGGAGGCCCAGGCGTGGCGAAAGATCCTGGGCCAATCTGGTTTAGTGAAGTGGACCACAGCAGGGGGGGCTGTGTGTATTCCACATCGAGGAGTTCGTGTGGTCCAGATCTCTTGCCATGTGGATGATTCCTCTACTGTGAAATCATGATAAACGACCTATTAATAGTGAAGTTTATTGTGTGATGAGGAATTTAAGGGTGATGTGGCGGGTGAAGCGATCGAGCCATTACGGTTTAAATCGAGAATAAAGCGTATGGTGTGAGACAATTTGCCACACTGTCTCCATGGCCGTATGGAGGCACCACATAATAATATCTCCCTATTAATAGCGTGAGACCATCAAATGATGTAAGACCCATTAAACAATATTAAAATTTACATATTGATTGGTGATTGACATTGATGCGAGTAGGAGTAATGTGTCCATCGAAAAGCTTTATGCCGTTGAATTATCATTTATTTCAAAAGCTTAATGTCTTTTTGGATGTATCGAAAGGTTTGAGCTTACAATTTAGGTTTTGAATTTTTTTTTTTTTTTTTTTTTTTTTTTTCTTTTTCGAGGGGAGGTCTTCAAAGTTGAAATGCAACTACTCACCATGTAATGTAAAGGTTTTTCCTCCCACTTTTCCAATATAAGCAAATGATGGATTTTTTTTTTGAGAATAAATAAATGTTTGTAGTAAAACAATATATAAATTCAATGTTATTGCTTATGTTGTGGTCTATGCTTTTATCTTTATTGGTGTGGTTTCTTTCTGAGATTATCCTTGATGATTTGCTTTGAAACATTTTTCTATACAAAATTCTCCATGGGCTTGATGTTGCTTTAGCTCCAGGATAGTTTTTTCTTCGGTTTTAAATGTTTTTTATTTTTGGTTTTGATAGAAATATGATGATGAAAAACGTCATAACTTTTGAAAATATCACCCCTACAATGCACGAGTTTTTGACTAGTATATATATGTGTGTGTATCTAAATGACTGTCAAAGTTTGGAATAATTTTCCGTGTTATCTTATTCATTCACAATGTGTCAATATATATAGCAGTTACAATGGTTTACCACCTACGTATAATGACTAAACTACTCGTGATAAAATAATGGAGTACAAGTAAATATATATACGCTAACACCACCCTCAAGTTGGAGCATGTAGGTCACAAATGCCCAACTTGCGCAATAAATGCAAGAACGGACGCTAGCCCAACGCTTTAGTAAAGATATCCGCTAATTGCTCATCCGTCTTAACATGGCACGGGGCAATGAGACCATCTTGGATAGCATCACAAACATAATGACAATCGACCTCGATGTGCTTCGTGCGCTCGTGGAACACGGGTTTCTGAGCAATATGCAAGGCGGCCTGGCTATCAAGGTACAAATCAATGGCTCGTGGAAGATCCACACCTAGACCCGTGAGGAGTGCCTTGAGCCATTTTAATTCAAAAGGGAGAGCCACCATTGATCGGTATTCGGCCTCGGCAGAAGAGCGGGACACAATATGCTGTTTCTTGGTGCGCCAAGAGACTGGAGAGTGCCCAAGGAAAACGATCCATCATGTAAGCGAACGACGGGTCAATGGGCAACTCGCCCAATCAGAATCACACCACCCAGATAAAGTCAAATCACAATCTGTGCGCAGCAGAATGCCTTGACCCGGACAAGCCTTCAAGTAACAGACTGCCCGAATGGCGGCGTCCGAATGTTCATGACGCGAGGATTGCATAAATTGAGACAAAATGTGTACAGTATAAGCCAAGTCGGGGCGAGTGAAAGATAAATAAATGAGACGACCAACCGGCCCGTCGATACCTCTCCGGATCTTCACACAAAGGACCACTATCAAGAGCGAGAGTATGATTACGCTCAATAGGAAACCCAAAGAGTTTGGCATCCAATAAGCCGACCTCGGCCGAATATCAAAGGTGTATTTGCGTTGGCACAAAAAAATCCTTCCGGATTTCGTGCCACCTCGATGCCAAGAAAGTATTTCAGAATGCCCGGATCCTTCTTATGGAAACAGTCACCCAAATATGTCTTAAAACGAGCAAGAGCAGAAGAGTCGTTGCCCAAAATTATCAAGTCGTCAACATAAACAAGCACATTAAGCTGCACCTTCCGTTGGTTGAAAGTGAAAAGAGAGTAATCAGAGTACGATTGGCGGAAACCATAAGACTTCAAACTAGCGGCCAACTTGGCGAACCAACATCGCGGTGCTTGTTTCAGACCATAGAGGGACCTCTTCAATCGACATACTGTACCAGACTGATTGACAATAAACCCAGGAGGCAATTTCATGTACACTTCCTCGTGCAAGTCCCCGTGAAGAAAGGCATTATGAACGTCCATTTGAGTTCCCAATTTTTCACAGCCGCCACTGCGAGAAAAACACAAACCGTGACCATTTTCGCCACCGGGGCGAAGGTTTCATTGTAGTCGATTCCTTCGAACTGATGGTTGCCAAGAACAACGAGGCGAGCTTTGAAGCGTTCAACTAATCCATCAGCATTGTATTTAATTTTGTAAACCCATTTACAACCAAGAGCCTTTTTCCCGGGAGGCAGGTCCTCCATAACCCAAGTCCTATTATTTTTGAGTGCCTGTATTTCCTGATTCATAGCACTTCGCCACCCCGGATCCTGCATTGCCTCGGTGAAGCTACGAGGCTCAGACCTTGCAGTGATAGCTGCAAGAAATATGCGGTGTCGCACAGAAAACTTGTCACAATTCACAAAATGTGCTATAGCATAAGGATTACCTGAGTTACCTGATGAAGACGGTGAATGAGAGGATGGACTCACGTTTGATACAGTGTGTGTGACATAGTGTTTGTGCCATGCCGGAGGTTTCTTAGTGCCCATGCCGCGTCCCAGAGTGACAGAGCCTAAGGGTTCGTCGGAGATCGGTTCGGCGATAGATGAGGCGGAGCCAGTAGGGTTGCCCGGATTCACATTAGATGAGGCCTCAGTCTCAGGCCCATCGAGGACGGTTACCATGTCATGCAAAAAATCATCGTCAATCCCGATGGGGGAAGGTGTTCGGGCATAGTGACCTCAGAGGATTTATCAGCGAAAGGAAGTTCGTTCTCATGAAATTTGACGTCCCTAGAAACAAAGAATTCACCAGTAGCGAGGTCGTATAATTTCCATCCTTTTTTCCCATTTGGATAACCAACAAAAATGTATTTTCTACTTTGAGGAGCGAAATTATTTCCTTTGGCGCGTTGATCATGAGCGAAGCACAAACCCAAAAACACAAAGGTGATCAAAAACCGGGACCGTGCCGAATAATATTTCATATGGTGTTTTGTTGTGTAACAATGTCGAGGGAGTGCGATTTTTTAAGTGGACTGTGCCAAGAATACACTCCCCCCAAAATGTAACCGGTAAGTTCCCTTGAAACATCAAGGCGCGCCCGACATTAAGAATGTGTTGATGTTTGCGTTCGACTCGTCCGTTTTGTTGAGGTGTGCCAACGCAGGACGTTTGTAAAATTATTTCATTCGTATCGAAATAATCCAACATACTACGAAACTCCGTGCCATTATCACTACACACTAATTTCACATTTTTTTCAAATTGACATTCAACCATAGAAAAGAAAGAACAAAAAACCTTATGAACTTCGGTTTTCGAATGTAGTAGATAAACCCAAACAGCTCTAGAAAAATCATCAACTATAGTCAAAAAAATAATGTGCCCTACTAGAAGAGGGAATCCTATGAGGCCCCCACAAATCACAATGTATAAGTTCAAAAATGCAACTAGCTTTACTCTCACTAGTAGGAAAACGATCACGAGTCTGTTTTGCTTGTGGACAAATGTCACAAGCTTTATTCAATATCTTAGAATCACTAGAGCTATGTTTAACTGCTGGAACTAACTTGGTAATTTTTTCAGACGGATGCCCCATTCGTCGATGCCACAGCTCAAAGAGAAACTCACCCGAAGTAGTCACCGCACACACTGTAGGAATATTGCGAAAATAGTAGAGTCCATCCTGCCGCTCACCGGCTCCAATCAGGCTCCTCGAATGACGGTCCTGTATAGCACACAAAGAGTTAGTGAATCGAACAAAGCAATCAAAGTCATCGATAAGTTGTGAAACCGATATTAAATTGCACAATAAAGAAGGCACAAAAAGAACACGCTCAAGAACGATTTTATCCGTAAGCAAAACTCGGCCCGCTTTAGTAGCCACAACTTGGTCCCCATCCGGAAACCCAAATGTACATGGAGGAACATTTATAACATCAGTCAAACACAAATCGTTACCGGTTAAATGATGAGAAGCTCCCGTGTCAATGATCCAAGACATAGCGGTAGACTTACCCGTCATACTATCAATTTGACGGTCGTTAATCATGTTGAGTAAAACCTGTACTTGGTCGGGCCGCAAATCAGCCAAGGAAGGCCGTCGACTGTTTTTTCTAGCCACGGCGATGCTTGCGGTAAATGTGTTATCATCCCCGGAAGCCCCCAGCACCGCATTGGCTCGAGCTCCGGCACCTTTCTCACGACCGGTGCCCGTACTCACAGCCAAGAAGATGATGGAGCAGCAGTTTTTGTTCAGGGTCAATTTGTAGTGTTTTTAATGATATATTTTACATCAATTTCCCCCGTATATGGATGTTTTTCATAGAAATCGAGCTTATAATCGATTAATTGAGTAAATAGTGTTTTTAATAGGTTAATTGCAAAATGTAACGATTTATGTGCTTAAATTGTGATTTTATGTTATTTTGGGATTGTGTTAAGCTTTGGTATATTTTCCTATGTTATAGATACATATTTTGGCATGCAAGAGGATTAAATGATGAGGTTTTGCATGGAAGAGAAGTGAAATGGAAGGAAGATGGAGATAAAGCTTGGAATGAAGCTTTCAAGCAGCCGAACTTCCGATGCAGTTCTTGATATGATATACACTGATTTGACTCTCGACCTCAAGAGAAGATTTGTAGGGCTTGAAGAGAGGATTCTACAGGATTTTGAATCACTTCATTCCGACTTATGAGGCCCGAGATATGAGCGTTACAAGTTTGGATGCTGTTGCTGAAACTAGTGGAAAATCTCGAAAACGACTCGTAATATGACGGGCTAATCAAAAAAACGTTTTCTGAAGAAGAGTCCTTAATGAAAGTTGTAGAGTTTTTCGAGAGCTTTTTTATGACATTCGGATCATAATTTTTGGAGGTCTACAACTCAAGATATGAATTTTAAAAGTTTGAGTCCATTCTCAAACCAGCGTTCAGAAGTGCAACTCATGTACAGAGTCTTCAGAATGCTTTCAGACGAGCGTCCACCTCTTTTAAACGAGCGTCCGATAGCACAGACTGGCGTCCGCCCCTTTTACTGTAGCAACCGCCATTGGGAATCTATAAATACAGCAGCAAGGAACCCTAAATATACACATTATACACGCAGCAGCTCTTGGTGAAACCCTAGAATTCGATGAGCAGCAGCCCGGCCGGCTGAGCTCCATGCTTGGCCGGCCGGAGATTAGTTAGATTAGGTGTTATTTCAATTCCGTGTTTCGAAGTCTTTCTTGTTCGTTTGGAGCTGTCGGCCATGGACCAAGCTTTGAGCTTTCTTATTTACAGCAGCACCTTGATCTTTTTGTTGGATAAATTTGTAAGTTTTAATTCGATTGTTACGTTTCCTGTGTGTATTAGTTATCATTCAATTTATATCGGAAGATGATTGATTGTTGATGCTACCGTATGACGGAAGTCGGTGTAGTTTAGATCACCGTAGGAAAGTTTGGATTTTTAATCATACATAACGGAAGTTCGTAGGTTAAATATCTAGGTTTTACTAAGAGAACCACAATTTGATTAATTCATTGCAAGATTATCTTAGATTTGAAGTGAGGGATATCACCGTTACCGGAAAGATAGGATTTTTCATGTGTTTAATTCATTATGTTGTTCTTGTTCTCTTTCATATTTTTATGCCGCATGTTAATCGAATTTAGATAACGGAAGTTAATAGATTCATTAGATTATCGTGAGGAGATTGACAATAATTATTCCAACAAGCGGAAGTTGAGGGATAATGTTGTTAGGTTAGGATTCAATCCATATCTTTGATTTGTATCGATATTAGTTAAGACCGGAAGGTAAACTAATTAATGGCGTGATAAATCGGAAGAGGAAACGCTTCATTAGAAAGATAATAATCCAAGATAACTTGTGAATGAATGTGTGTTAATCTTATTTCCTTCGGTGGGGTGATGGTTGTTGGAAATAGGTTGATCATGGTTTGTTTATGTTTGTTCGATTATTAGTTAGTTTCTTGTTTTTCGTAGATGTAGTTTTATTTATTTTGTCCGCAACTATATTTCCTGGCTTTGGATTAACAATCCTCCGTCCGATTATTTTTTCCGTTCTAGTTTAGGTTTAGGTTTAGTTAATAAAGAAGAATTAATTAGATTAGATTCAACATCCTTTTCCTCGAGGATCGATACCGTACTTATCCAACTTTACTAGCAACTACCCGGTATTCGGCCGGTTAGGAGGTAGTTTTGCATATTAGTATAGGTTTATAAATTTTCTTTTGTTTTAATGATGCAAAATCTCCCCAACAAAAGTGGCGCCGTTGCCGGGAATCGGTGTTTTGTTGAATCTAATTGAATTAATTTTTCTATTTCGTTACGTGTTTTTGTTTTTGTTTTTCAATAAAAGTAGCGTTGAATAAATTGAGGTTTTTTTATTTTGCCGTGTTTCGATAACCGTTGGGTTAAGAATGTGCAAAAGTTTTTACTCGATTTATGACACGTGAATTACATGTTTGTGTTATCTAATCGACCTACTCGTGCTTTAATGTGATAAGGCCATTGTGATGATTTTGTTTAGGATAATTATGGTTTCGTGTTTTTTCTGCTTTGTTTTACATGTACTGATTCGATGGTGACGAGCGTTCACGTAAGTGAACGCCCGTCCAAGCACTACTAACATCTGCAGGTAAACGGCGTCACTGGTTGGATGGACGTTCGTTCGTCGAAAAGTTTCAATCTGCTCTCGATTTGAAGAATCGGCGGGCGTCTGTAATTCTAAACGGTCGTCCGGTCGTTTTCAAAGCGACGGCGTCTGCAAAGTGGAACGCCCGTCGATCTTGAGATTTCCTTTGAACGTTAAATCCGAATACGATCCAGGTTCTGCTTTTCTTGATGCTTTAATTTAACTTGGATTACTTTCATACGAGTTTTACGGGCTATTTCATTTACGTAGATGTTACGAACTTGCATATTCATATCTTTCCATCTACGAATCCATGTTAAATAAGCGATTAATTTTTATATGCATGATTCATCTATGCAAGTTATAGTCACCGCCGGTTCTCGTGACGCTATAATCGGTCTTATTAATTAGTAGCTAATGTCGGTTTCGTATGCTCTTGACAGACGCGTTCCTAGTTTAAGCGATCCTAACCGGCGATGTACCGGGTCAAATTGTGGTGCTAGTATGGTGAGTCGAGTGTCGAATCCTCGGGTAACTTGGTAATTTCTTTTACGTGTGGTTAAACACCAAAGAGTCATTATTAACTCGATCTAAATCGCAATTTTATAACACGATCACTACTTATTCTAGTCAACATAAAATAAATACGTAATTTAAAAGTTATTCTAATATAATATATATAGATATATAAA
Source organism: Gentiana macrophylla (assembly GCA_026214975.1). Classification (NCBI taxonomy): domain Eukaryota; kingdom Viridiplantae; phylum Streptophyta; class Magnoliopsida; order Gentianales; family Gentianaceae; genus Gentiana; species Gentiana macrophylla. Next base: position 131,973,462 of record CM047806.1, read on the forward strand.
TATATATAGATGTACATAAATTGCAAAGTATATATATAGATATAAATATATAGATACCAATATACTAAACAGATAATTTTAGAGAACTGGCCAAAACTTATACAATTGGTTTATACGATCTTTTCGATTAATTGAAATGTGTTCGATCTCTCCTTTTATTTTAGGTCCAATTGAGTAAGTGAAGCGGTGCACTCTGAGGTAAACAATTCCTCCTCACACGAGCGCGTATGAAATTGTCATATGTCCAATGCATCACCAAGGTCCACAATCATTATTCTGATAAACGAATTAATCTGAACAGGTCCCGAGTACAAATCTACCTTTAGATAAAAAGGAGTCATTCCGTTCGTCAAACGGTCAATTTTATTTTAAAGGCTCCGGTTGTCAAAGCCGGACGATTTAACTTTCCGGTTTAAGTTTCAATTAAACTCGATGATTTAACATTATTACGATCTCGAGTACAAATTATAATAAAATTCATTTCTCCCAAAACAAATTTACCCCGGGTAGAAATCGGATTCCGTTATCACGTTGTTCACACGGCCAATTTTACCCTCCGGTTTTTCTATCTTTTATTTCATATCCTGACTACGAGGCGTCAATTCATAATTAGATTATGAATTCCTCAGATCGGTTAAATATGTCAATACGAATACGATCAAAATAGAAAAAGATTCAATTAACTCAATTTTAGTCATTTTAACTTAACAACATTTCTTTAACGAAAAGATCGAAATAAAACCGATTACATAGTTTTGGCCATTATTATATTTAGCCTAAAAACATTATAACAACGAAAAATATAAAAACAAACATAAATACTTAAGAAAAGTTACGAATACGGCGGTTGATTCGAAATCGTATTTTCCGGACATTACAACTTCTTTAGCAAAACCGACTTCCGAGATTTTCCCGAGCATTATAACGATACTAAAACTACATTATTACGGCGTAAGGCGCTTATTTACAACTACTACTAAAAATTAAAAAAGAAAAGAGAAGAGAGAGAATATATATATGATATGGTTTATATATATTTGGTACACTTTCAGCTATTCTTTCTTGCATCTTCTTATATAGGCAAAGGTCTCAAGGCCGGACCGGTCCGGTATTAGGCCGGCTCGGTCCGGACTAATGATTGCTTCCACTACTGATTGCAATCAGCATGTGCAGTGGAGATATTTATTTATATATATAATTATTAAACTTCTAAAATTCATATCTCGAGTTACGGCCCTCCAAAATTGCAAACGAAATGCCAAAATTAAGGTCTCGAGAAACTCTACAACTTTCATGAAGGACTCTTTTCCAGATAACGCCTTCTTGATAACCTCGTGTTCCTCCGAAGCTTTTACGGGATTTTTATTAATCCAAATCGATTAGCCACTTGATCACTTTGTTTAAGTTGTAGACCTCAATCTTCATAATTTAAATTGCATTGGAAAACTCTCGAAAAAATCTACAACTTGCGTGAAGAATACTTTCTCTGAAAATGTTGTTTTGATGAGCCATTCGTTTATCGAAGACATTTCTCTGTTACCACTTATCCAGGATTGGTTGGCCACTTATCCACTTAAGCTTATTCAATTGACCATTTAAGCTCGTGACACTCTCTAAATCATTCCGGAGATATGATTAAACTTTAATATGTCGATTCTCGGGTCTCGGGTTATAAATCTGCAATAAAACATCACAAATACCCACGTAAATCGACACGATTACTTCGATTTACTAAAATCGGTACAAAATTACAACTTTTATTATTATTATTACTAAATACTCTAAATTATAAAGACTAACATTTTATACCATAATTTCATATATTTTATATAGAATTCGTTAACAAAACATAATAATATAACGTATATTTAATCATATAAAAATAATACATCAATTACTTCCCCACTTAAACTTTTGATCGTCATAGAGCAAAAATAAAGCGATAATAAAAGATAGTATAATTTTTCGATTATATTTTATATTGTCAATATTATAAATATATTATCTATCTTAATTTAAAATCTTAAGAAGACGAAAAAGAGTATATAATGAAATAACTTAAACATTAAATATTATTTAGATAAAATTATATATGTAATACTTAAGAAGTATAAATAAAATTTCAGAATTATTTTTAATCGCAACTATTATGAAATTCTGGAATCGGAAACTTCGGTAAAGTAGTCGAAAGAAAAAAAATGGCTTATAGAGTTTAGGTTCAAGATGTTGGTTAATCAAAAAAAGAGAAGAAGCAAGTAAATGCGTCTACTACATCTTCATATTTTTGAAAAAAAACATAATCTCGATTAATAGCATCTCTTTTCAGATTTTCTCTCTTCTTCTTCTTCTTCTTCTTTTTTTTTTTTTTTTTTTTTTTTTTTTTTTTAAGATTAAGAACTAAAAGCGTGAGTGTGTGTAGAAAATCAAACTTACAGGCATTGCTTCATCAAGATTGATCGGAGTAATACTCTTTCGATCGAAAATTACAAGTCCGGTTTCCTTAAACTTGTAATAATTCCTGAGATCTTATGATTCAACTTTTCCTCTTTCATTTTATATTGTGCCCTCATTCCCAAAGAATAGGACATTTAAAGTGATAATACCCTAGTTTGACTACTATCATCGAGCAATCGGAGCTTAATTACCTCATAGTGATATAGGACATTTCGTGATAATACCCTACTCACTCCAATCATTGGTAGCTACAACCGATTTGTTCTTTTTATTTTTAAGTTGTTAATCACGAGATAAGGAAGATACGATATTTGATTAGTTATGTAAATATGGTGCTTCGTTCTTAATTCTTTTATAGAATATTAATATATCCGAACTTATTACCAAAATCGACTATGTTGCAAGTGTCATGAGGTAAGATCGAATATACTACTACTTATCTAATTTTTCCAATCTCAAAGATATACCAAAACTTAGCTTTTATGTCTCCATCTCTTTTTATAAGTATGCATACAAACTTGCGTGTATTTCAAGGAAATGTAGACCAAAATTAGCTAAAGCTCGGTTATTTAATCACAATTGACAATTTCGAGTGAGGTCTTGATCACTCTAATCAAGGCTGAGAGGTAGGTTATTTGGCTATAGTTATATTTTTGTGGTGCCAAAATCAATAAACTTAGTCCAATTCCAAACTCATAATTTATATTGAAAATGATTCTAAAAATTTTATTTATAAATATCAACATACTTATATAATTTTATAAAAACAATATCTAATATTAATTACTCAATTATATAAACTTAAAATCTTATTAAAATCTAAATTAGACATATAATATAATTATTATTTTTGACTATTTTTCGAAAATTTTAATGAATTTTCTAACCTAACTCTACTCCCCACTTACGAAGTGGCATCATCCCGATGTTCAATAAGTAGTAAAGAAGTAGGTTTGAAAATAAAATTAAAATTATCTATTAACGTCATTTTTCTGATTTTATTTTAGCGTATTAAAACAAACTTAAAAAACTAAGACATATATATTAAACAAGATACACTATTACAAACTTAAAAAGAAAAACTTAACTTAACTAAAGAAACTTCAAACTTAACTTAATTTAACTTATTCAAATTTAAATAAAACCAACAAACAACTCTCTAAATGGTAGACGAACAACCCGGTGTATCAACCGGTAGCAAACCAAACCGACTATCTCTAGACGGAAAAATCTCATCCGTCTCCAACTCTTCTACTCCATTCAGAAGAGTACACAAACGTGATATCATCCATGAATTAGGCATAGGTTTCCCCTACTACCTCTCGCGTGATCGCAAAACTCCAACACTTTGTTTGAATCAATATACCCCAATCAACAAATACACCGAATGCCAAAGCAAAAAGTAGAAGCATTTCATTCTCAGCCAAACTTCCAAAATCCCAGGTGGGATAAACTCGAGAATTTATAAAATGCTTCCACGCCTTTAGATGTGGAAGTAAAGCTCGTGTTGACATGTCGTGATTTGTATCAAAAAGCGGGAACAGACATTGGAAAGACTCGTGTACTTTATTCAAATGATTGTATGCATTGTCTAGTCCCCATTTTATTTCAAAGTGCTGCATCGTAACTGGTGGTATTTCAAAAAGTTGATTTATAATAGATGAAGAGAAGGGAACAGCCACTCCTCTTACTATAACGATTTGTGTAGACTCTATCATAGATGTCGTCATAAGTGCAGAATAAAATTCTCGCACTATTGAGACATTTATCCTACCTCTCGGTGTACTGACAAATTTCTTCCAGCCACAACTACGGATCATAGTTTTTCCCCATTGATCAAGCTTATCTAAATTTAAACCTTTCTCCAATAGGATTGGAGAATTTGCAAAATGATAGTGTAAAATGATATTCTCGTAGAAGCTTGAGATTCGGATGATCCGGTGTATCGTGCTCGTAAATTAACCGACGGTGAGAGAGTGGTTCGACATTTAAAATTATATAAAAACAGAGTTGAAAGTAAAAGGAAAGCGGTGAATGAATGTTTACTCATGCCCTTACTTCCTTTAATAGATGAAAAAGTGTACATACGTGGATGCATTAGACGGACTCAAGAATGACTCACCTTCTTTTCTTCACGGCCCGGTCCGGAAATATGCCGGCTCGGTCCGGCCTCATCTTGCTTTTACCGAGGGACGAGGTGAAAGACAACTTGTATTTTGGTTTTTACTTCACGTGTGAAACATTGCATAAGCCTTTAAAGATATTTCACAAAGAGTATGTTATCTTTGATACGAACGGATAAAACGACACATTAATTTTTATTTTTTTTTTTTTTTTAAAAACGACGTAGTAATTCTACAAAAATTATTTTTGTGATATTTTATAGTTTTTATAAAAACTAAACCGATTTAAAATACAAACCAAATTTTTAATAAAAACGATTATAAAATCAAACTAAACGAAAACAAACCAATATTTAAATGATAAATGTCAAATAAAGAGTGCAATAAAAATGTTTTAATCAAAAATTATTAAATTCAATCTTCATCGTAGTCTTCCTCAGGATCAACTTGAAAATTCGAACTCGGAAACGACTGAGAAGTCGATGGTTTGATCAGTAGTCGTGGTCCTGGATCGAACTATCAAGACCCATCGAACTTATGCCAGTCGTGACATGTGCAAACTCAGTGAATCCTCCCCAACTCGACATCGTTGGTCTCTGAACACCTGTCGAAAATACACCTGTCCCACTAGATTGGCTTCCAAAAGGATATGACGATGGATGAAAGCTCGACGGTGGTGGAATAGGTGTTTCCCATTGGGGTAAGGTATAAGCGCAGTGACAAGGTGGATAGCGGGATCATCAAAGTAGGATTACGAAGCAATCGCTGTTCCTTCTTAAACCTCTACGAATATCATCACACCACCGCTTAGTACTTCAAATGAATAAAGCCACATTGGCTTGACCACGTGCAACATCATCATCTACTAAAGATTAAAACATGTCATATGTGATAGTGTTGGAGAAAGGAGTTTGTTGAGGTGACTAGAAAAAGATGGAAAAGAAGAAGATGTAAAACTGGTGGGTGGGTGAGTTTGACGTCTTCTAAGCAAAGAGCTAATACTACCATCCGGAAGACTAGTCAAACTAGGTCCAATCAGATTTCCATCGACCAGAGATAACTTGTCATTAGGCGGGAATGGTACTCCCAACCTACGACATAAATCGAGAGATAAAACAAGGGAAGTATAGATGACTCCTGTCCAGCGATGACAATACTCTCAAAAATTCTTTTAAACATGACCTTTCCAACATCCACTCTAACATCATTTATCATTGCCCAAGCGATACAAACATCTTCCTTTCCAAAAGCAGTATGTTATTTGAAGGATAGAGATTATGGCTAATAAATCTTTTAATTGCCCTCAAACCTCTAAAACAGCTCCCGTAATTAAACCGATTTTCAACCCACACCGCGGTCGGGTCAAAAGCATCTGGGCTCTCGTAGGCGATCTCTCAAAACTAGCAGGATCATCTAAATTATAAACTACCTGTAATCCTCCTCATCGGGAAAAACCTCAACTCCTAAGATTGCATTAATGACGGCGGGTTAAAAGGAATATTTACGGCTCGTAAAAGTGCAGCTTTCCAACCGAGTAAGTCGTTTTTCCGACAAAGTAGATAAAACCGAATAAAACTCAACTACTATAGTCGTGTTAATCTCCCCTTCCCTTACGGGTTGCTAAATCTAACCACCGACGCTTTCTAAAGATATTCTTAACTTCATCACCTAAGTCATCCAAGTCTAATCCTTTTCAACCGAACATCACACTTACTATAAATTTTCTTATACGCTTTCTTAGCCTCGGTGATGCGGTTCTTTCAAAGCTTACGGCTTCTTCCTCGGTGATAAAATTATCGTGCCTCGACGAGGAGTTGAAATTGGAATTTTGATTTTCTCTTTTAGAGACTCTAGTACTTTCGACTTCACCCATTCTACGATATTGGTAATGCCAATCAACAACAAAAGCAACAACAAAAACAACAAAAATAAAAATGTCACAACACACTCAAAAATCAAAATAGTTGAAATTAATCTAAAAAAATTATGAAAAATACGAAATTGACAACTAAATAAACTAGATTGTACCTTATAGTGTAGAAAACGTTGAAAAGTAGGCCGGAAAAGTGTTAAAGTCGCCGGAAGTGCGGCTGTTGGAAGAATTAGGGAAGAAGAAGAAGAAAAAGAGGTCCCGTCTTTTTTATGATTTTTCGACCCCGGATCGGTCCGGGTTAAGGCCGGATCGGTCCGTGAACAAATTTTTCTATTTTTTCGATTTTTTATGATTTTTGAATAAAACTTATACAAATTCTAATAAAACTTAATTAAAATCTTAAAAATAAGTTTATAAAATTTACTTAAAATAAAATTTGAAGGAACTTTTATAATTTTATAACAATTTCTAAAAATTTAATAAAATCTTTATAACACTTTAATAAAAAGCTTATAAAAATTTAATAAATTTATATCAACTCTTATAAAACGTTTAAATTAAAAAAAAAACAACTTTTATAAAATTTTTATAAAACTCCTCAAATTTTCATAAAGATCCAATTATAAAATTCTCAGAAGTTATGCGAAAATTTTATAAAATAAAATAAAATAAAAACTCGAAACTTAAGGGGTTCATGATTCTTTGATTTCTAAATCTTCCAAAGTTCTGATATAACGCTCAACCAACCTAACTCCTAAAAACGAGGCATTTGAATTATCTCTCGGAATTCCATCGGGATTTTCGGATAACCACCTAATCATTCCCTTCCTAACATTATTCAAACACTCATCCTGGGATTTGGTTGTGTTTTTCCCACAGCGTCCAACATGTTCACTTTTTCCACAGATTCTGCATCTCATAAGAAACTTTGCCCTTCTTTTTATCGCACTTCTTGATGTTCCATTACATACTTCTCTCAATCTGATCTCTCTCAACAATTTCTTGTTTTGTTCAAAAACTAAAGCTTCTATAGAAAACGCGACATCTTTATCAAGGCCTAATTTCAAAAGTAAAATAAAAACTCCTATTCTATCTAAAAAAGACATCCAGTTCTTTTACGCTATCCGGTAAAAGACGAAAAAGAGTTTAAACATAATTAAAATTACGAAAAGTAGAGTAAAGATAGATAGCACCTGGTATTCGGTGATTCCGGTTTCTCTGCTTTTCTTTTCATTTTCCTCTGCTTTTCAATTTGTCGGGGATCAATCAAGTAGCATTATTTCTTCTTTCATTGTGATTCCTTCTCCTCCACAAATAACTTTACCACTGTGGCCATTGGCTATAAAAGTTGTATTTCCATCGATTAGTCCAATGACTCAGCTTTGTAAACCCGTGTTACTTTAAATGGACTGTCCCATCTTGATTTAAGCTTACCTGAAACAACTTTAAACGTGAATTGTACAAAAGCACTCGATCACCTACATGGAACTCACGCTTAAAGATTCTCTTATCATGGAAAGACTTCGTGCGTTCCTTGTAGATTCGAGCGTTTTCATAAGAATCGAGACGAAATTCTTCTAGTTACATCAATTGAAGCAATCTATGATCACCGACAACCTTAGGATCGAAATTTAGAAATCTAATAGCCTGAAGGCTCGGTGTTCTAACTCAACCGGGAGATGACATGACTTACCAAAGACTAGCTTATAGGAGAACAACCAATTGGTGTTTTAAAAGGCGCTTGCATGCGCCCATAATGCATCATCTAATTTAATTGCCCGCTTTTACGATTTGAATCAACTATTTTTTCCACGATTCTTTTGATCTCTCTATTTGACACCTCTACACGACCACTTTATGCGGATGATAGGGCGTTCTAGTTTATGCATTACACCATATTTCTCAACTAACTTAGTAAATGGTCGATTACAAAAGTGTGAACCTCTATCACTAATGATCGCGCCTCGAATGCCATATCTAGTGAATATGTTCTTTTAAGGAATCGTATGACAACCTTGGTATCATTAGTGGGAAGAGCTTCAACACCACCCATTTTGAAACATAATCTACCATTACAAGAATAAATCTTTTTCCAAGCGATATAGGAAAAGGTCCCATGAAATCTATACCCCAAACATCAAATAACTCACATTCTAAAATAGGTTGCATAGGCATTTCATGTTTTTTAGATACATTTCCCCATTTTTGACAAGATTCACAAGATTTAACATATTTATAAGCATCTTTATATAGTGTAGGCCAATAAAAACCACATTGTAAAACTTTAAAAGCAGTTTTCCATCCTCCATGATGACCTCCTGCCTCACGATCATGACAAAACGATAAAATACTTAAAATTTCATTATTAGGCACACATTTTCTGATTATCCCATCCGAACATTTACGGAAAAGGTCTGGTTCCTCCCAGTAATAAAATTTTAAGTTGTAAAAGAATTTCTTTTTCTGTTGCCAAGTCCAATGAGACGGAATATAATCACAGGTTAAGTAATTAATGATATCTCCAAACCAAGGTGAGATTTCCTTAGAAGGAATTCTATTTTTCAATAACTGCATGGTTGAAGGAGTATCTATTCTAAATAGTTGTTCATCAGGAAATGAATCTTTAATTTCATTCCCTATCTCTTCCTCGATCTCCATTCTACTTAGATGATCTCGCTACTACATTCTCACTTCCTTTTTTATCTTTAATTTCAATATCAAATTCTTGAATTAGAGAATCCATCTAAGAAGACGTGGTTTCATCATCCTTCTTACTCAATAAATACTTCAGAGCTGAATGGTCTGTGTAGATTATTACCTTAGAACCAACAATATAAGATCTGAACTTATCTAAGGCAAAAATTACAGCCAACAGTTCTTTTTCTGTAGTTGCATAATTAAGCTGAGCTGCGTTTAATGTGTGGGATGCATAGTAAATAGCTTTGAGAATTTTGTTATACCTTTGACCTAAAACACTCCTACAAACTAAATCGCTTGCATCACACATAATCTCAAAAGGCAAATCCTGATCTGGTGCTACTAATCTCGGTGCGATAATCAACTTCGCTTTTAAGGTCTTAAATGCTTCCATACATTTACTATCAAAGTTAAAAGGTACTTCTTTTCAAGTAAATGACTTAGAGGCTTTGCTATCTTTGAAAAATCTGCAATAAATCTCCTATAAAATCCTGCATGTCCAAGAAATCCTCTTAGAGTCCTTAGATTAACTGGTGGCGGTAATTTTTCAATCACCTCGACTTTAGCTTTATCAACTTCAATTCCTATTTCGAGATTCTATGACCTAAAACAATTCCTTCCGATACCATTAAATGACATTTTTCCCGATTTAACTAAATTGGTATCCTCACAACGTTGTAAAACTCTTTCTAAGTGCGACAAACATTTACCAAAAGAATTTCCATAAACACTAAAGTCGCCCCATAAAAATTTCTAAGAATTTCTCAACCATATCGTAAAAAATATAGACATCATACATCTTTGAAACGTGGCAGGAGCATTACATAAACCAAACGGCATTCTTTTATACGCAAAGTTCCATAAGGACAAGTGAAAGTAGTCTTTTCCTATCTCCTCCGCGCAATGAAAATCAGAAATAACTTTGAATAACCATCTAAGAAACAAAGAATAATACTTATGACCACTTAAACGTTCCAACATTTGAACTATGAATGGAAGCGGATGATGATCTTTCTTAGTATGATCATTTAGTTTTCTAAAGTCAATGCACATTCGATAACCTGTAATTTCCTTGTTGGAATCCATTCATTCTTATCATTCTCTTTCACCGTGAAACCTCCTTTCTTTGGTACAACTTGAGTTGGACTCACCCATTCACTATCTCGATATAGGAAAGATTATTCCCATTTCTAATAGCTTAATCACCTCTTTCTTAACGATTAAGCGTAAATTCGGGTTGAGGCGGCGTTGCGGTTGAATGCAAGGTTTAGCATCTTCTTTCAAAATTATCTTATGAACACAAATCTCGTGGCTAATACCTCGAATATCGGCAATCGTCCATCCAAAAGCTTTCTTATGCTTTCTTAACATTCTTATTAATTGATCTTCTTGTTTGCTTTCGCTTAAAGTTGATGAAATAATAATCGGTAATAGATTATCGGTTTCAAGAAAAGCATATTTGATTTAAAGGTAACGGCTTCAATTCCAGATTCTTCAAGCGGATCTTCTATTGATGATTTAAGAACTCGTCCTTCTAGTTCTAACTCCAAATACTTATGCCATGGTGGCTTAAAAGTAAAGCTTCCTTTATCTAGAGAAAGGATTATCTCTTTCATTTCAATGTCTTCCTCATCTTCTTTATAGATAGACAGGGTTAAGCATTCTTCTAATCTGCCTTCAAAAGTTGGTAAATCGATTATCATAGATGAATGAATATCTTCTATAAAAGAACATGATTACGTGATGTATATGGATGGTTCATAGCTTGAAAATATTGAAAGCAACTTCATCTTCATTGACTCTCAAAATTAACTCTCCTTTATGAACATCGATTAAAGTTCTTCCTGTAGCTAGAAATGGACGACCTAGAATAAGAGGCGCTGAATATCCTTCTTCCATTTCCATAACTACAAAATCTACTGGAAAATAGAATTTGTCTACTTTAACCAGTACATCCTTAATCATTCCTTTAGGGTACTTAATCGATCTATCTGCCATTTGCAGAGTCATTTCAGTCTTAGTAAGCTTTCCTATGCCTAGCTTTTTATAATCCTCATAAGACATGAGATTTATACTAGCTCCAAGATCACATAAGACTTTCTTAAACAAAATCTCCAATTTCACATGGAATCGTAAAACTTCCGGGATCTTTCAGTTTAGGTGGTAACTTATCTTTGCAGAATGCAGAACATTCTTCATTTAGGCATATATTCTCATATTCCTCTAATTTTTTCTTATTTGATAGTATATCTTTCAGAAACTTTCCATAGGCAGGTATATTAATCAGAGCTTCAATAACAGGGATATTAACATGAAGATGACGAAAAGTATCAAGGAAACGAGCATACTTCTTATCAGTTTTTGCCTTTTTGATTTGATCTTTAGGAGGGTAAGGTAAAGATTCTAAATCTATAACCTTTGGTTCCTTAGTCAATTTCTCTTTTCCTTTTTCCTTAAACCTTTGAGTATTACTTAGTCGCCATGTTTCAGGTTCTTGAATTTTTTCCTTTAAATTGTTCCCTGAATCAATCTCTAATTCAGATTTTTTTCGGTTCTTCCTGTTTCTCATCTATTCTGACATGTTCCTTGAATAAATTCCTTAAATCTTTATCCATAGGGTCTTTCAAAATCCTAGGGATTTTTACCCAATTTTCACCTTCATTTTCGTGTTCCAAACTTATTCCTTTTCAAGAAATTATTTATAATTTCTTCTTCATCATCAGTGAATTCAATTTCATCTTTAGTTTCATCATTCTTTCCATCTAAATCATTTTCTACTTCATTATTCCCGAAGTTTTCTACTCCATTGCTTCCACTGAGCTTCCTACTTCTAATTAACTACAACATTTACCTCTCTTGGGTTTATCCGGTGTTGCTTGGTAATCCTCCCGGGGTCTCTCTGTTGTTACGTTCACCTTCCCTACTCAAATGATCTTCCATATTCCTCAATGAGGCTTCTATTGTTCTCATTCTGGTATCATGTCCACTCATAGATGTTTTTATTGTACTCATATCTTTAGTGACTGTACCAATAGAAGTCATCATTGTTTCCATATTCTTAGCTTGAGTAGATACTACACCCATCATATTTTCCATTAGTTTTTCCCATTTTTCAACTCCTTCTGCAGTTGAGTTGAACTCTCGAGTTCTTGGTATACTTTGAGTGGTATGTTGAGGATAGGATCTTGGTAATGATTGTAAATTCGATTAGATGTATTTTCTTGATAAACTTGGTTATTATTCCTATATGGACCGGATATGGCGGTTGTCCCGGCTTACTAGGGTTTTCGGACCATCGATAAGTAGGATGATCTCTTCTAATAGCATTAAACGAGTTTGAGTATGCATTGTTCAAATTCCTATCTTCTTTGAAGAAAACTCACCTCCTCTCTTGAATATCCTGTTAGTTCTTCACTCCTAATGACACATTATCATGACTTGAGCATTCATTTGGTGTACTATTTTACGAATTTTGGTTCTTATTCATTGTAAACCATCAAATTTCCTACTCAAATTCTCCAAGTGTGCTAGAACTTCCGTATTAGACGTACATTCTCTGCAAAAAGCTACTTTTCCGGTGCTAGAACCGGTTTCCCACATTCTCGTTATTTTTGGAAATCTTTTACATAGCATCGTAAAGCTGTTTGAGCTTCACTCATCATTAACGAACCACCACATGCATGATCTACATCTGCACGTGAGTCTTTTCTCAATTTACTGACGAAGAGTTGAATTTGCATATCTAAGGAATAACCATGATCGGGACACGCTCTTAACAATTTTTAAACCTTTCCCACGCATTCCCAAGAGTTTCCTCGGATCCTTGTCTAAAGTTAGCAACCTCGACTTTTAATTCCAAATTTCGTCCAGAGTGAAATATTGTTTCGAAATTCAGTTTGAATCTCCTCCCAACTAGTAAGTGAATGATGTGGAAGAGACATAAACCAATCTCGGCCTCGTCCTTTTTAAAGAAAAAGGAAACATAGTCATCCTCGTTAATTCCTTATGAGCACCTTGACTTTTGGTCAGATTGTACACGCGATTCTTCAAAAAGATAGAGATGATGATGTGGATCTTCATCATCCTCTCCTAGAAATTGGGCTCTTCGTCAATTAAACCAAAAGATGAGACTTAATTTCAAATTATTCGCTCCTTCATTAGGTAAAAGGATGGGATTATTAGTCTGGTTTCTTCTTACGGTTTGATCACGAGATAGGTCTCGGGTTTGGTGGATTATTACGATTATTACGGTTCCGATTTTTATTATTTCTATTATTATTATTATTATTATTAGGGTTAACGAGGTTTTGTCCATGCCACAGAGCATGTTCGACCCTTGTTCGGTGTTTCATCACCGATTTCAAATGCATTCTCGTATTTACGTTTGAAGATGATTCTTGGTCGATTTCACGACTAGTATGACCGCGTTTACTCTCTCTTTAATCGCCTTTCGTAAGTGTTTATGTCGGGCTTATAAGGAGTGAGAGGGGCCTTACCACTTCTGGTCATCAACTAACGAAAATAGAAAATAACACGAAATTGATAGTAGAAAAAATTGGTAATTTTCCTAAAAGGTAACAACCAACGAAAAATAAAATAGAAATGAGATAAGAAAAGTGTTGACTTATTCTCGAGAATTTTAAGCTAATACAAGTAGTAACCATAGACACATAAAAAGAAATTAGCGACGTTCCCCGGCAACGGCGCCAAAATGCTGACAGACGTTTCCTAGTTTAAACGATCCTAACCGGCAGTGTACCGGGTCAAATTGTGGTGCTAGTATGGTGAGTCAGAGTGTCGAATCCTCAGGGAACTTGGTAATTTCTTTTACGTGTGGTTAAACACCAAAGAGCTGTTATTAACTCGATCTAAATCGCAATTTTATAACACAGATCACTACTATTCTAGTCAACATAAAATAAATACGTAATTTAAAAGTTATTCTAATATAATATATATAGATATATAAATATATATAGATGTACATAAATTGCAAAGTATATATATAGATATAAATATATAGATACCAATATACTAAATGAGATAATTTTAGAGAATCGGCCAAAACTTATACAATTGGTTTATACGATCTTTTCGATTAATTGAAATGTGTTCGATCTCTCCTTTTATTTTAGGTCCAATTGAGTAAGTGAAACGGTGCACTCTCGAGGTAAACAATTCCTCCTCACACGAAGCGTATGAAATTGTCATATGTCCAATGCATCACCCAAGGTCCACAATCTGATTACGGTAAATGAATTAATCTGAGCAGGTCCGAGTACAAATCTACCTTTAGATAAAAGGAGTCATTCCGTTCGTCAAGCGGTCAATTTTATTTTAAAGGCTCCGGTTGTCAAAGCCGGACGATTTAACTTTCCGGTTTAAGTTTCAATTAAACTGATGATTTAACATTATTACGATCTCGAGTACAAATTATAATAAAATTCATTTCTCCCAAAACAAATTTACCCCCGGGTAGGAAATCGGATTCCGTTATCACGCTTGTTCACACGGCCAATTTTACCTCTCCGTTTTTCTATCTTTTATTTCATATCCTCGACTACTACGGGCGTCAATTCATAATTAGATTATGAATTCCTCAGATCGATTAAATATGTCAATACGAATACGATCAAAATAGAAAAAGATTCAATTAACTCAATTTTAGTCATTTTAACTTAACAACATTTCTTTAACGAAAAGATCGAAATAAAACCGATTACATAGTTTTGGCCAGTATTATATTTAGCCTAAAAACATTATAACAACGAAAAATATAAAAACAAACATAAATACTTAAGAAAAGTTACCCGAATACGGCAGTTGATTCAGAAATCGTATTTTCCGGACATTACAACTTCTTTAGCAAAACCGACTTCCGAGATTTTCCCGAGCATTATAACGATACTAAAACTACATTATTACAGCGTAAGGCCTTATTTACAACTACTACTAAAAATTAAAAAAGAAAAGAGAAGAGAGGAGAATATATATATGATATGGTTTATATATATTTGGTACACCTCGAGCCGTTGTTCTTCTTGCATCTTCTTATATATAGGAAGGTCTCAAGGCCGGACTGTCCGTATTAGGCCGGCTCGGTCCGGACTAATGATTGCTTCCACTCTTGATTGCAATCGGCATATGCGATGGAGATATTTATTTATATATATAATTATTAAACTTCTAAAATTCATATCTCGAGTTCTGGCCCTCCAAAAATTGCAAACGAAATGCCAAAATTAAGGTCTCGAGAAACTCTACAACTTTCATGAAGGACTCTTTTCTAGATAACGCCTTCTTGATAACCTCGTGTTCCTCCGAAGCTTTTACGGGATTTTTATTAATCCAAATCGATTAGCCACTTGATCACTGTTTAAGTTGTAGACCTCCAATCTTCATAATTTAAATTGCATTGGAAAACTCTCGGAAAAATCTACAACTTGCGTGAAGAATACTTTCTCTGAAAATGTTGTTTTGATGAGCCATTCGTTTGTCGAAGACATTTCTCTATTACCACTTATCCAGATTGGTTGGCCACTTATCCACTTAAGCTATTCAATTGACCATTTAAGCTCGTGACACTCTCTAAATCATTCCAGAGATATGATTAAACTTTAATATGTCGATTCTCGGGGTCTCGGGTTATAAATCTGCAATAAAACATCACAAATACCCACGTAAATCTGACACGACACTCCGATTTACTAAAATCGGTACAAAATTACAACTTTTTATTATTATTATTACTAAATACTCTAAATTATAAAGACTAACATTTTATACCATAATTTCATATATTTTATATAGAATTCGTTAACAAAACATAATAATATAACGTATATTTAATCATATAAAAATAATACATCAGCTACATACCGCTGTGATGAATCTTTTAAGCTTTGAGACTTACGTGCTTCCTTTGTTTTTATAATTCATATGGGTAGCTACTGTCGGTTTCCGTATGCTACGTCTTAGGCCATATGAGTTATATCTGTTTAGTATAGCTAACTGTTGGTTTCCATAATGCTATCACCTTCAATGAGTCTTAAAGCGCGTCTACACTGCATGTAATGAACAGCACTGTCGTTTATCGTAACCTGTCATTATTTGGTAGACGTTTATTTTATACATGTCGTGTTGCAAATGAGTGGGCTAGTTTTCTTCTTTTTATTTCCTTTTATTTTTGCATATCACTTAGATGCATATGATTTAGTTGCATGTCATCTAGTTGCATTGTTTTTCTATTGTTCTTTTATTTTTCTTGAGCGTAGTTAACTGTCGGTTTCCGTAATACTACCTCGTTTTTTTTATGATGGTTACTGTTGGTTTTCCATATGCCATCATTATTTTAGTATTGCATATCACGTAGGTTGCATTGTAATTTTTATCCATTTAGATTTCACCTAGCCTACTATTATTCATATGTGCTTTATTGTGAGTTACTGTCGGTTTCCGTCGCTCACATTTTTATTGATGAACTTTATAAGCTTCTGTGGCTTACGCTTAGATGTCCTGTGTTTTACCTGGTTGGTAATTTTTCCATCTGAGCTATTCTATCCTGTGCTTATATCTTCTCTTTCACTCTCCTGTTGTTATATTTCTCCCCTATCCCCGAGGTATTTCATGTTTGTCAAGTGTGCAGGATGTTTGCATTAGCAATTGTGCGCTTTTAGATGAAGCCAGTTTTCCGGTGGATGGTCCACAGTCTACTGATTTCTTCAAGCGTTTCTGGATCTGACTCGCGACCACTTCCAGACTTGCCACTTTCGAACGACAATCGGCTAAGTTCCTTATTTTTCTTTTATTCTTGCACAACTTGAGGACAAGTTGCAATCTAAGTGTGGGGGAGAGGATGGTTTATATGTATCTATGATTCGTTTGCTCAATTTCATTATACTTATATAAAAAGTGCTAAATTTTCAAAAAATTTGTTTAGTCTGAGTAACATTTCACCGGGCATGCTAGTTTTATAATCTGGCACCTTTAGTTGTTATCATTAGTCATATCATGTTACGAGAATAGGTTCATAAGTCGATACTCACTTGAACTTCATTTCACGAACCTATTAGATGAAGAGCCAAATATAGAATAGTTTCCGGTTAGTTAAAGGAAAGTTAATTCTTGATCTGAGATAACACTTATTTAGCATTAATGAAAGTTAAGAACTTGTGCTATACTCACAGTTAGAATCTCAGTACCTTAGTGTTCTTGAGAACTTTGAGAGTCTTGAATGTGTTAGAAATATATTTGACCGAGAGTTTCCAAAGAGTTTGAAAAATATAAAAATATATATATCTATAAATAATAAATGAATAGAATTTCTTTGCGGGAATTTTGTTTGTAACTATCACCTCGAGTCCATTTGGATACTGCCCCAATTGGGGAGTGTGGTTTACCTTGGACAGTAAGGGATTGAGTGATCTCAGGGTGACTGCCTCTAATGTAGGGGAGTGTGTTATACTTTTGAGACGCGACGATAGGAAATATAAAATATACGTTTTTTGGAATTCTAAGTCAAGTTGATCTAAACCCAGTAGAGACCCGAAAGGTATTTTCTTGGTACTAGGTGAAGGAATTTAGTTGTGAGTTAGTTACTATGTTCTTGGTAATTAGTTTTTGTTAGGTAAGTCTTTGTAGATAGAATGAAGTTTTCGTTTAGTTGACCGGATAATCTGTAGTGCTTGATGTATTATATCAAGAGAGGATCGGTGGAAGTTTAGTAGGTTCTCACACACATCACCGAGTGAGGTCGATTTGCTTTGAATACTAGCTTGTCATGATTTTGACTATATCTCGTGTCGGGTTATGTGGATTCTTGATGGTATGTTCTTGTTTTGTTTTACTCGAGGGCGAGCAAAAGTTTAAGTGTGGGGTGTTGTTCAGGGGTCAATTTGTAGTGTTTTTAATGATATATTTTACATCAATTTCCCCGTATATGGATGTTTTTCATAGAAATCGAGCTTATAATCGATTAATTGAGTAAATAGTGTTTTTAATAGGTTAATTGCAAAATGTAACGATTTATGTGCTTAAATTGTGATTTTATGTTATTTTGGGATTGTGTTAAGCTTTGGTATATTTTCCTATGTTATAGATACATATTTTGGCATGCAAGAGGATTAAATGATGAGGTTTTGCATGGAAGAGAAGTGAAATGGAAGGAAGATGGAGATAAAGCTTGGAATGAAGCTTTCAAGCAGCCGAACTTCCGATGCAGTTCTTGATATTATATACACTGATTTGACTCTCGACCTCAAGAGAATATTTGTAGGGCTTGAAGAGAGGATTCTACAGGATTTTGAATCACTTCATTCCGACTTATGAGGCCCGAGATATGAGCGTTACAAGTTTGGATGCTGTTGCTGAAACTAGTGGAAAATCCCGAAAACGACTCGTAATATGACGGGCTAATCAAAAAAACGTTTTCTGAAGAAGAGTCCTTAATGAAAGTTGTAGAGTTTTCCGAGAGCTTTTTTATGACATTCGGATCATAATTTTTGGAGGTCTACAACTCAAGATATGAATTTTAGAAGTTTGAGTCCATTCTCAAACCAGCGTTCAGAAGTGCAACTCATGTACAGAGTCTTCAGAATGCTTTCAGACGAGCGTCCACCTCTTTTAAACGAGCGTCCGATAGCACAGACTGGCGTCCGCCCCTTTTACTGTAGCAACCGCCATTGGAAATCTATAAATACAGCAGCAAGGAACCCTAAATATACACATTATACACGCAGCAGGCTCTTGTGAAACCCTAGAATTCGATGAGCGGCGGCCGGCCGGGCCGAGCTCCATGCTTGGCCGGCCGGAGATTAGTTAGATTAGGTGTTATTTCAATTCCGTGTTTCGAAGTCTTTCTTGTTCGTTTGGAGCTGTCGGCCATGGACCAAGCTTTGAGCTTTCTTATTTACAGCAGCACCTTGATCTTTTTGTTGGATAAATTTGTAAGTTTTAATTCGATTATTCGTTTCTGTGTGTATTAGTTATCATTCAATTTATATCGGAAGATGATTGATTGTTGATGCTACCGTATGACGGAAGTCGGTGTAGTTTAGATCACCGTAGGAAAGTTTGGATTTTTAATCTATACATAACGGAAGTTCGTAGGTTAAATATCTAGGTTTACGAGAGAACCACAATTTGATTAATTCATTGCAAGATTATCTTAGATTTGAAGTGAGGGATATCACCGTTACCGGAAAGATAGGATTTTTCATGTGTTTAATTCATTATGTTGTTCTTGTTCTCTTTCATATTTTTATGCCGCATGTTAATCGAATTTAGATAACGGAAGTTAATAGATTCATTAGATTATCGTGAGGGAGATTGACAATAATTATTCCAACAAATGGAAGTTGAGGGATAATGTTGTTAGGTTAGGATTCAATCCATATCTTTGATTTGTATCGATATTAGTTAAGACCGGAAGGTAAACTAATTAATGGCGTGATAAATCGGAAGAGGAAACGCTTCATTAGAAAAGATAATAATACAAGATAACTTGTGAATGAATGTGTGTTAATCTTATTTCCTTCGGTGGGGTGATGGTTGTTGGAAATAGGTTGATCATGGTTTGTTTATGTTTGTTCAGTTATTAGTTAGTTTTACTGTTTTCGTAGATGTAGTTTTATTTATTTTGTCCGCAACTATATTTCCTGGCTTTGGATTAACAATCCTCCGTCCAGTTATTTTTCCGTTCTAGTTTAGGTTTAGGTTTAGTTAATAAAGAAGAATTAATTAGATTAGATTCAACATCCCTTTTCCCTGAGGATCGATACCCGTACTTATCCAACTTTACTAGCAACTACCCGGTATTCGGCCGGTTAGGAGGTAGTTTTGCATGGTAGTATAGGTTTATAAATTTTCTTTTGTTTTAATGATGCAAAATCTCCCCAACAGTTTTCCCTTTCCGTTTCATGTCCTCCAACCAATCCGGATAACCATGGATTTTAAAACAAGTGCTCATATCATGCCCAGATTGCTTACAATTTGAGCAGTAAAGTTTGGACCTGTCCGGTTTGTCAAACCGAGGTTTCGAACGATCAACATGTAAAGCAAAAGCTACGGTTTGAAGGTCCTCTTTTTCAGCCCGTCCACGTGCAACACCTCGAGACCGCTCCTCTTGCGTAAAGGCGAGATACGCCTCGTCAATGGAAGGTATCGGGACCCGAGACAAGAGATTGGATCGCACAACTCCATACAAGTCGTCATCAAAACAAATTAGAAATTGGTGAACTTTTTCTTCCTCCCTGTCTTGCTCAAACTTTGCAGCCACACCACAGGTACAAAGTCCGCAACCACATCCATATAGCGGTTTCAATCGGGAGAAATCATCATACAAGGCCATGAGGGTGGTGTAGTAGTCTTCCACCGACATAGTCTTGGATTGCTTGCAATCAGTAATGGCTGCCCGCAATTGTTGCAGACGAGGTCCATTGGCAATACAGAATCGTTTTGCAAAATAATCCCATAATTTCTTGGCTTCATCGAAATAAGGAATCGTAAAATCAATCTTCGGTTCCATGCTCCTTAAAATCCATAAGACAAGCATCGAATTAACTGTGTCCCAATCTAGCAGCTTTTTCTTCTCCGTCGGTTTGTTGATCGTTCCGACAACAAACACAAACATTCCTGCGAGATTTCAGGACTAGAGTAATTGCCCTTGACCATGCCAAGTAATTGTCCCCCCGGAGCACTACGTGCGTGATCAGATTGCCTGGCTGATCACCCGATCCGAGATAGAAAGGGGAGGAGGGGTCAAGTTTGCCGGTGTCGTCGGCCATGGCTGTTGAAAGCGAAAGAAGATGATGAAGCAAAACGCAACAGCAGCTTTTTTTTTTTTCGTTTTAGGGTTAATGGCCTAGCGGTGGCTCTGATACCATGTCAAAGTTTGGAATAATTTTCCGTGTTATCTTATTCATTCATAATGTGTCAATATATATAGCAGTTACAAGGTTTACCATCTACATATAATGATTAATGACTAAACTACCCGTGATAAAATAATAGAGTACAAGTAAATATATATAGGCTAACAATGACTAACTTCGGATTAATCGAGTTGGTAGCTAGAAAGAGTCGGCCCAACAATTGAATGATAACTATGTTTCAGAGAATATATCTCCTATTTATCCACTAAAGGTCTCTTTTCCAACAACTTGATCCAATTAAAGTCATAATGGACTATGAATATTATTCACATTTACTTGATATTGGCCTGTTAATAGTGGACCACCTGGCCCGGCTCCCACTACTAGAAGACCAAATGTGAGATGTACTTTTAATTTTTTTTACAATAATAGTGATGCTTGAGGCACCGATATGGTATCCTGAAAGTAGACATGAGGGCTAATTCGAGAGGGTTTAAGAGGGAAAAATATTCATATAAGAAAGGGGTTCAATGTGCATAAAGAAAGTTGGTGATTGCGGGTGGAAGTTCGGGACATCAATTTACAGGGGCAGATCCATGAGGGAGAGGGCCAGTGCCCCTACCCCACTCAGATCCGCTAAATATATATATATATATAAAAATGATATAGTTTTGTCGTTAAAGAAATGTAAAACTATTACTAATACCTTACTGGATTTAATGATTTTTTTTGGGGCACCGTGGTTTTATCGTTCTTTACAATAGCAAGTGAGTTTGTATTTACAAAATAACTATTCAACTAGAATTTGAGCTTCTTAATTTAATTATGTTTTCTTAATTTTACCAAAAATCACTTGAACCTTTTTCCTCGATAAGACTTAATTTTGTCATCGAAAGCCTTTCAGTTTCAAGACCAATGATCATTTTGGGGTGATATATAGGCTTTGAAGTTTGAACCACCTTTTAAATTTAGTTACTTCCGGCATCCTTTTTTTATAGTATTATTTTTTATTTATTTCTAACATCACATATGTATTCATTTTACTCGCGTTCGGCACCACACTTTAAACGTCGATCTGGCTGACGCTTTTTTAAAAATAACGTCAGTGGACTAACGTTATTCACTCATGACACTTATATAACTATAATGTCGATTATCACGCCGACGTCAAACTAAAGTCGCCTGCTGTGGGGGCGTTTTTATTTATTTTAAATAACGGGACCACCGATGTTATTTACACGAAAAATAATCATTGTGCCGGGAGTAATTTAAAGGGGTGCCGTGCAAGTAATATTTTTGTGGTGTCGATAGAAGTCTTCTGAATTTAACTCCAACTAAGTGGGCTTAAAAAAGACATTGTGAGTCTTATTATTATTATTTTTTTTTTTTTGAGGGGTACATTGTGAGTCTTATATAGCCCAATAAAATAATACCCATTTTTAAATGAGTCATGAACTAGAGGCATGTTCTTAGATCGATATAAATTCGGAAAAATTGATTGACACGACGTCTTTATCACAACAATTAACACGGTATATTTTTACATAAATAATCATGATGGTGAAATTATTTTTTGATATATATGAAGCCCTCCATTGTTAAGGATGTTGGAGTATTTTCTTGATATAAGCCTCACTATAATCATTGGTATAACTATATTGCATCGATCTTTATGCATCTTTATAACATCACTCAGTAAATATATTTTTTATGAAAAAAATTTACCACACAGAATGGATAATATAACACACATAAGTGGACTTGCTATTGGATATCACACAAATGTTACCGTTCGTTTTCGTAAAAAATAATTTACAGGATTATTTTAGTATTATAACAGGAGTTATGGCACCACAATAACGATGTCACAATACAAATTGTATAACACATATAAGCGGACTTGCTAGATCCAGCGACTTGCTAAAAAGGGTTTTCCATGATCTCTTTACGAGCAAAGCATGGCTTAAGGCAAAGTGATCATTTGTCACCATTTCACAGACATTTGTATGGAATATTTCTCCGTTTTGAAACAACTTGGTAAGGATTTGAAGTTCACTATCCACTATAAGTTTAATGTCCATAGATCACTCATTGGTAAGGACTGTCTTACGAAGTTTTACAAAGCCAAAATCAAGTAATGTATTGAGGGAGATTAAGTCCACCCGAAATTTTGTTTACACAAAAAGAAAAGGCTTATATAATCCTGTTTAAACCACCTAGTAATTTCAATCCAACTTACTTGTCATTCCAATACATTTTATTGACTCACATCAACTGCATTTCGTAGCTCAACCTTTTAAAAGTGCGTTGAGGTAAGGTATGATGCATAATTTAAGATAGAGTAGAATATGTGGGGTAGGGCTACCCCACCACCAGCCATCACACCACACCACCCATCATTCATATCTATCACCCATATTACCAATCACCCCAACCTTACTATCTCAACCTACCGTACCTCCCGTGTACCCAACCATGCCCCACCATATCTTACTTCACATTACCTTATAACCACATACCTCACTCTACCTTACTTACCTTAACCTAGCCTAACCTAAAATACGCCACCCTATCTACCCATGCACCACCTCACCCTTCGTCATTATACCTCACCACACTACCACTCTACACTACCACACCCTACCTCAACGCATCATTCATTTTCACCCACTCTGCCCTACCTTACCTTACCACATGAACATACATCTATATTCTCTTGCCTACCTATACCATATCATACCCTACTTTACTGAATTTTGCATCCACTCTACCATACCCAACCTTCCCTTACCACCCATATTACCTTACCCAACCCAACCTCACAGAATTTACCCCACACACCCTACCCTACCACATATATAACCATACCTTACCTTACCCCACTTACCTTACCATACCCACCTTTAACTTACCAAACATTATCCCACCCCACCACCTACTCTACTTCACTTTAGCCCACCTCATCACCCACCCTTCCTCACCTTACTCTTAAGTCTTACCCACTATCTACGTGTTTTGTCGTTTTTTATTCATTCTCTCACATTCCATCCATTTTCGTGGGTAATGAAAATTGTCACTTTTTTATTCTATTTGAGTATAATTTCATTTTATTCATTGTTTTATAATCAAACACAAACAAGTCATTGAGACCATATTAACCAATGATGTGTTGGGTCAATGATGTAACAAACAAGTCATTTCATTCTATTCTCACAGAATAAACAAATCATTATGTTCTCGGGACATAGTCCAGTTAGGTCAATGATGGGTCCGATTTTGTTTGGTCAATGATGGGTCCAGATAATGTGGATCCATAACGCCTACCTAATAAACTATATTATATACATCAGAATATACTTTTACGTCGTAATCAACTATAAATCATTGTGAGATCATATTAATCAATAAAATATACGTCATAATCAAGTATCTAAAAATTTATTATAACTTCTTTTGTTACTCAATTGTTATGACCGAATAATTTCTCGTACATCTATATCTGTTGCTTTTTATATATCATTTCCGTAAAAAAAAAACACACACACACACACACACACACATATATATATATATATATATATATATATATATATATATATATATATATATATATATAAGGGGCGGACTCAAGTGAAAAGGGGCGAAATTTAGTGTAATTAATGAAATTAAAACGATATTGTTTTGTTGGTAAAAAATGTAAAAACAATATCTATCAATATCCACACTCAAACTTCGTAGTTGTTCCGTGTATCATTGAGTAAATTTTACGAATCATGGCTAAAACATACATACACGTATGTATATATATATATATATATATATAGTGATAGTGGAGTGGACTAGTCTAACTTCTACTGCAATATTCTGAACCTTTTGTGACCAACAAAATTTCTATATAAATTTGACCTCTTCTTCTTAGAAACAGAGAGTTAGTGCACACTGCATATCAAATACTGTTCAAATTTCTGTCTTTTAGTGTGTGTTTCTGTGTGAGAGAGAATTGTATTTCTTGTCATTTCCTTCATTTCAGGACAAATTTTCTGATTCACCAAAAACAAAAAATAAAAACAGAGCCCCAGTTTTATTTGTCCTAACTTGAATTTTTTTTTTTTTTTTTTTTTTTATCTTTGTATAACAACTTTAATTTATTTACTAATATATATAAGTTAGTAAATCATCTTTTGTTCTTCAATGGCTTCTGATTACTTTGCCTTTGATAATTCTTTCTACTCTGATTCAACCTCTTTCAATATTTCAGATCAAGAAATTATGCAATCTTTTAAAGATTGTAGTAATTTTAATAATATTCAAGAAAATTCAATTAATGGGGTGGAGGTTTCAAATTCTCTTGAACAGATTGCATATGAGCTTCTTTCTTCATCACCACCTAGCAACCAGTTTGAAAATCTTTCTATAAAAAATCCTCTGAATTTTTATAATGATAATAGTAATAATTGTTTGGATTTTTCTGGGCAGATTAATTTTGGATCAGAAAATGGGGATTTAATAAATAATTATTTTTGTGGGAATAGTGTTGATAGTGGGATGAAATTGATGCAGAGAAGCTATAGCAGTAATTTGGTTGATATTAAGCAGCCAAATTATTGTTTTCAACAGCAAAATTTTGATTGTATTTTGGATTCTCAAATTAGAAGAGCTAGCAGTACTGGAGATTTACAAGTAAGTTCGTTTTTATCGTACATATACATACGTTTTTCGTCTCTTTTGTTTCACGATTTTTCAGTTTTATTCTCCATGTTTCGTCACGACACTTACATTTTCCATTTATTTTTATCATATTTTGATTTACTGTTGTCAGGAACATGTAATAGTTTCAATGCTAGTTTGTTGGACACATGGGACTTAGGGACTGAAAATGGATAAATGAGGGGTAAAAGTGTGAAAGTGAAACATTGAGATATGAATAAAAAACAAACAAAATTGTGAAACAAAAAGCACCAAAAGTGCTAATTTGAAAGATTGAGTTAAAACTTAAAAGTATAACCCATAAAGTAAAAGAAAACAAAAGTGTTTTTATCCCTCAGAAATTATGGGACTTGTGAACTTCTCAATAGTCTTTTGTGCATGTAAAATTGTCATGCATGCAATTAAAATTTTTCTTTTTTTATTTTGATGCTAATAAATCTTAGTTTTTTATTTGCATTTTGTAGAGGATGAAATCAATAGAGAATGGGAAATTTATTTCCTCTAGTCAATTATCTGGCGAATTTACAGAGGAGCCAAACTTCAAAGTGGCTAAGTATACACCAGAAGAAAGGAAAGAAAGAATTGAGAGGTACAAAGCCAAGAGAACTCAAAGGAATTTCAACAAAACAATCAAGGTATATATACTATTAATTAATAATCATTGAAAATATTGTTACTGTTATAATTACTCTGTCACGATAAATTAATGTCATGATATGGTATGATAGTAATGAGTTATCTCATTACTGTCATGTATTTAAAGATGAGTCACACTGCCACATCATTAGTAGTCTCAATTACAAATCAGACTTTGACATTCGTTGATTTTAACGTGATTCAGAGATTAGCATCGATCCCCGTCATTAAATTAAATGTCAACTTATATCATCATTCTTCTTAGATTTAAAAATATTTTTCGATTATAAAAAGTTCGGATGTTTTCGGCTCCGATCACTATCTCCAGACATAGCATGAAAACTTTAAACTCTTTACGAGCTTATAATTTTACTTACATATCATCTATCAACACAGTCACACATCTAATAATACGAATCGAACCGTAATTATTTTTTTTCTTTTCCAGTATGCTTGCAGGAAAACATTAGCAGACAATAGAACAAGGGTACGTGGGAGATTTGCTAGAAATGATGAAGCTATAGATATTCCCAAATGTGAATTGTTCAATAAATATGAAGAAGAAGATAATCATTGGGTAATTGACTAATTAAACTTTATGTAGATATAAATATGATTGATGTATCAAATTTTTATGTTGATTTACATCATTCATATTGATTTTTGGTGTGTTTTTGTTAATTATTGTCCGTATTTTAATGCGAAAATAATATTTAAATTTGTAACGCTTTAATAGGTTGGTCGATACAACGAAAAAGAAGTGAGAGGACCATACTGCAATAATTATGGAGGAGCAGGGGCAATGTGGCAATATTATAGCTATTAAGGAAAACCGAAATGATTTGTCTACCGTAAGTTGATATGGGCTCCATCATGATCAGATATGACGAAGGTATATATTGAAGGAAGTTATGGACATCTATCGTGAATATTGTGTCATTGCTGGACAAGAAAAGGAAGGCTAAAAACGTAATTTCAGTTGAAGTTAGGTGCAATGCTAGTCTAGGGTGTTTTTAGCATTTTTAATTGTTAATTTGGTTGTTTAGTTTAGGTAGTTTTTTTTCTGAAACTCTGTCCAGTGTGATAAATGATGCTGTTTATCGTTTAAAATGATGTTTGTTTCACTCTGGACAAGGTTTTTCGGACATGGTCATCACCCTTAGCCTTTCTAGTGGAATTTCAACATATTTGTAGTAGGCATAATAATATTTCATGTAACATCTTCTATTCGGTAGAATTTTTTTTTTTGAGGGTGAATGACTAAACAATTGAATAAAAAAAACCTTAGACCATGAATAATAAAGTTGTTCCTTTTGCATTTGTTTTTTTTTTATATTTAATAATGAAGCATATATTCCTCAAACAAAAGTGATATATTATTTGTATTTTCAATACTAGGACTTGTATCTCCAATTCAAGTATGGGGCAATGCTATAAAGAACAATAGGGAAGAATAAATTGTCAAAAAGGCCAAGTGCACTGGAAAATGATAAAAAAAAATGACAAAGAACATCTGAAATGATGAAATTACCCTATCACATTTTACGACTTCAATTTCACTATCAAACAAATCCATTAAAACTAATCTACTAATTTTTTTTTATGGAAAGTTAGGGATAAGGACACAATCTAAAATATTTTTAAATAACGGAGACAACTACATATTTTTTATAGGGAGAAGAACAATCGCATAATTTTATAATGCGAGAAGACAAACAAATGAATCCTAAAATCAGTGAATCTCCTAGTGAATCCCAAATCAATGAATTTCGATAGTGAATTTCGACAGATGAATCCCTAAAATTAGTGAATTTCGATTGATGAATTTTGAAAAATAGTGAATTTAAATGATGAATTTCAATCGATGAATTTAAATATGAATTTCAAACACAAGTGAATTTCGACAATGAATAAATAGTTTTGTCTTTATGCAAAAGTTTTAAAACTCGTCCCCTCTACTCAATTGATGAAATATTTACTCATTCTTCTCCTCATTCCCTTTTTAAATATCAAACAAATCTACTAAAATAAAAACAAAAACAAAATACGTAAGAAGGGCATAATCGTCCAGTGAAATGACAATTTATCTTTTTTTCATTATATTCAATTCATTGGACTAAATGCCAATTAACTGAATTTTGTCTTTTTTTTAACATTTGTTCATTAAAGTATATTGAGGGGAATCAATTAGAGCATTTCCAGAAGATATTGTAAAATAGAACATATCATTTGGGGTACTACAAACCTTATGTGTCATAAATTATACTCAAACGTGTAAAGTACATAATCTCAAACATAATGCGTAAAATTCATATTCATTATATCTAGTTACTAGTTATAAAACGGACTCAAGTCGCACTGAAATACCATACTATATGTTTATCTTAAATATAAAAAATTATTAAATATAAAATACATTTTGATTAAAATATCACTCCACACATTTTAAATACAACACAATATAAATGACGAAATTTAGCCGGCATTGATATTATAAAACAAATTATGATGTCAATTATTTAACACGACGACAAACACCCAACCGCACAACTCTACCCTAGTCAACACACTATTTCTTATCTACTACACACATTATCAATCACCCAACCGCACCTTATCCCAACATTTTTTAACACTCACCTATCCAATCCTACATCACCATGCCCTACACCACATTATCTTACCACATATTATCTTACCACACTACCCTATATTACGTACTTTATTCAACCAACCAAACTTTACTTAACTTACGTCACATCATCCAACCATACCATCCTACCCTACCATACATCACCGCATTACTCTCATACCTCGCCTCACCTACATTAGCACACCCTACCGCACCCTACATCTTTACCTACCTACAAACCTTAACCTACCTCACAACCTATATATTAATTCACTATCATTGCTAAGCATATTACACCCTATTTTATCTCATCACACCCTACCTAACCCTACACACCACCCCATCCTACTCTACCCTACAACTCCCTACCCTACCGTGCCCACCACTCATCTTACTATACCCTACCCTTCCCACCACCCCAACCCAACCCACCCCACCCACCACCTACCTAACATCACTTTCCTCTTACACACCACCACGTGTTTTATCGATTTTCATTTCATTCCATCCGATTTCATCCTGGTCAATTTTCATTTTATGAAAAAAAAAATTAATTCTACAATGTCAAGCCTTACAAACCAGACGGTCCAAAATAACAAAAAGGACCGAAACACAAAAAGCAACAAATGAGAGTAGAAGAGATGATTTTTTGGTGATTTATACAAGTGAGGAGCCGGGAGAAAAAAATGGAGGGTGCCACGTGGCATACCCTTTCCTTTCTTATTTAGATAGGAAAGAAAAAAAAAATGTTTTTTTACAAAAAAAAAAAAATTCATTTCACAAATTTTAATATTTCATGTAATCGTCAAACCAAATATTTTTAAGCATGAAATAAAGATCGTGTAAGCGACGTACGTCGTTGACTTATATATTGAAAATAGTCATATAAAGTCGTGTACAAACGATATGTTTTTTTATGAAATGAATTTATTTTAAAAAATTATAATATTTCATGTAAACGTCAACAAAATTGTTTTGGCGTGATACAAAGATCGTGTAAATTCAAAATAAGTCGCGGCCTTATATTTTAAAAATAGTCATACATTTGCTACATATATTCACACATTAAAAGGTGATACAATTGAGTCCTCTAAAATGGAAAAATTTAACTCAAACCCTTCTTCTTAAAAAAAAAAAAAAAAAAAAAAAAAAAATGTCTTTGGTCACTTGCTAAAAGATAAAATGACACACCAATAAAAAAAAAAACAAGTGTCACAAAATGAAAGATTTTCCTTTCTTATATGTTATAGAAAGAAATTCTCTGTCTTAGAGATTCTGATACATTTCACTTATGATAAAGATCGGGTAAAATAGACAAAAATGATGAGTAAAATTTAGTCATAACAATTGTATCAGAGTCTTTTAACAAATTTTTTAAATTTATTTCAAAAATTCAAATATCACTTATCTTTATTTTATAGAATCTATATTAACGGATTAAGGGTCAACAATGTCTATAATTACAAAAGACACACCGCACAGCAAAAAATCCCTAAATCCCGACCCATCCCGATTGCCGACCCGGTCTCGTCCCGAATTTTCTCATCCCGAATTTATTCCCGACCTGAATTGTTCGGGATATTTCCCGACCCGACTGAGTTCGGGACGGGTTTCGGGTATATATTCAAAACCCATCGGGATCCCGATCCTGACCCGACTTTTATATTTTTTTTAAGTAATTATTTTTTACAACACAAAACATTTTCAGTTATTTTAAAGTTTTTCCTTTCTCTCATGTAGCCCTTTTCCGAACGTCTTGCAACTAGATTTGCAATAACTTATATATTCAAAGCATTTATCAAACTATGTCTGTGAGACTTTTAATTCATATTAAAATATTGTTATTCAATGTTAACAGAGATCGTAATATTATATGTTGAAAGGTTCATGGTGAATGGAATGACTGTTAATCCTATAAATACGTTTTCTTAGCCGCAGCGCTAGATGACTCATGGATTGAGGCTGAGTATCTTTGTTTTGGTAGTGATAAATTATCATCTATCAACATAGGCCAAAGCGACCACTCATTAATGTTGCAAATGTTAATAGAATACGCAGGCTACATGACACATGATCACCGGCAGCGTTCCGAAAGCTTAAAGAAAGCATGGATAGATGTAGTTGAATTTATGAGGATGGCGAAAATGGCGAAATTTTGGCCGGACTGATTCCGATCATCTTCAACCTCTTCTCCGGCGCTCTCTTTTTTTCCTGTTATTCATGTCTGTTTTTTTCTTCTTCTCTTTCCCTTTTTGACAATGACAACGGCGGGGAAATCATATGCTCAAGTGCTGCGACCCTCCAGTTCATCACCTCCGACGGAAAAATTCATGCCAGAGATTGCTTCATATAAAGGTGAAATTGCAATTCGGTTTTCTCAGGAGCAAATTGACTATCTGGCTTCTCCATTTCAATACGCCCTAATTGGCAAATTCCCTCAAGGTAAACCTAATTTGGATGCTATCAAATGTTTTTTAGAGGTTCAAAACTATACAGAACAATATACGGTTGGAGTTTTAGATCCAAAACATGTTCTAATCAAATTTTACGGCGAAAAAGACTTTATCAGGCTCTATTCTCGTAGTCAATGGTTTGTCACTAGTAAGCCTATGCGAATTCTGAAATGGACACCAGATTTTCATGTTGATGTTGAATCATCAATTATCCTAACTTGGATCCTCGTACCAAAATTACATGCGCACTTAATGAAAATTGAAGCCCTAAAGGGCATAATTTCGAGTTTTGGTAAGCTTTTGAGAGTAGATTCTTCCACTGCTACCCTCAAGAGGCCATCCACAGCACGTGTCCAAATTGAAGTTGACCTCCTTAAGCCTTTCCCTCGAAGATTTTGGATACAACAAGGTGACTCATCTGGATTTTGGCAATTTGTAATACTGGAGCCTGAATTACCCCAATATTGCACCTATTGTTGTCATATTGGACACATGGAAGATGAATGTCAACTCAAGCATCCACAGCAGTATCAGAAGCATCAACCCCAGGACCCTTCTGTACAACAACAGCATTTCTCAAATCAAGAGCATGGGCCTAGTCAAGATAAACACACCGGTCCCCCACAGCAGGTTTGGAGACAAAAACTACATGTTAACTCTTTTCCAGACCTGAACCAACAGCCTACACCTGAAGTTCCTGATCTGAATCAGCAACCTAGACCACAGGGCGTTCAGGAGATTGGGACATCATCTTCAAACCCCATCCAACAGACTTCACACTCAAATGAGATGAGGGCCCTAGAGGAACACACACAACAGCTCAATCCCCAAACCAAAGAAGGCAATATCGATGATGACAGTATGCTAACTATGTGCAATGATACTCAAGGTCAAGTAAACGTGTCTGATAGCGATACGCCGCAATATACCATTCTGACTAGACATGCTCAAATAGAGATTTTAAAGGCAGCCTCAGAAGAATTTACTAAGAGGTTTCAGAAAAAAGATAATCTGGATCATGGGAAATCTAGTGTGCTTGAGAATAATGAACCTACTGTGCCTGACAATGGGGATTTTTAGATTGTTCAACCAAGAAGAAGAAGACGACGGAATTATGGTACTGTGAGGCCAAATGTAATTACAAGGTCTTCAGCTCTCCGAAACCACCTTCCACCATGATTAATTGTCATTTTTGGAATATAAGGGGCCTTAAGGGTAAAACATCCTTTAGAAGGCTCAAAAAATTGCTTAAACTTCATAAAAATTCCATTTTATCTGTTTCTGAACCTATGATTTCCTCCACTTCGATTGATAGTTACAGGAGCAAGCTTGGATTCTCTAGTTGTTTAGCTGCCCCTAACGATAAACTGTGGGTTTTCTGGTCTACAGTTGAAGCGGTAAGTTGTATTGAGCAGGCTATTACTCTCAAATTCCATGGGACTAATCCTTTCCTAATCTCATGTATTTACGGTAAATGTACTAGGACTCTTAGAACCCTTCTTTGGTCCAATCTCGACTCCATGGATTCTTTCCAACTGCCTTGGATGATAGGTGGGGATTTTAATGCTATTCATAGCCTGGATGAATATCAAGGCCCCTCTCATCCAAATATGGGATATATGCAAGATTTTAACGGGTGGATTACTCATGCTGGCCTTCAGGAGCTTCCAGCCATTGGCTCTCTTCTTTACTTGGACAGGTTGGAGACAAAATGGCTATGTAAAGGAAAAACTGGATAGACTTCTTTTTAACCCTATTTGGATCAATGCTAGACACCCTGGTTCGGTGCACATTCTGAATAGAGCAGGCTCAGATCATGCTTCTATTTTATATACTCATTCTGATCAAATCAGGGGTCAAACTTCTTTCAAGTTTCAAAACATATGGACCCTACATAAGGACTTCAAGCAAGTTGTCAGAAATAGTTGGGACCAACATTGTACTATAGTTGATGGCATGACAGATTTGGTGTATAAGCTCAAAAGACTCAAAAGAGATCTCAAAATATGGAATAAAAATACTTTTGGGGACATCAATCAAAGGGTTAAGGACAGTGAACAGGAGATCCAGCATCTGGAAAACATTTATGATCAATCTCCCACTACTGATAACAGAGAGGCCCTATCCAAAGCTACTGCTCAATACAAACTGTATCTTGCTCAACAGGAGGAATTTTGGAGACAAAAAACTAGATTTAAGTGGTTCAAGGAAGGTGATAGAAACACATCGTTTTTCCATGGCACAGCCAAAGACAAAATTCGAAGACTTGCCATACATAAGATTCAAGATGCATCTGGACAGTGGTGTACTTCCCAGACAGATATTGCAAAAGCAGCAGTGAACTATTATAGTAATATTCAGGGGGGATAGTAATGTGGATATACAAGCCATGGAAGACCTTCTTCAGTTCATCCCCACTGTCCTCACTGAAGATCAAAATACCAACCTTACCAAAGAAGTATCAATG
Source organism: Gentiana macrophylla (assembly GCA_026214975.1). NCBI lineage: Eukaryota > Viridiplantae > Streptophyta > Magnoliopsida > Gentianales > Gentianaceae > Gentiana > Gentiana macrophylla. The sequence goes on from CM047806.1 coordinate 132,007,374, forward strand.
GAGGAAGTGAAAAATGTTGTGTTTGACCTTGATCCTAACAGTGCAGCTGGAATGGATGGTTTTACAGGTTCTTTCTATAGAACTTGCTGGGATATTATTGCAGTTGATGTTTTTGAAGCAACTAAACATTTTTTGTCTAGCGGCTACATCCCACAAGCTATTGGAGCTATTGTGATTACTTTGATTCCCAAAAAAGAAGCTCCAAAAACTTTTGCAGATTATAGGCCCATTGCTCTCAGCACCTTTGCAAACAAGCTCTTTACCAAAATCCTTTGCACCAGGTTACAAGTGTTACTCCCTCTCCTTATATCTGTTGAGCAATCTACTTTTTTGAAAGGTAAAGATATAGCTGACAATGTCCTTTTTGTTCAAGAGTTAACCCAATTTGTGCACAGAAAAGCCAGGGGTCACAACATTATCTTCAAATTTGATGTTACAAAAGCTTTTGATAGAGTGTCCTGGCCTTTTCTTAAGGCTCTTTTGCTAAAATTTGGTTTCTCTAAGCTTTTTGTGAAACTCACTATGAATAACCTTACTTTCAGTTGGTTTTTTGTTCTGATAAATGGTACTCCAGCTAGTTTATTTCAAAACACTAGAGGCATCAAACAAGGAGATCCTATCACTCCCTACCTTTTTATCCTTGTGTCTGAAGCTCTTACAAGGGGCCTTAAATATATTTTTCAAACTCATGTTGAACATTATGCTATCCCCAGAGGTTTTCTTCCAGTCACCCATTGTATGTATGCTGATGACCTAATTGTCTTTGCTAGGGCCACTAAAAAGTCTCTCAAGAATCTCTTTACCTTCCTACACCACTATTAACTTGCTTCTGGCCAGCAAATTAATGCTAATAAAAGCTCAATTTTCATATATAAACATGCAAATTCTCACACTATTGAAATGGTCAAGACTGTCACTGGTATGAAAAAGGATACCTTTCCATTTACTTATCTTGGGTGTCCTATTTATGTAGGTAGACCTAAACATTGTTATTTCATACCCCTTATTCAAAAACTTGAACACAAGCTGCAGGGTTGGTATGCTATGTTTCTCTCCACAGGGGTAGGCTTATCCTGATTAAGCATGTTTTATCTTCTATTCCTATACACATCCTTGCTGCCCAAAAAATGCCTGCCACCGTGTTTAAAAGAATAGATTATATCATTTCACACTTCCTTTCGTTAGACATAGATAAAGCAAAGAGACATGTCTGGAGATGTTGGGCAGATGCTTCCCCACCAATGAAAACGGTCTTGGAACCAGAAACCTGCAAGTCCTTCAGCAAGCCTTTTCTTGTAAGCTTTGGTGGAAGTTGAGAACTGGACAAGGTCTTTGGGCCAGCTCTGTCATGAGAGGCACTTACCCTCTCTACAAATTATATGCCTGGAAACTTCTTAGCCCTGTCCAAGAAGTAGCTGATGATAACATGCAATATGTTGGTAACAATAAGTGGATTTGAACTCCTAGCTCTAATGGTAAATTCACCATCAAGACTGCCTATGAAAACCTCAGACAAAGAAGACAGTCTCTATATGATTTAAAAGAAGTCTGGAAGCCTTATATACCAGGTAAGGTATCTTTCTTTTTCTGGAGACTTAGAAATGGCCTTCTTCCTTTTGCAACTCAACTTTATAAATTCGGTATACATGGGCCCTTTCCATGCTGTTTTTAATAATGAGGAAATTGCCGAACATGTTTTCTGGCGCTGCCCTAAAGCTCAACAGATCTGTGGGCAATTTCAGGCCTTATTTCAATGGGGGAATAATCCGTGTGGTAGTCTTCAGCAAGCTATGGGCATTTGGCTTCACCGTGACATTCAAGGTGCCTTGAAGACTTTTTTACCTTTGGTTCCTATTTTTATCTGTTGGGTGCTTTGGAAAGCCAGGAACAAGGCTCTTTATGAGGATACGGCTATTCCAAGTGCCTATATTATTTTTGCTGTTTTGGATCATCTCAAACTGTCCTGTGCTTCTCTTACTTTACATAGAAGATCCATACATGATGATATTCTTATCCAGCACAACATAATCCAATGTTTTGCTTCTAAACCTATCTTGCAGCATATACCTGTGAGATGGCAATTCCTTGATATTAATGGCTATAAAATGAATTCAGATGGGTCAGCTCTGGGTAATCCTGGTATAGTAGGGGGTGGTTTCATCATCAGAGACCATCATGGGCATGTTATCATTGCAGGTTATAAAGCTTATAGGGTCAACACCAACATGATGGCAGAAATTCGAGCCATGCTCTCTGGTATCCAACAGTGTATTCAGCTCAACCTTCATAATGTGACTTTGAAAACAGACTCTCAGATCTTGGTCAATATGGTCACTGGCAAAGCTCAAATCCCCTGGAAATATGAACTAGATATTGAGCACATCAAGCATCTTATGGCAACATATCAGTACCAGATTCAACACATTTTTAGAGAAGCAAACTCCCCTGCAGACTACTTGGCAAAGCACGCCAGTACTAAAGTACTCATATTTGTACAGGTTATCAACTAGAAGGGGAAATTGGCTTACTCATCAAAAAGGATATACTCCAGCTCCCCATTATCAATACAAGGGCAATATGATAAACCATGGCAATACATCTTTGGAAGCACCCTTCATACCTTTGAAGGGTGCAAACAGGTGGTTTCTGTTTTTGCACTATCTTTTTTATTGGTTTATCACTGCTGGTTGCTTTCTTTTGCTCCTGGACATCTCTCCTTTTTGTAGGACTGACTGCCATCATACATTTGTTGTTGAACTTTCCTACTATGGCATATACAACTGGGAAGCACCCTTCACCAACATGAAGGGTAACAAGGGCAATATGATAAACCATGGCAATACATCTTTGGAAGCACCCATAAACCATGGCAATACATCTTTGGAAGCACCCTTCATACCTTTGAAGGGTGCAAACAGGTGGCTTCTGTCTTTGCACTATCTTTTTTATTGGTTTATCACTGCCGGCTGCTTTCTTTTGCTCCTGGATATCTCTCCTTTTTTATAGGACTGACTGCCATCATACATTTGCTGTTGAACTTTCCTACTATGGCATATACAACTGGGAAGGCACTCTTCACCAACATGAAGGGTGCAAAAGATGGACGAAATTTTACTACAAAGGAAAATATCAGATGGACGTGGATTATACCTTGGTTTCTGCTGCTCTTTAGCTCTTGCTGGATTATACCATATTAAACCAAGCGCTGCTGCTGCTGCTACAAAAGACACTAATGTTTGGCCTTTGTTTGCTTCTACATAGTGCAGTCTTGGAAGAACACATTTGATGTCTTCATGGAACTTAAGTTTTTCTTTCCCAACACATGGGAGGCCATACTCTTTCCTTAGCACCCGGATTTTCCCACCCTGGGTTTGCCGGACTAAGGTTTTGAGGAGGTGGCGAACATGTGTTGATGAAGCAATTTTTTTTGGTAGTTAGTCAGGAGATGACTCTTGTAAAACTTCAGTTTTTCTTCTAATAAAAAATTCCGAGTTTTACAAAAAAAGAAAAAAAAAAGAAAAAAGAAAATGTAGTTGAATTTATACTTTTTTTGAGAGGAGTAATTTATTAATCATTGTCTGCGATAAAAGCGCGAATAACGTGAGAAGGTGGAGAGGAGCCCCATGTGGAATTTATACTTTAAAGCTTTATGTTTTAAGTTACTTGGTGTAAGGGGGATTTTGAGATTTGAAAACTCATGAACATCGCCTAAAATAAAATTAAAAAAAAACTCATGAACATCGCCTAAAATAAAAAAAAAAAACTCATGAACATGGAAATCTTTTAAGATCATAATTTTCGGGATATCTTTTACCGACCCAACGGAATCCCGAACATTCGGGTATCCCGATTGTCGGGTCCTGACACTTGTCAGGCTCGGGCTCGGGAAGAAAAATAGAATCCCGAATCTTATCGGGACGGGGATCGGGTAGAAGGGTTACGGGTCGGGCCCCGACCCGATTCCACCCCTACTGCACACACTAGCCAACAATTGTTGAATTGGAAAAAAAACAACAGAGAGTCGATGAAAAATAATCAATAAAATGTTTGAAAATACCTAAGACAAAATATACAATCAATATACAGAATCTGTAAAAATACATATGTCTATCAGCAGGTCCCGATGCAAGTGCATTGTAAGTGGATACAAAGAGTTTAAATATGTTAAATACGGATTTATCATCATTTACGTAATCTAGTGTAACCGCTCTTAGAAAAGGGGTTTGATTATACTATGGTGCCTTTTTTAATGAAGAGATCAAAATTTTAGGAAATACTATGGTCTAGTCAGTAAAAGAAAACTAGATGGTCCTCAATAGTAAAATAATAGCAACCGTTTGATTGATTTGACACATTATTAGTTATTATGTACAATAAAAAATATTTTTATCTGTCAAACATGTAACCGGTCATCTAATTAAAAAAAAAAAAGTAAAAAACAACTTAGATTTTTTTTGTCGTCCTAAACGTCTTCCTCACCATGGTTTTTTTTATTTTTTTTATTCAATTTCCACACTTCATATACTTTCCCGTCCTCTTCTTCTTGTACTTTCTTTTATTTTCTTCAAAATTCTTGTTCTTAACTCCATGTATATTTCGATGTGTTTTACTTTCGTTTCGGGTCACAACGATTTGGTATCAAAGCCATGGTTTGTTAAGAAACCCAACACAAGAAACTGCACAAAATCGATTTCAATTTATTCCATTGATAGTTCTCGATTTTTGGAATCCAACGCAACAAACGGTGCGGAAAACGGATCTCGGAATTGCAAGAGGTGAGAATTCGACAGTGCAACCTTGACAATGATTGACGACCGGAGTGGAGATTAACGAACGGAGGATTGACAGCGGGAGAATTCGACAGAGCAATAATGTGTTTTTCTAGGGAAAAAATTAATGCCGTGTAGTTTAAAAAATCGATCGAAAAAAAAGAAGAACAAAATCAAACTCCACCGGCGGGAAAAGAATGTTAGCTGAATGGGTAATCTTGCTGGATATTTGAGTGATGGCTTCCGCACAACTCTTCTAATCAGACTCTTCGTTCATCTTCTTCTTTCCCTGAATTTTTTTAGGATAATTATTTACCGGTTTAGGAGATTAAATGATTGATTAGGTGTGTTATTTTACATATTAATTATGGTGTACTAAAAAAAATGATCTAACGTACGTAATTATTTATATATTCCGTAGCCGCTCTCTAAAATTTTAATACAGAAATAAATAAATATATATATATATAACTAGGGGTGAACAAAAAAATCGGAAACCAAACCAACCGGTCGAACCAAACCGGTCCAAACCGAAAAGGCGTAAACAATGGTTTTTTGGTTGGTTTTTAAATTATAACAAACCAAACCGTGAAAAACAATTTGGGTTTGGTTTTCTAAAATAAAAACCGGACCAAACCGGATATATATATGTATATATATGTGTGTGTGAATTAATATTTACATGTGTGTATATACATGTATATATACATGTGTGTGTATATATGTATATGTCTATGTATATCGACACTATTAATTAGGATGTCCTTTAATCAAAGTCGGTTCTTACAACGCACCTACGAAAATTCGGTTATACTGTGGTGCACGAGTAGATTTGGTGCGGTGTTAATAATAACCCCTTAATTATCACTACATGTAAATTAATAATAACTCAGTCTATTATTTGTTAATACTTCAACCAACTACCTCGGCCAACCTAATAAGACATATGACAAGATGAAATAAAACAGATTACTTGACTTTTTATATATGATCATCCTAATTGGAACATATATATGGAAAGAATAGAGAAGATAAAAACCGGAACAAAGTCAATCTAAACCGGACCGGACAAAATAGTTTTACCTAGTGATGGTTCGGTTTTGGTTTGTAAATTTTAAAACCGTAAAAAGTAGTTCGGTTTTAAAAGTGATAAAAAACCGAAAAACCGGATCATGTGCACCCCTACATACAACTCAATTAAAGAGATAAAATTTTAAAAAGATAATAAACTTCCTTAAAATAAGACTCCAAAAGAAAAGACAAATACATCATTAATATACTATTATATTATTATACTATGGGACTTGTGACTTGAAGTACAGTAAAACCTCTATAAATTTAATACTCTTTAAATTAATAACCTCTCTAAAATAATATTTTTCTCCGGTCCCGACTTGAGCCAGTTCAAAAAATGACCAATTTCGATAAGATAATATGATAATAATTTTTAGAAAATTCATGTATAGATATACAATCCCAATAATATCATAAATTAATAATTCTCCATAATCACAAAAATATATATATTACAATTTTATAAAATATGATTCTATTGTTGTCTGTTTTTTCTTAAAGTTTAAATCTGCTTGAAGCTCATCTCTAATCTTCCTTATTGCATCCAAAAGTTCGGGTGTGGTGCTCATCTCTAATCTTCCTTATTGCTCATACCATTGTTTGGTATGGTTGTTTTTTTTTTTTTTTTTTTTTATCTTGTTTATATACACAGTAGTACATGCTATCACTATTATACACTGAATATTTTTGTTGTAAAAATATAATGAATCAAATTAATGTATGTACACTGAATCTTGTATGTACAGTACATTGAATTTGTAACTAATATACATTGAATTAAGTATAATACATAAATTAGTACAGTTCATTCTATTTAAATTTATATAATTAAAATTTAATTTTGTTTGATATCAAAAACTCTCTAAAAATTAATAATTATTAATTTATCGATAAATTAATACCTCTCTAAATTAATAAAATCTTCTGGTCTCAACTATATTAATTTATAAAAGTTTTACTGTAGTGGTCAAACTCTGAATCTATTAGTTGTCCAACATTTTTTTAATTGGATTTTTTTATAAAAATTATTAAGATGCTTAATTTTGAATATATGTTTAATCAAAAAAAAGGAAAGCAAAGCATATATTCTTGTACTTACAAATTATGTAACATCATAATAAATGGTAAAGCATCACTTTATGTCAGGAGTCACACCCTATTGAGTTTCTGATTCTCGACATCAAATCCTAATATCAATTTAATAATTCTTTTAGAGAGAAATTAAAAATAAAAAAACAAAACAAAACATTTTAACGAATCAACTTTTCAGGTACCACGGAGACATTCAAGCTATGAAAAATTCAAATGTAAGCTTAACATTTTACAAAGGTCAAATTTCAATTTTTGACATACGTATCTAATCCGGAATGTTGTGTCACGATAGATTGATTATGGTATCATTTTTTGGGAAATTAACACGTACAAAATGAACATTAAGACACGCATATTGCCTTGTTGTCTAAGAAATGTTTTTCCCTTACAAATGTTACTACGGTAATCAAAATAAAATTTCTTTCAGAAAGCTGTTGAGGTGTTTGATTCAAAGGTTTATTCATTTGATCATACGAAAAAAACACTCGAATATGAACTGATGATGCTTTTTCGAATTGATTGGATTTCATGTTTGCAATGAGAGTCTTTTGTAGGAAAAAATGTGTCTCATCCGAATCAATGTACACCTTCACGATATATAGCAGTCGTCTCAGTTTGACATAAAAGTTATATATCTTCGGCTTTGGTACATCCGTTTAGCTGGTGTCAAGAGCATAGCCAAGTGAAGGGTTTAGGAGGGCCAAACTCATCCGGTTGTTATTTTTGATACACTAAAAAATCTATAGTTATCTTAATACAACTCACCGGATCATACATAGATAATTCACTCGCTCACGCAAAGTTAAATTCCTGACTCCGCAATTTCTTGATGTTGTTTAGATATCTAGAGTGTTGCCCTCGAGTTCGAACTATTGGACGATGCCCCCTCAACCCCCGTGACGGGACATATCATTAAGTCTTTTGACGGTTTCAATGTTCGTCAGGGGCGGATCCAAACATATCATCATAGAGGATCTATAGGCCCCTAATAAAAATAAACTAAATATTGCCCAATAAAATATATGCATCGGCTCAAAACGGTTATTGTCTTTAAAAATATATTCATGCAATCGTTATAATTGTTAGGCATTTTTTTCCTTGAGAAACATAGAAAAAGGCATCTTGAAACTCCAAAGACCCTAAGAAGGAAAGAATATTTTCAACCAAGAAAATACTTTAAAAATTATCCTAATAAATTAATTATTATGAACAGTTTGTGTTTCACGTCTTCTTATTGTTTCTATTTTTCCACTTTCGAATATTCCCCCTAGTCAATTGGAAGAATAATTTTGCAAAGTAATTATATTAGCTTTTTATTTTATTTTTTTATTAAAATTATTTAAATGTATAGAATTCCAACAAAAAATGATTCCAAAGTAAGTAACACTTTTTGACCAAGACAGGAATAGACATTATAGGGTACATATTCAATGTCCTTGATTGCATTGCTATGTCCTTAATTTATTTGAAATTTTGGAAAAAAGAAAATTAAAAGTTGTAAATCATTCAAATATGTTTTGTAGTTTTAAAATCGAATTGTATGTGTTGAGTATTTTTTATTTTTTTGTCAAACATTTTGTCTAAATAAATGGTTTGCAACTTGAAAGAAATAGATAGCATGGAACACAATATTGTTGAAAATAAATAATAGGCTTGCAATAGTCAGCAACTTATTATGGTTTTTTTCTACTTTGTATAAATGTTGCCATCATTCTTTTTAGTATAAATATAGGCATTTTGCTTCATGGAAAATGCACGAGCTGAAAACTAATTATTCTCCTTTCAAAAAAAAAAAAAAACTAATTATTCAGCAGTAAGGAAATCAGTCGGTGTGTAAAAATTGAGTGAAAATTGTGTATCAAAAAAAAAAAATTTATTGTCCAATAGTGAGTGATATTCTTCGGTACTTGTTCGACGCTCCTTCTATTTCAATCTGGTTGGATGGTTCGTACATCGGAGTGATGAGATATGCACACTGTTCTTCACAGATTGAAATGCGGTTATTTTGGTGACATCTTTCCACAATTCTTATACTCTTGTATTTTTATTGGTACTTTGGAGTAGTTTGAGTTGTTGTGTCATGGAGCACACTGATCTCTTATTTACTGCACTAGTGGAGATTTTTGTGGGCTCCGGCCTCGTGGTTTTGTTAGATATTTTTTCATAAATAAATATTTTGAATATCGTTTGCATAATAGTTGCCGTATGAATTAATGCTATCGCAACGAAACCTAAACCAATACATGCATCAGTTCATGAAGGGATATGCATTTTTGGATTGTCAGATACAGGCATTTGAAAATCCGAACAGATATGAACTTACCATTTAGTGTAAGGGTTGCATGCTTTCATCCGAACTGATATGAACTTATCCTTTCGTGTAAGGGGTGCCTCCATTCGTTTATGGGGCACTTTCAGCCTATAAAAGGCACAACATATGCAAACAAATCATTTATACGAGTCACAACATCATCAGAACAAATATTGAGTGTCCTCGGGTTTGATTTAAACAAGTCACTGTTTGAATCAAACACCTCCATTGTATCCTGAGAGAGATTTTTGTTTGAATCACTGAGTGACAATTTGCGTGGGACGAAACATCTCTTTAAAGATAACGTTCTTACGTGCCTTGAAGTTTTTTCTGAGTCATTCAAATTCTTTAGCATCAATTTTTACCAACAGTTTTTATTCTCTCACTTTGAGAAGAGTTTTCCACGTTAAAATTCTGGTGTTACTTTATTTTGAAATATTTCACTACCTTTTTTCTACTAGTATTTCTATTCCGTTGCGCTTACTAGTGGGAAAATATTTGTGGGTGTTTGCGATAATTTTCTTGTTACCGCGGCGTTTTTCCCAACAAATGGTGTCGGAGTCTGGTTATTAGTGTTGTCGGATAAAGTAATTTTTGGTGTATTTGATTTGTTTAATATGGAAGAAAATCTAAACTTGATGATCACTTTAAATGGGTCCAATTATGTTTTATGAAAAGATAAAATGGAGGACTTATTATATGTGAAAAATTACTGCAATCATGTGTTTGATGTGGAAAAACCCGAAGATAAACTAATGTTGAATGAGATTTGTTACATAGGCAAGTATGTGGTTATATAAGACAATGAGTTGATGATAATGTTTTGAACCATATAAGTGGCGAAAAAAATGCAAAAACTTTATGGCAAAAACTGGAAGATTTATATGCCCGAAAAACTGGAAATAATAAGATGTTTTTTATTTATAAGTTGATGAATTTGAGATATCATGAAGGAACTCCTATGGCTGATCATTTGAATAATTTTGTTGGTATTCAAAATCAACTTATTGTTATAGGTATCAAGTTTGATACTGAAGTGCATGGATGGATGTTTCTCGGCTCTTTACCGGAGTCGTGGGAAACTTTTAGAAGTTCTCTCTCTAACTCAACTCCGGATGGTATGATGACCATTGGTCTTGCCAAGACGAATGCTCTGGAAGAGAAAACTAGAAGGAAAGCACATGGTATTTCTGAACAGTCAGATGTTCTGGTTGCCGAGTCGAAGGGGAGAAGTCATAGTAGAGCACCCAAGCATGGAGGTTAAAGTAGAAGCAAATCCAAAAGAAAATACAAAGACCTTGAATGCAATCATTGCGGAAAGAAGGACACATCCAGAGATACTGTTGGAAATTGAAAAAGAAAAACAAGAATAATGACAACAGTGATAAGAAAAATGATGAAAATCAAGAAGACAATACTAATACCGCTTCTGGTGATTTTCTTATTTTTCAGGAAGTTGATGATGTCAATCTTGCAGATGATGTGACCAGTTGGTTCGTTGATAGTGGTGCTTCAGTCCATGCTACTTCAAGAAGAGAATTCTTCACATCTTACACTGCATGCGATTTTGGTGATGTGAGGATGGCACATGATTCTGTTATAAAGTGTGCAGGTGTTGGATAGTTTGGAGACGTCAAACGGTACCAGATTAATTCTCAGAAAAGTTAAGCTTATTCTAGATATCTGGTTGAATTTGATTTCTGTTGGCAGACTGTGTGATGATGGTTACGACAGTTTATTTTCACGTGATACGTGGAAGCTCACAAAAGGGTCTTCAGTTGTTGCTAGAGGTATGAAGTCCTCTACACTTTTCTTGACTCAAGCAAAAGTCATTATTGACATGACTAATGCAGTGGAGTCACCTAATGAGACCGAATTATGGCATAAGAGGTTATGTCATACGAGTTTGAAAGGTATGACTGTCTTGTCCAAGAAAAATCTATTATCTTGTTCTAACAGTTTGCATTTGGAGAAGTGTGCACATTGTCTTGCAAAGAAGCAAAATAGAGTTTCTTTTAAAACTCATCCACCTTCAAGAAAGTCAGAAGTACTTGAGTTGGTACATTCTGATGTTTGTGGTCCTATGAAAAGAAGGACGCTTGGTGGTTCCCATTATTTTGTGACTTTTATTGAGAGAGAAACTGGAAAAAAATTGAAGTGTATTCGAACAGACAATGGCGGTGAATACACTGGTCCGTTTCATGTTTACTACAAGCACAGGGTATCAAACATGAAAGAACTCCGCCTAATACTCTGCAGTTTAATGGCTTGGCTGAGAGAATGAACAGAACACTAATGGAGAGAGTCAGATGTTATCTTTCACAAGCTGGATTGCCTAAATCCTTTTGGGGTGAAGCTTTGAGTACAGTGGTGCATGTACTTAATTTGTCTCGATGTGTTCCTTTGAAGAATGAGGTTCCTCAGAAGGTATGGTCAGGTAAAGATGTATCTTACCATTATTTGCGAGTTTTTGGTTGTAAAGCTTATGTTCATATTCCTAAAGATGAGAGGTCTAAGCTTGGTGCTAAGACTAAGCAGTGTATTTTTCTGGGTTATGCTCAAGATGAGTTTGGCTACAAACTATATGATCCTGTTGATAAGAAATAATCAAAAGTCGAGATGTTGTTGATCGAACTCTAGATGAAACACTGGATATGGTTCTTTCGCTCTAGGATCAAAGATATAGTAGTTTTTTTTGTTATGGACTGAACTTAGATCAAGTTGCCTACGTATCCAAATATATATATTTGGAATCAAGTCCAACCGTAGTTCAGGCGGTTATCTTTTTGTAGAAATATTACGTTACATTTAGTGTAACATATTAATTGTGAGACATATTAATTGTATAGTATAAATAATTAATATGTCATAAAGTCACTCTATTTTGTCTTATTAGGTAATAGACAACTCTAGCAATTAATACTAGCCGACTCTAGTAATTAATTGCTCTCTCCTAGCTTATACTCTACTAGGACCTTTCTCACTTACTTGTACCTATTTATACTCACTCTTTTATGATGAATAAACTAAGTTGAAGTTTACTCAAGTATTATTACTTTCTCAAACTCTCTTCATGGTATCAGAGCCTTAAACTCCTGAATCCGCTGCAAATCCTCAGTACCGTGTTGAATCAAGAATGTCTTCATTATCTGAAGCTTCCTCACCCTCAGTTGAGCCACATTACCTCGGGCAGACCAGGGTCACTGAAAACCATTCTTTACAAATCACGACTTGATGGCAACAACTACCTGCTGTGGTCAAGATCTATGAAAATGTATATCTCAGGCCAGAGCAAGATGGGATACTTATCTGGCTCCAAACCTGCCCCTGCTGAAACTGACCCCAAGTTTGAAGCATGGGATACAGAAAATAACCAAGTCATGACCATCCTCACGAGGTCAATGACAAAAGAGATCAGTGAGAACTTCATGATGTATGATATTGCAAAGGAAATCTGGGACAAGTGCAGGAGACTTTACTCAAAAAGGACAATACATCTCGAGGTCTATGATCTTGAAGCTCAAATCCAAAATTGTAGGCAAGGGGATCTGTCTATAACTCAATACTTCAACCAACTATCTAAGGCATGGCAACACCTAGATATGTTGGAAATTCACCCATGGAAGGATGTAGAGGATGCTGCCTTATACAAGAATATCATTGAGAAGAAGAGGGTATTCAAGTTCCTCACAAGGTGAACTCATCCTTGATGATGTTAGAGGCGAGTTCTTGCTACTAAACCTCTCCCAAGCCTCAAATCTGTGTTTGCTGAAGTCAAACATGAGGAAAGCAAGAGGAAAGTAATGCTGCAAAGCAACCCTGCTGATCACCCTACTGATAGCTCAGCAATGTTGGTGATCAGGAAGCCTGCTGAGGTCACTGATACTTACATGAACCCTACTGAGAAGACAGGAAAGTTGTTCTGTGACCACTGCAAACGCACAAATCACACCAAGGACAATTGCTGGAAACTACATGGTAAGCCTAATTCCTTTAAACCCTCCAAACCAACCAGGGAGAGTCAGGGCAGGCATGTCAGTGAAGAAGGGAACAAAGATACCATGTTGAATGCCCAGTTTGCTGCTTTCAAAGCCTTCATTGCTCAACAAAAGGAAGGTAGTTCTATCACTGACATAGCTACTCATGCTAAAACATGTATATTCCACTCACCTCTCAGTAATGATACTTGGATTGTTGATTCTGGGGCTTCATCCCATATGATCGGTAACAAGAGTCTCATATCTCGGTTTAGGCCTCCGTCATCAAACCCACAATATTAAGATTGTTGATGGATCTATCTCATGTGCACAGGGTTTGGAAATATTAAACTTACTGATAAGATATACCTTCGGATGTCCTATTTGTTCCTAAATTAGATCAGAACTTTGATATCTCACAAGAGACTCACTAAAGACCTAAATTGGGCAAATCTTGTTTAATGACAATCAATGTATTTTCCAGGATCTTTCTTCACAGGAAGTGATTGGGAGAGCTAAAGCCTGCTCAGGACTGTTTATGGTCAACCCTGCTGAAGACAGAAGATTGAAGACTGAAACTGCCTCAGCAGCCTGCAGCCAAACCTTAGACAATATCATGTTATGGAATTATAGGCTAGGTCATCCAAGTTTTGGTTATTTAAAGTATTTAATTCCTGAATTGTTTAAAGGATGTAACCTCAGTGACCTTCAATGTGATATTTGTCAGTTTGCTAAACTTACTAAATCTGTATACTAAAATACCTTATTTACCTTCCACACCTTTCACTCGATTCATAGTGATGTATGGGGACCCTCAAGAGTTAAAAGTATAACAGGAAAGAGGTGGTTTGTCACTTTCATAGATGACCACACCAGATCACATGGTCGCTTCTCGATGACAGATAAATCCAAGTTGGAACCATCTTCCAAGAGTTCTATAACATGGTATCCACTCAATTTGACACTAAGATTAAAATCTTAAAAATGTATAATGCCTTGGAATACTATGAGTCCAATCTCAAGACCTTCCCGAATGATAAGGGGATTATTCACACCAAGATGGTAGTGTAGAGACACCTCAAAGAAAATGGGGTTCTTTGAGAGTAAAACAGCACTTACTGGAAATGGCCAGATCAGTCATGTTCACCACACATGTGCCTAAATATATGTGGGGTGAAGCTATATTAACTGCCACATACCTGATCAACAGGCTACCCAGCAGTAGTGTTAAGATTCAAGACTCCCATTCAAACCTGTGACCGACAACTCATCCTTGCCCTCATCTCTTTGTTTGACTTGCCTCCAAAGATCTTTGGATGTCTTGTGTTTGTCTATATTCACGCCCAACATAGAAGCAAACTTGATCCCAAAGCTCATAAGTGCATCTTCCTTGGCTATGCCAAAGACAGGAAAGGTTACAAGTGTTATTCTCCCATCGACAAAAGATTTTACAATTCTATGGATGTAAAATTCTTTGAAAAAACCCCTTACTACAGAAACCCACTGAGACAGGTCCCGGATGGCAACCTTATTGAGATTGAGATCACTCCAATCCTCAACCAACTCCTCAAATAGACACTGATACTCATCACCTCATCGAACCTCGGCAGAAATTACCGAGCCCCAAAGACCTGCGAACCTCGGCGGACTCATCGAGCCCCAAAGACCTCATCAACCCCCGAACCTCTCAAAGAACTTCCTCGAGCCTACTGGACCTGCTCATTCCACTGATATTGATGACAGCCCATTGTTTGTCCGGAAGGGAAAGAGATCATGCACTAATCACTCTATCCATACTTATGTGTCTTATGATCACTTGTCACCTTCTTTTGCTATGTTTACACAGACTTGGACTCTCACTCTATTCCTAAGAATATACAGAGGCTCTCCAACATGATAAGTGGAAGGCGGTACAAAAGCGAAATGATCTCTCTCCTGACAACCATACGTGGGACCTCACCACTCTCCCAAATGGAAAGAAGACAACAAACCGTAAATGGTCATTCACTATCAAGTACAATCTTGATGGTACTATTGACAAATACAAAGCTAGGCTCAAGTTGCAAGGGATTCACTCAAACATATGGACTTGACTACAATGAGACCTTTGCACTGTGGCAAAGCTAAACACCTGTCAGGGGTATTGATCTCACTTGTCATCCAACTTGACTGGCCTCTCCACCAACCGGATATCAAGAATGCGTTCTAAATGGTGACCTTTCTCGAGGAAGTCTATATGAATGTACCTCCCGGTTTTGCCAACACTCACACTCAAGGGAAAGTTTGCAAGTTGAGAAAATCTCTATATGGCCTAAAACAGCCTCCTAGAGCCTGGTTTGGCAAACTTACCACTTGTGGTTAAAGGCTGCTGGATATCATCAATGCAACTCGAGATCACACCATGTTTATCAAAACAACCAAACAGAAAAGATCCATTCTTATTGTATATGTGGATGATATCATCCTTCTCGGTGATGACCATGCTTTGAGATCCAACAATTGAAGACCCTTCGGCAAAAGTGTTTCAAGTTAAAGATCCGGGGATATCTCAAGTACTTCCTTGGCATGGAAATAGCCGAAAACAACCAGGGTATCTCTATCTCTTAAAGGAAATATGTGGCTGGACTCTTTGAAGGAAAGCGGTATCTTTGGGTGCAAACCTCTTGTATCCCCAGTGAAACCCCATGAATACCTCTCATTGCATGGTGACATTGTCGTCGAGAAGGATCAATATCAAAGACTTGTAGGAAACTCATTTATCTCGTCCCGCATAAGACCTCGATATTGCATATGGAGTCGATTTAGTTAGCTTGATTCATGCATTGCCCTCTTCTGAGCAACATTGGGATGTCAGAACAGATAATCGAGGTACCAAGTCCACTCACGGCAAAGGCTTACATTTCACCAAGTCTGGCAGAGAGATCTATCAAGGTTTACACTAATGCCGATTGATTTGGTCATCACACCGATGAATATCTACTACAAAGCTCTTTGTTCTTATGTATGGGGAAATCTTGTCACCTGGAGGAGCAAGAAACAACCTCATCGTCTCTGAAGCGATCTTGAAGTCGAACTCAGGGCACTTGTTTTGGGTATTTGTGAAGCTCTGTGGATAAAAAGGATCCTTATCAAACTTCAAAGAGACTATTCAACAACCTATCACACTCTCTTTGTGACAATAATTCAACCTTATGCATGGCGGAGGATCCAGTCCATCATGATAAAACCAAACATGTGGACATTGTGATGACACTTCCTGAAGGAGAAGATTGATGTCAAGATTATTCAACTCCAGATGTTCCCAAGGCCGACTGCAATCTTGATATTCTCACCAAGGCCATTCCGCCACTTATGTTCAAATAGATTGAGTAGCAAACTTGGTCAGTATAAATATATACAACCCAGTTTGAGGGGGGGTGTAGAAATATTACGTTATATTTAGTGTAACATATTAATTGTGAGACATATTAATTGTAAGACATATTAATTGTATAGTATAAACTTGGCTGTATAAATATATACAACCCAGTTTGAGGGGGGGTGTAGAAATATTACGTTACATTTAGTGTAACATATTAATTGTGAGACATATTAATTGTATAGTATAAACAATTAATATGTCATAAAGTCATAGAGTCACTCTATTTTGTCTTATTAGGTAATAGACAACTCTAGCAATTAATACTAGCCGACTCTAGTAATTAATTGCTCTCTCCTAGCTTATACTCTACTAGGACCTTTCTCACTTACTTGTACCTATTTATACTCACTCTTTTATGATGAATAAACTAAGTTGAAGTTTACTCAAGTATTATTACTTTCTCAAACTCTCTTCACTTTTTAAGTGGAGTTAGTGGGTAGTTGTGTATTATCACCACGTCTCACATCTGTAATTAACCGCTCCACTATGTACATACAAATCTTCGATCTATTCTCTTTTGACCAGGGACCTGACCTAGTCGTTTTGACCAGGAACTTGCCCTGGTGCGTCGACCGATGAGGATCGACTGTCGTTTTGACCAGGACACCTTGCTCGGTCGTCTGACTGTATGAACGACACGATGTTTAACTCACATCCTGGTCCTAGTCTTTTGTCTGGCCAAGGACCTGCCCTGGTCATCTAATTTATCCACAGGATATGCGCCACGTGGAGATATTCGGGTCAGCCTCAATCAAAGCCCCCCAGATCTTAATCGATGATATCTTATTTTACAAGCGGATTAAGATCTGAAGTTTAAAAATTCTTTATGTGTACCATGTAGGTGGTGTAACCACCGTTGCCTCGGTTATCTCAAACGCCACCATAATTACCTATTGTAATCTTTTCAAGCGACGCCTAGTCGAAACGTCATTCCTTTTGACTAAAGGCTATTAAATGATCAGGTCCGAGACCTGTTGTACTTTAAAACCTGACCTGAGGTCTTAAGTTGGTCTGAGTTTTCACACTTAACAAATCATTCTCTCTGTAAGAGCTTAATGACCAGGTCTGAGACCTGCTGGATTTAAGACCTGACCTGAAGTCTTAAATTGGTCTGATTTTTCAGACTTGATAAATTTTTCTCTTTTTGTAAGAATTAATGACCTGACCTGAGGTCTGTTGCTTTTAAGACCTGACCTAAGGTTTTAAACCGGTCTAATGTTTCAGACTTGATAATTTTTTCTCTCTTTGTAAGAGTTAATGACCTGACCTGAGGTCTGTTGCATTTAAGACCTGACCTGAGGTCTTAAACCGGTCTGATGTTTCAGACTTGATAAGTTTTTCTCTTTTTGTAAGAGTTAATGACCTGACCTGAGGTCTGTTGCATTTAAGATCTGACCTGAAGCCTTAAATCGGTCTGATGTTTCAGACTTGATAAATTTTTCTCTTTTTGTAAGAGTTAATGACCTGACCTGAGGTCTGTTGCATTTAAGACCTGACCTAAAGTCTTAAATTTGTCTGATTTTTCAGACTTGATAATTTTTTCTCTCTTTGTAAGAGTTAATGACCTGGCCTGAGTTCTGTTGCATTTAAGGCCTGACCTGAAGCCTTAAATCGGTCTGATGTTTCAGACTTGATAAATTTTTCTCTTTTTATAAGAGTTAATAACAGAATTGTATCACAACCAACACAATTTCATTCAACATAATTCAAAGAGTTAACATAGTATCACAATGCCTAAAAAATTTGCAGAATAATAAAACGACAATTACTTGCCTTAAACATAAAATTTCTTCAGATTAACTGCATTCCAGCTCCTGCAACTTTTTGCCGCTTACTAGAATCTTGATCTTTACTCATGGAATCCACTGTTTGCTTATCCTTCTGATCTGTCCTGCAAAACATCTTTTTTATCCAATATATCGGTTATAGGTGTCTAAACCATATCCCAAACCGATTTACGCTTCTTGTCAGATCTCTCATCCGCCTTTCCTTTTCGGTGATCTCCTTTTTCCAACTCGCGCTTGGCACGATTAGCTTCCTCACCCTGACAGTTCTTGAAGGCGATTTCCAAGCACTCTTCCATGGTCCTGGGATTTTTCCATTTAGTTTTGCATGTAACCTCCCTTCTCGTAGTCCTGCCACGAATGAGGCTACCAGAAATCGATCATCTACATCAGCCACTTGGGTTGGCTCAGCATTGAACCTTTTGATGTATTGTAACACAGTCTCATCAGACTTTTGCTTGATAGTAAGCAAATGAGTATTATTTCGTTGAAACGGTCTCGCAGCAATAAACATGCTCATAAACTTCTTGGTTAAAACTGTAAAACTAGTTACAGATCTGGGCGGCAACTTGTTAAACCACTACAGCCCTCCTGATATAAAAGTCAGAGGAATGCTTTGCACTTCATTTCGTCTGTAGCATTGTACAACTGCATATGCGCTATGTATTGATGCATATAATCATAAGGGTCTTTTGTTCCATCATACGGGCTAATTTTGGGTATTTTGAAACCTCTGGGACATGGATATGCCTCGATATGCTCTGCAAAAGGTGAAGCCAGATGGAATTCATCTTCTTCATCTTCCAGCATAGCTTCCAGCTCAGCCCGTGCAGCCTCATCTGCTTGACGAGTTTTACTCTTAATAATTCGACAACTGGATTCCGTCACCTCCTTATGACCATCTCTTTTTTCTGGGGATGGTCGTTCTTCTTCTCCAGAATTTCCTATTTTCTCCTTTCCCTTCCTTACACATTCAAATAGGATCTGGAAATCTACGTCCCCCATTGTTTTTAAAGCATCTACCAAGAGTTGTTTCGCCACATCCTGAGGATTTGGCTGATTTTCTGGTTGTTTTTCAAGATTACGTTCTTGATCTTGATTCAAACTGTCTGGATCATATGAGGAACCAGCCAGATCTTTTCCTTGTTGATTTTTTTTAGATTTCATATCGACAACTCCGCCAATCTACCTCTAGAAACAGAAGCTATGCCCTCCATCTAGCGCCAATGATCGAACTCTAGATGAAACACTGGATATGGTTCTTTCGCTCTAGGATCAAAAATAGAGTAGTTTTTTTTTGTTATGGACTGAACTAGATCAAGCTGCCTACGTATCCAAATATATATATTTTGAATCAAGTCCAACCGTAGTTCAGGCGGTTATCTTTTTAAGTGGAGTTAGTGGGTAGTTGTGTATTATCACCACGTCTCACGTCTGTAATTAACGGCTCCACTATGTACATACAGATCTTCGATCTATTCTCTTTTGACCAGGGATCTGACCTGGTCGTTTTGACCAGGGACTCCGCCTGGTCGTCGACCAAGATGACTCTGACTGATGTTTAACTCACATCCTGGTCCTAGTCTTTTGTCTGCCCAAGGACCTGCCCTGGTCATCTAATTTATCCACGGGATAAGCACCACGTTGAGATATTCGGGTTAGCCTCAATCAGTTATGTTTGTAGAGAATGAGACTTTGCAGGTTATTGATTAGAAGAGTTCAACACCTTGAGCTAATGATGATCCATCTATGTCAAAGATAGTTCCTCCTACACCACTAGAGGAACATGATGTAGTTGATGTGCAGGATAATCATCAGGGTGAGCCTGATGTAGTTGATCTTGATCATGTTGATGATGATGTGGCTGAAGAACCACTAACATAGGAGGTTCAACCAGTTATTCCCAGAAGATCTGCTAGAGAGAGGCGTTCTTCCACTAGATACCCTGAAAGTGAGTTCGTGTTGCACTCAAACAGTGGCGAGCCTGAGAGCTTTGATGAAGCCTTGGATGATGAACAAAAAGATATGTGGCTTGATGCTATGAAAAATGAGAAGAAGTCTTTGCATGATAATCACGCCTTTGAGTTGGCGAGACTCCCGAAAGGGAAGAAAGCTTTGAAGAATAACTGGGTCTTCAGAATTAAGAACGAAGACAGTAATTCTACACCTCGGTAAATCAATATTAGTGGTCAAAGGTTTTGGTCAGAGAAAGGGCATTGATTTTGGTGAGATCTTTCCTCCGGTTGTGAAGATGTCCTCTATCCGGACTGTTCTTGGCTTGGCAGCTAGTCTTAATTTAGAGGTTGAGCAGATGGATGTTAAAACAGCTTTTCTTCAAGGTGAGCTTGAAGAAGAAATCTACATGGAACAGCCAGAGGGTTTTCAAGTAAAAGGAAAGGAGAATCTTGTGTGCAAGTTGAAGAAGAGTCTTTATGGGTTGAAGCAAGCACCTAGACAGTGGAACAAAAAGTTTGAGTCTATCATGGGGGAGCACGGCTACCGGAAGACTACTTCTGATCATTGCGTGTCTATTAGCAGATTTTTAGATGACAATTTTAGCATACTTTTACTCTATGTTGATGATATCTTGATTGTTGGCAGGAATGCTTCAAGGATTGACAAGTTGAAGCAGCAGTTAAGTAAGTCTTTTGCTATGAAAGACTTAGGCCATGCAAAGCAGATTTTGGGGATGCAGATTACTTGTGACAGGGCGGCCGGAAAATTTTATTTGTCACAGGAGAAGTACATCAAGAAAGTGCTTAAGAGATTTGGCATGAATGATGCCAAACCGGTCACTAGTCCACTTGCATTTCATTTCAAGCTAAGTATCAAGCAGTGTCCATCTACAGTTGACGAAAAGGAAGGAATGAGAAAGGTATCTTATGCTTTAGCAGTTGGAAGTTTGATGTATGCCATGGTTTGTACTAGACCAGACATAGATTATGCAGTTGGCATGGTCAGTCGTTTTCTCGCTAATCCTTGCAGAGAGCATTGGAATGCTGTGAAATGGATTATGAGACACCTCAGGGGTACTACTGATTTATGTCTTACTTTTGGTGGTGAAAACCATGTGTTGGTTGGTTTCACTGATTTTGATATGGTAAGAGATGTTGATTCTCGCAATCTACTTCAGGATATTTGATTAAATTTGCAAGGGGAGCTGTGTCATGGCAATCAAGATTGCATAAGTGTGTTGCCCTTTCAACTACAGAAGCCGAGTTTACTGCAGCAACTGAAGCATGCAAAGAGTTATTATGGATGAAAAAGTTTCTCCGAGAACTTGGTTTAAAGCAAGATCGGTACGTGTTGCTTTGTGATAACCAGAGTGATATTCATCTTGGCAAGAATGCAGCCTTTCATTCGAGGTCCAAGCACATTGATGTTCATTATCATTGGATTCATGATGTGTTAGACTGTAAGCTACTGAAACTTGAGAAGGTTCATACAGATGATAATGAAGCGGATATGTTGACAAAAGTGTTGACAATGGAGAAGTTTGAGATATGTAATTCTATTGCGGGAATGACAAATTCCTCTACAAAACAGTGAGGGGGAGATTTGTTGAGTAGTCACTATTTTTTTTTGTCAAACATTTTGACTAAATAAATGGTCTGCTAATTGAAAGGAAAAGATAGCATGGAGCACAATATTGTTGAAAATAAATAATAGGCTTGCAATAGTCACCACCTATTATGGTTTTTTCTATTTTGTAATAAATGCTGCCCTGATGGTGCTGAAACTGGGGTTCAATCTAACCGGCAGTGTACCGGGTCAAATTGTAGTCTAGTCTGGTGAATCAAGGTCGTCTCCTCAGGGAACACGATACAACTTTAAGTGTGGTTAAACACCAATTAGTTATTATTATCTTGATCTAAGTCGCAGTTTTATCATAAAGGTGATAGTTTTATGTCACTAATAAAATTAATAATTAATATTAAAGGTACTAGCCAAGACAATTTCATTGAACTACAGTCTCTTTTGGTTTCAAGAGTGTGATTAATTCGTCCTATTAAGGGTATTCAATTGTGTGAAACGGTGTACTCCTATTCTAACAATTTTCCCTCATACGAGTGTACAAAATTGTTCTATGCCTCCTCCTTGGTTTAAGAGCCCTAAACCTAATGATTTGACATGATAAACTCTCGAGTACAATTAATCTTTCCCCGGATAAGAAATAGGATTCCGTCAAACGGCCAATTTTACCTTCCGGTTTTTCTACCTCATTCTCACACCTAAAATCTCCATTCGGTATCAATTACGTGTGTGTGTGCTAATATGGTTAATTACTCCAATACAGGCTAACAATCAATATAAGTAGAAAAAGTTTCAACACAATCGAAATTTAAAATATACATTACATAATCATCATCCGATTACTAAAAGAGACCAAAATAGTTCAATTACATGTCTTGGCTAGTTACACGTTTAGCTACTCATTATTACAAATACTAACTTATTAGAATTAGCATTCATAATAATCGTACAAAATAATACTAGAATGTTACCGGTACAAACATCGAATTAGTAATATACAGCTTGCCTGCATCTCTGGTGTTTATCAACTGATTTGCATCCGACAGCCTAGCATATACTTATCAACTATCATAACTTGATGTCCACATTCTAAGTGTTAATGGTGATGAAAAATATTTATATGTGATATTACTAATTTTTGGCTATATGAGCCTTTATATTTTTTTGCCTCCAGGATGGGAGTAAAAATTATTGCCTTCCATTCCCCTTTTGTTGTGGTACATATATAGGAACCGTCTCTATATGTGAATAGTAGAGAAAAATAATTCAAGACTTGTTTTTTCGGCGTGCGCCGGTATTTACCCGGTTTGCACCGGAATCTTGGCATGTGGAGGGGTTGTCAGACTCATTTAATGCGTCTTAAATGCTCAAAATTTCCCCAATCTTCAAATATTCCGGTGTAAACCGGTATATACCCGATCTGCGCCGGGTTTTATCAAATCATTTCTAATAATATTCGATCTTGGCCAGTAGAATAAAAAGATTTTGATATTGGTAAATTCATTTTGCCGAGTTTTACGCTGTGACTTCAGGATTTCATCACGGTGTATCTGTACAAAACAAAACGAGAAAAACCACAGGTAAATCTGATAACAAAATTAGTAAAATAAATCTCAAATTAATTCTGATTAGTGGAAATTTATGATATCTATATATTTTTTGAAATAAATTATATAACTACAATATTTGTTATTTTTTATGCAAAATTTCGCTATAATTCTCGAAAATGTGATAAAAATGGAGTGAAATATATTATTTAGTTGACCTACATCATGCCCATCCTTCTTTTTAGTATAAAAAGAGGCATTTTGCTTTATGGAAAATGCACGAGCTGAAAACTTATTCAGCAATAAGGAAATCAGTCGGTGTGTAATATTAGGGTGAAAAGTGTGTGTCAAATTATTGTCTAATAATGAGTGATATTCTTCTGTACTTGTTCGACGCTCCTTCTACTTCAATCTGGTTGGTTGTTCGTACATCGGAGTGACAGATTGTACAAGGTTCTTCACAGATTGGGCTGCAGTTATTTTGGTGACATCTTTGCACAACTCTTATACTCTTGTATTTTTATTAGTACTTTGGAGTAGTTTGAGTTGTTGTACGTGGAACACGTGTATCTCTTATTTACTGAGTAGTGGAGATTTTTGTGGGCTCTGGCCTTGTGGTTTTTACTCTCTCACATTGAGAATGGTTTTCCACGTTAAAATTCTGGTGTTACTTTATTCTGATTTATTTCACTACGTGGCTTTCTACAAGTATTTCTATTCAGTTGCGCTTAATAGTGGGAAAATATTTGTGGGTGTTTGCAATAATTTTCTTATTACCGCGGCGTTTTTCCCAACAGTAATTTGTATGCTTTCATATAATTTTATATTGTGACTATATAAGAGTGTACACAGATTTGGTTTATCCGGAAATCAAACCGAAATGAGGTCCTTCGTTTTGGTTCAGTTCGGTGATACTTAACTAGCTCTTTGAACTAGCCGTTACTGAATAGAAAACAAAACCATTAAGAAAACCGATCCGTTATGCGAATCGTATACAAATTAAGAACCA
This sequence comes from Gentiana macrophylla, assembly GCA_026214975.1. NCBI lineage: Eukaryota > Viridiplantae > Streptophyta > Magnoliopsida > Gentianales > Gentianaceae > Gentiana > Gentiana macrophylla. Next base: position 132,031,892 of record CM047806.1, read on the forward strand.
TAACCGAATGTTTATAACCATGCTTGGTAACCGAATTTGAATAATTTTTTATGACCAAACCGTTACCTCAACGATTCATTAAAAAAGGCGAACTGATTGTAACCAAATTTTTTTTTTTCCCTCTTTTTCCTGTCTTCAACTAATTGAACCACTTAACTTCGGTTCAGTTCGCTCACATTTATGAGTCGGTTTGGTTTCGGTAGGGCATTTTGAATATCCAAAAATATTTATTTTGTTTCGGTTGCGACCATTAACCGCACTAAATCAAACTCTGACCCCTAACCGACACTACAAAAAATATACGAAGTTGTATGAAAAGGTACGAAAAAGGTATTAAAAAAATACACATATCATACGGAAAAGGTACAATTTCAGCAAGAAAAAGAGTGTGAAATGACATGAAATCTATCTATATATACGATTCAATTGTAATCAAAACGAAGCATATTTTACTAATTCTCTAACTTTTGACACATTATTTTTAAAAGTTTTCCTAATTTATTACTAAATGGCTATTTTTAGTGCCTAAGGAGATGCTTCATATTAAAAACTAGACATTGAACAAGACTTTGTTCTCCTATAGGAAAGGTGATATTCTCTTGTTTCACAAATTAAAAAGCTTCATATTCTTCGATGTTTATTCTTGTGATTTGGCATACAATAATTACAAAGTAATCATAGGTGATTATCTTCATAATTTATAGTTAAATTCATAATGAATGTATATGTCTATGTGTTGTATATATATGGTTCTTGGTAAGATATGGTAAATTAAGTACATTAAGTTTGAAGGAACTTTATAATATAACTTATGGATAAGTGACATTCATCATATTCTTTTATTTTCCCCGCTATATATAGATACTAATATTATATGGAAAATCGTATAGACTGTAACGCCCCTGACCTGGGTTTGGTAACGATAATTGAGCCATAAAAGTATCCGGTCAACTGCTTACACCGTCATCCTCGCTTGGTCTAATAGGATTAACCTGAGTTGACAAGACATTTATGTCTCACACTTATAAGGAGATGATGTTTCTCCACCTTAGCAACGTGGGATATTATATAGGTTTTTGTCAGGAAGGACAAAATAATAAATAAATCAGGATGCAAGGACATTGCTAATTAATCAGGACACAACCTATACAAACTTCCCAAAATACCCTTCAAATTCTAATCCCCAATTCCTATCGTTCATCCGCTTCTCCAAAAAAAAAATTACAAATCCTAGAGCTCCGGCAATACCTAACCCCCAGTTTCTATGGCAGCCACTCACACTATCAGAAGTGATGGTGGCTGGAGATTGCAGTTGGTGCCGTTTACGTAACCGAATAGGTCGTAACCTTCGAGGAGGATCGAAACTTAATCTCCCAAATTGCATAATTGTCACGGGTCAATTTGATCGGTGCTACAACCCATGAATTGATGGTGACGAGTGGGGGCAGGGAGGTGGCATCAACAGCGGCGGCGGCGGGAGAAGTGACGGTGGGGAGGTGGACATGGCTGCAATTTCAGAAGCTATTGCTCTTTTTTTTTTCTTTCTTTTTTTGACCCCGATGGCGGCGGCAATAATTGATGGCCGGCTGAGTGGCTGCCATAGATGGCCGGTTCTTTGCTTCATCCAAAAAAATCCGCCTTTGCTTCATCTCCTACGTCTGTGCCGCTGGTGAGCCATGTCCACCGCGAAGGAGTTAACGCGCGCCATGGTTGCCGGTTGTATATTTTTATTTTGAAAAAGTTTAGGGTTATTCTTGTTAATTTTTAACGTTATTACATTTTTTTGGGCGATTCTGACTTGTTTATGGGATATTACTACTTGTTTTTTTGATCATTACGACTTGTTTATGTGATGTTACTACTTGTTTATTGGCGTTACTATTTTTACGGTACATTACTTTTACTGTTTTTAATTTTATTACTACTTTTCATTGGAGATGTTACGACATTTTATAAATTTTCTTATTATTTGTTTTTAACATTACATTACATTTTATCTAGTGTTCTTGTTGTTTAATGTGTAAAGGTATTTTGTCTATTTATTATGAATTTATCGTTTCTAATCACACAACGTAGTAATAACGTTCTACTGACCCATTTTTTTTTTTTTTTCAGAATGGCGCTTTCCCCAAATATTATATACACATATAAAAGAAGATAATGCATGTGATTATTATAGCGGTTGTGTTAAAGGAAATCTATTAAGAAAGAAAAATGCAATAATCTTACGGAGGGTAAGTGTCCGAAAGAGTCGGAATTTTCTGTTGTGAAAACCGTCTTGTGATCCTTGTTGTGTGGTTGAAAACAATAAATGGTACTGTCACATAATGACTTCACCCTTGTATTTGAAAATCACCTAAAATTTGTTAGGGATAATTACTTTTAATCCCCGTGTTTTTTTATTTTCTCAAAACAAACATTTATCTTTCATTATTACAATAAACACATTTATGTATTCGTTTGTGGGTCATCATCATTATGTTCTTGTCGGATTTTTTTTCCTTAACACAAACAAGACTCCCTTTTAGGTGGGCTATGATCTATGTTAGTAATTAATTAGATAGTCTGGTGTGTTGAATTACTCAAAAATCTTTGATAATAATAATAATAAATAAATCATAGGTTTGGCTTAGCTAGTTAGGATGTTAATGAATCAAACAGTTTGAGTTTGGTTCGATTTTTTGAACAAATAATTAGTTTCGATACGGTTCAAGTTCAGATAGGCTTGAATACTGAATGAGCAATGATACACGGCTTGGTAGCGGTGACGGATGCATAAATTTTGTTCAGTGAAATCCTTAAATATTTAATAAATTAAATAATTTATTTTACGAGATCCAAAATATCTCTCTATATGTACATATAGGGTATTCTTAATTTTAACGAAGTCCGCGGTCTCCATTGTAGTAAAGGTAGATCCGCCTCTACTTGCTAGCTCGCAAGTATGTTCGAATTAAAAACACTAGTAAAAATAAAATAATATTTATTGGATCTCATGTTTGACTAATCTTATATTGAGATAAATTGATTATTTTGATGTTTCATTCAAGATAATGATTTTCGTTTAGCATAGTAACTTATAAAATAAATCAAGATTACTGTATATATAGTACATTTGAAACAAAAGAACGTCTTTTAATCCAGTCAAAACAGGGAAAAAAGGGATTTATGTTGATTAAAATAGATTTGGAGAAAGCTTACGGTAGGGTGTGCTGGGATTTTTTGGAAAAAATCTTGATCTCCGTTGGGTTTGTCAAGAACATTGTCGACCTAATTATGTACGGTTTGAGGTCAGCTTCTCTTTCGATTTTGTGGAATGGGGAGAAATTGGATCCGATTAATCCGGAGAGGGGGTTTAGACAGGGAGACCCACTGACACCCTACCATTCTGTCCTTTGTATGGAAATCTTGAGTCAGAAAATTGAGGAAGCAGTGGCTTTGGGTCGCTGGAAACAAATTAGGCTCGGCAGAAAATCCACACCACTTCCGCACCTCTTCTTTGCTGACGATCTCATTCTGTTTGGGGAAGCCTCAGAGGAACAAGCAGATGTTATGGAAACCGTCTTGGCGGATTTTTGCTCCATCTCAGGCCAAAAAATTAGTACGCAGAAATCTACCTTCCACGTGTCAGCCAACGTTAACTTGCAGCTTAGGCAACTAATAGGGTAGAAACTGGGTATGACACATACGACAGACCTGGGAAAATATTTGGGGACTCCGTTGATACACTCTAGGGTCAAGAAGACAACTTACGGTTTTCTGGTTGATAAAATGCGCAAAAAACTTGCATCCTGGAAGGTGATGTCACTCTCGAAATCTGGCAGATCCATCTTTATCGATACGTCTCTTTCGACCCTTCCTTATTATGTGATGCAAACGACAAAACTGCCAAAGAGTACTATTGCGGAAATTGACAAACTTTGCCGCCAATTTTTCTGGGATGAGATTGACGGTAGTAGGCATTGGCATTCCATCACCTGGCATAACATCTGCAAACCAAAGGAGAATGGAGGATTGGGGCTTAAACGGCTAGAAGAAATGAATTTTGCTTTTCTGGGGAAGCTTGTTTGGCACATTCTTATAGATGATACTTCTCCTTGCGTCTCGCTTCTGGTTGATAAATATGGAAATCCCTTTGCCAACCCGAAGGCAGGTTGCTCTAATTTGTGGAAAAATATATGTCGTGCGGCCAAGGTGTTCGAGTTAGGGTTTGCGGTAGATAATGACACCATCAAATGGGACCCTTCTAGTGATGGCAAGTACTCAGTGCGCAGTGCATATTTATTCCAGCTTGAGAATCAGAATTCCCTCCAGAGTACCTTTGATTGGAACCGCGTCTGGAGTCTTAAGGGGCCAATGAGATATAACTTTTTTCTATGGCGACTCTGCCAGAATTGTCTCACTATCAACAACCTCTTGGCGCTTCGCCACATATCCAGCACCTCTGTTTGTCAGCTATGCTACCAGCACGCGGAAACTCCTATCCACGCTTTACGCGATTGCAGTTGGCCTCGCAGTGTTTGGAAGAAAGCTCTCCACCCTACCCTTTGGGAGACTTTCTTCTCTGTTTCAGAAACTCGAGATTGGGTCCACGACAATATTCAGCATCCCAAGAAATCACGCATTGGGTAATCATTGGCCTTATCTCTACCGCGAGATAGTCTATGGGATATGGTTCTGGCGCGACAAATTGATGCACTCTCCGGATTGTATTCGCCCTCGTGCATATGTTTTTCTTTCAGAAGCGTTAAATACGTTAGAGGGCCTACGATTAAACTTGGGTTTTAGAAAATTATTTAAACTTCTCGCTAATTTACTTGTTAGTTTCCCCGTTGTAATCATTCGGTCATTTTGGACCCATTTGATTAATAAAAGTTCTCTAAAAAGAAAAAATAAAGAAAAAACAAGTTAAAATTCAGTTCGGCTCGAAATTAATAATACTTGTAATCGAGTTTAAATTCGATAGTCATACAAAGTCTATTTCCGGACTCAAATGTGGTTTTTTTTTTCCCCTTGAGTGGACTCGAATGTGTATTTTGTAGTAGTAGCAGTATTTTCCATTGCTTTTTTCTTTGTTTTTTATTGGTGGGGTCCTTCACCAAACTTCCTTACTTTTGGCAGTTTTGGTCATTAAAGGTCACTAAATTGGCCTTTTGTTGTTAAAGCTTTATTTCATCATCTCTGTGTTGGCGGCTTTATTTAGGTTTTATTTTTATTTTTACAAAGGCTTTATTTAGTTGTCAAATGGAAATTGAATACGAATTTATCAGTTAGGACATGAAATATTTCGATTTAATTTGTATTATAAAAAAAAATTGAAATAAAAATCATGTTGTGTATTATGCAATATTTTTTTTCTAGCCATGTCCAATTTCTGTAAATTACAATCCTTACTTCAAGAATGTTAATTTACGGTTGTAAGTAGGGCTGAGCAAAAAAACTCAATAAATCCAAACCAACCCAAAACCCGATTCAAACCAACCTGAAATAACCCAAACCAATTAAAACCAAAATTTTTGGGTTGGTTTTTGACCCAACCCGAATGCTATTGGTTGATTTGGGTTTTTTGTTTTCTTTCTTTGGTTCGACCCGACCCAACCCAAAAAACATTACAATAGATAATTCTACTCATAGCCAATGAAATAGGGATATTTCTATTCATTATAATTTTCGATCAACATTTATCGTGTGGCGGGATAATTGAAAATGGAGAAATATGTGTTAGACAATTACAATCAAATCAAATCAAACAATCTCATTCACTTGATTGTAAATAAGAATCAGATTAAAATAACTATTTGATGAATCATGAATGTAATCTTTTGTTCATATAAATCATGAATATATTTTATTATTACATTTAAATTTTCATGTAAGCTATCCTTGACGTACTATTTTTTTTACTATACTCATATGTTGTTGGTTATGTTGCCAGTTATTAGACTCGTAATATGACATCCACTAAAAAATATTTCTTTAATTATTGTTCTTTTTAATGATCATTACTATGGGCATGTGGTTTTAAATTGGAATACGTGTAAGGATTTATAACATGAAATTTTGATTATAAATACATTGTTTGTGGCTTAAAACCCGAAACTCAACACAACCCAAACCAGCTCGAAACCAACTCGAACCAAACCATTGGTTTTATTATAATTTGGTTTGGTATGGGTTAGTATTTTTGTAAACCAACCCGACTTATACTATGTAAAACCTAACTCAAACGAACTCAACCTGACGCAAGCTCAACCCTAGTGGTAAGAAGTTAATTTGTGGAAATTCAACTCTTCATATATATATACACATGACAGATACAAATAGATATGCATTTTCTTTTTACAATAATATTTTTAACGGGACAGTTATCCCACATTATCATAATGCTGTCCCGCCTCTGGTCAAGTCTCTGAAAAATGCTGACCGTGAGCTTTTAAGTTATTATCGAATTCATTATGCCTTTAGGGCATTCGTAGCAGAAGCCCTATATGATGTCTTATCTTTAAAATGAAGATAAAAAATAGAGTTTATCTCAAATAGCTTTCACAGCAGAGTCCCTATCCCTATTTATTTATAGGAATATGAGCAATCATCCTCACTCTTGTGATGATCTTATTATTCACGCGTCCATAAACATATTTAATTATTAAAAATTATATGGATAAGGATAGGGATGCTGTTGGAGCGAAATAATAAATATTTTATGTATATGAATAGGGTCGTGAGGTAGAATATATATTATTTAATAGTATTTGAAATGTTATAGGGATAAGGATAAGGATGCTGCTGTGGAGTGTTTTGAATTGAGATGTTATAAAATAGGGATACGTATTATTTTATATTATTTTAAGGATAAAAATGGTGATTTTGGTGTGAATAACCTTACTAGCGTCACTAAATCCAAATTTTAGGGAGGTTATTTTAGTGTCCAAATACATTGTCACACATGTTGATTTACTGTCCAAAAACAATGTTAAAAGATATAGTAGTAATTAATTACAATGAAGAAGATAATTAAGTACTCCATCATTGTCTATAGGAATTTCAACTTATATTGCTACTTGTTTATTGGGCAAATAAATCAAGACATAATAATTTTTATTTTTACCTTTTTGAGAAAGTCAGTTTTCTTTATTAGGCAGCTTCATTAATCACTTTCCATATTATTACAGTAAAATATTCTGTCACTAATGACCTTTTACTGACCACACCACACTGTCGGCTGACTTTTTTTTCTTTTTTTCCACATCAACGAAAGCATTCATTAATAAGAGTGTTAGCTTGTACAGACCCATATCGGAATACAACCATGCCAATAGACACCCACATCAGATTTGAAAGAGAAAGCAGCAAGCTTATGGGCGAGTTTGTTACTCTCTCTTCCAGTGTACAAAACATGGCATGATTCAAAAAGGGAAATCAACATCCTAATATCCTGCAGAACAGTCACCGAATCAAAAGGGGGAGGTAGGCCGAGCTCACTACAACTAGCCAATGACAGATTATCAGTAAAACAAATTAAGTTCTTAACTCCCATTGCATAACTTCTACTAAGGCACCAACGCAAAGCTTGAGCCTCCGCCGCAAAGACGGAACTAGCAACCGATCTCGGGGATGCCCAAGCCTCCAAAACCGTGCCATCCTCTCCGATAAGTGCTGCTCCATAGCCAGCGAGGCAAGTGTCCGGCTTCCAGGCTGCATCGACATAGGCCCTAACCACATCTGCTTTGAAAGGGCATGCATTTGCAAGGCAGGAGAGAGGAAAAATATTAGAATTTACCCTCACCTCTTGGTGTGCCTGCTTGAAGTCTAACCATGCCTCATTAGCATATCTAGCAGTATCTTCCGGTGACCAAAATAAGAAATTAAAACATCTGTTACAACGGGCTTTCCAAATGAACCATAAAATGAAGCAAGAAAAAATAATGCGATCATTCAACGCTCCGCAGGATTGAGTAACCGATATCGCATCCCACCAATGACTAATCGAAGCATTCGGTGCCATGAAGGCGGTCCAGGAAATACCTGCATGCCTCCAAACCATTTGTGCAAACGGACAATCAATAAAAAGATGATCTATAGACTCCGAATTATCTCCACAGGCCGAACATTTTAAATCATCATAACCGAAACGCTTGCGAAGGGCCACCATGGTAGGAAGAATGCGTCTAAATAGCTTCCAAAGAAAGAATTTAATTTTAAGCGGTAAGGTTAAAGCCCAAATCCGCTTCCAAAATTTTCCATTGAAAGCATTACCACCCATTGAGCAATTGAAATGTGTAGCCAGTTTTTGTTGGAGACAAGCATCATAAGCTGCTTTAGTAACAAAATCTCCACACTTTGAAAAAACGCAGACCCTCTTATCAGCAACGTCATTGAGGCTAATTGGTATTTTAACTATTTGATTAACATCAACCTGCCAAAAGGACTCCGAAAGTTTAACCGTGTCCCAATTGTTGTTAGTTATAAAGTCACTAACCAAAGCATCTCTATTGCCAGATCTATTGTCGGGTGGCCTACTAGTAATAGGTAAGAATCTATGATTATTAAGAATCCATGGATCCTGCCAGGCTTTTATAGACTTTCCATTACCAACCATAAAGCAAGTATTGTTTTTTAGGAAGTTTTGGGCCGACATCAAACTCTTCCAAATGAACGACGAGGAAGAAGGGACTGTACAATTAAAAATATTAGACTTGAAGAAATATTTTCCTTTTAAAACTTTTGTAACCAAAAGGTTGGGGTGGCAATGAATTCGCCAAAGGGACTTAGCTAATGCTACAATGTTAGCTATTTCCAAATGTTTGAAACCAAGACCCCCTCTCCCTTTTGGGAGACACAATGACTCCCATTTAACCCAATGATAACCCGAGAAATCTTTACTTAAGTTACCCCACCAAAAATTAGCCATAAGAGTGTGGATCTTATTGATGACACCTTTGGGGAGTTTGACGACGGACATGGTTAAATTGGGGATAGCAAAAAGCGAAGAGGATAACAAAATTGCTTTACCACCTTGGCTTAGAGACTTGAACTTCCAACTTTCTAGCTTATTTTTACATCGTTCCACAAGAAAATTAAATATTTGGTTTTTAGCCCGATTAACAACCAACGGGAGGCCTAAATATTTGGAATGACTTACCTCGGATAACCCGTTAAATAAAGCCAAAACATCCCGCTTATTGCTTTGGGGAGTGTTTTTACTAAAGAAGACCGCCGACTTATGTATATTAGTTGCTTGCCCCGAAACTCGCTCATATCTATTAAGTATGTTGGCTAAGCTCGTAGCACAATTAACATCCGCACGAGAGAGAATCAAAGAGTCGTCCGCAAAGAATAAGTGGTTGACCCGCGGACTTTTCCTGGCAATTCTCAGGCCCGGCACACTACCGTCCGAATTAGCTTTCTTTAATAAGTGGCTAAGCCCTTGCGCACATATGATGAAAAGATACGGTGAAAGAGGGTCCCCTTGTCTAATACCCCTACTTGGCCTAACAAAACCAACGCGCTCACCGTTAATAATGAATGAAAAGGTGACTGTTGTAACGCACTGTTTTATGAGGGTAACCACCTCCTCATTGAACCCGAGCTTCTCTAACATGTAGAAAAGAAAATGCCATTCCACTCTATCGAACGCTTTGGAGACATCTAATTTTAGGGCCATATAGGAGTCTTTCCCTTTCCTTTTGTGCTTCATGTAGTGTATTGATTCATGGGCTACAATGTAAGTATCTAACATCTGGCGACCCGGAACAAATGCATTTTGACTCTCACTAATACATAGAGGTAGGCAAACTTTTATGCGGTTAGCCAAGATCTTCGAGAGGATTTTGTAAACCACATTACAGAGACTTATGGGCCTAAAATGGGCCGGTTCAGAAGGGTGATCGTTTTTAGGAATTAAAGCGATGCAGGTATGATTTAGTTCCCTCGGGAATTTACCCTCCCTAAGGAAATTATTGACTGCCCCCAACAAATGAGAGTCAAAATGCATATCGGGTGACTTTTGTCAACTATTTTGTATATCGGGTGATGTCGGTATTGTGATTATGTTAAAATGGTTTTAGTTTGTAATATTCCACGTCAAAGATTGAAGAAATCATATAAACGTAGTAGGTTGAGATATAATGAATTCGGTAGCTAGGAATAACTGTTTGAGGTCAAATGAGGATGACGGATCTAAGTAGTTATCGGATTTATTATGACTCAAACAGTGCTGTCAGACTATCACACCGTGAGAGACAGTGGGGACTATCTCTAATTACCTCTGGTAAGGACTTGGCGAGGATGCCGTTGTCGGTGGGGCTCAGTGTTATGATCCATATGATGACACATCACAAACATAAAATACAGGTAAATTTCTTCGGTGAGATTAATGATGCTAAGTTTCACGGGTATAAATACGTAGATACGTAATACGCAGGTGTGAGGTTTTGAAAAATATATAGGACAGAGCACGGAGAGTGACAGTGAGTAATATGGGGCACGTGGAATTCCGCGTTAATAAGGAAGACCACCTTGCAAGGCTAAATATGTATAAAAAATAAAATGGTTAATTTCCTTCGTTTTTGATAGTTTTTCATCATTTTGGATAATTTTTCATTTATTGTCGGACGATATTTACTCGATTTTAAACACGGTTCTTCATTTCACATAAATGGATATACATATACCGGTCTCATATCCAACTTACAAATTCGTTTTTAAGCATGTATCCTAAGTATCTGGTGTGTATCTATGTCGTATACGTGTCCGGTGTGTCGTATACACTACAAGACATCAGTATCAGTGTATCATAACAGTAATGTGACATGTGGAGTGAGTTTACTACAATTCGCACAAATAATGGGAGGTTTTTAGATAGTAACTTCACATGAAGTGATCTATGAATTAATCAGAATCACACAGTTTATATTAAGAATATAAATTGTGTAGTTCTGATTAATCCACACATTACATCATTCGATGAAGAGTTATTACATAAAAATAAAAATATGATATCATTCGTTACGGTGTCTTTGACGATGCCTATTAACGATTTAATAAAAGAAGTCCATATGTATTTCTTTAAAAATCACCTTTTTGTGTATACACTAGGATACTCTTTCCTATAGAATATGTATTGCAATGGGCACTCATATACTTTTCACTTCATAAAAGAACGAAAAAGAAAGGGAAAATCCCCCCCCTTAAACTATCTATCATGCAAAATTTACAACCTCGAAGTTTTATTTGAATAAATTACAACTCTGAACTATATTGTATGCTTAATTTATAACCTCAAACTATTATTAATTTGTAACCCTAAACTAATATTTTAATCAATTTAAGGATCATCATCCAGTATCTCCTATGTAACTCATCTCAGTTCACACCCCACTTCAAGTCTTCAACGCCGGCCGGTACCCTCCCCCCACCCCCCCAAATATAAATTACTCAGGTAAAACCCATTTCCCCAAAATAGCTCCAGATGATCTTCTTTTATATACAAATGTAAGAAAAGAACTTATGCATAAATAACATGAAGCAAAATTTTGATAACAATTTGAGTTAATTAGGCCCAGAAGTAGGGACGGTAACCCATCGATTCTCTGGATCCGTTCCGGGAGCTTTCTGGGTTGTTGTTGTTGTTGTTGTTGTTTTTAACATACGAAATTTCTGGGTTCAATTTAGTGGAAGAAAAGCATGATGTACTTGTCATATTCCCGATAATAATTACCGGGGAAAATGATTATATCGTTAGTTGTGAAGCTAAGAGAGTAAATGTATATTGATGGTAAAAGAAGGGACCGGATCACCAGTTTTTGAAATTCCAGCTTCTTCCCTATTTTGGGATGTGACGTGATTATGGCCGTCAAAAAATTGTGTGTTCCCTCTTTCCGATTGGAATCGCTACGTCGTCCAAAGCTGGGTGGAAGTCGGGATTCAAAAGCCGATGATCCGACTCGTAGAAAGAAGTGCGGGTGGAGGAGTGTGGGGAAGATTATGTTTGAGAAGACAAGTTTACCCCTGATCTATGAGTTAAAATGGGATTAATATAAAAGGAAGGTTGTAAATTGAGCTAAATGTTTGTTTAAGGTTATATTTTAATCAAATAGTAGTTTTGGAGTATAAATTAAGCATACATCATAGTTCAAGGTTGTAAATTGAATAAATAAAAGTTTGAGATTGTAAATTCTGCATGATACATAGTTTAAGGGGGAAATTGCAATTTTCCAAAAGAAAAAAACAATGATTATTTATTAATGTGTTGTAAGATACAATTCAAAGAATAATATTTCAATGCCAGCAAAGTGATAAACGGATTTTACAATAAATAATCACCAACCAATATAATAGACCCTTGCAGGTTTTTTATTAAGAAAAAAACACCATTAAAATAAACAATTTTTTGTACTTATGTTGAATACATTATGCATCCATCCAGATATTGAAAAAAATGTAAATATTACCATCAATTAAATATATAGTAATCAAGTAGTTTATTTCAGTGATAATTGAGCGAAAATCGCCAGGAGATCACTCGGTTCGATTCTTCTTTAAGACGTCGTATTGAAAGAAATTCATGCCTTATCTCTCAGTAAAGTCGATGATGCGCAGACACAATCCGTGATGAACTCCGGATTAATTGGATTAGTACGGATGCCAGGGGTTTTAAGAAAAAAACAAAAAACAAAAAACAAAACGACAAAACGACAAATTTTAATTTCTTAGGCACCTGATCTGAAGCCCAAGCCAATGGTGCTTTATTGAAGGGTCGGCCATATTTGTCATTTATATAAGAATTTTCCTATAAACATATTTGCATATCCATTGTATCGTAGCATCATCAACCATTGATTTTTCCTCTAAAAAAAAAAAAAGAAATAAAAAATCAACCATTGATTTTATATCACAAAAGCATAATATTGCTACAATTTAAATAATAATGGTGGCTCAAGTTTTCATTATCTCCTTCATATCTTCCTATCATTAATTTTGCTCTATATCATAATCTTCAAGAAAATCAAACCCGTTTTCTCACCGAGAAACACGCCCTGCATTCCCGCCAGGTCAGATCTCCGTGGCCTATTTTGGGCAACATTGTTCATATGATACGTGATTCGCCACACGTCGCCTGCGATTTCACTAAAACGTCACGGTCCGCTAGTGTTAGTCGGCTCGGGACAAGCGATTATCTTGTTATCGCATCATCCCATCTTCGATGCAAAGGAAATCCTCAAAAACACGTGATCACGTGTTGTGCGCGCGCCATGTCCCCAAGGCTATACCGGTTAATCAAGACGAACTAAACAAGTCGTCGGTTGTCCGGAGCGGCGTGTGGCGAGATGGATGGGAGATCGTTTCGGGCATTGTTACGTACCGAGCTTTTCTCTGTCAAAGCACTGAACGTCCGGTCGGGTTTGAGAGAGAGAAAGATGATGGAATTGATGGAATATTTAAGGGGTAAAAATGGGAAAGTGGTGAATGTTGGAGAACTTGTGTTTGCAACCATGTTTAATATTTTGAGCAATGTGTTTTTGTCTACTGATCTAATTGGTTTAGAAGAAAAAAACATTGACGGTGGAATGAAAGGAGTTATAAGAGAGCTTATGGAAATAGCTGATGGTGCAAATGTAGCAGATTTTTACCCATTTTTGAGCAAGTTTGATCCTCAATTTTCGCGAAAAAATTCCAAGAAATTGCGTGAAAAACTTCTTTCCATGTGGCTACCTATTATACAAGCAAGAAAGAAACAAGCTCGTGTTGGTTTAGATCGCGAACAAGACTTCCTCGATGTGCTCATCAATAAAAAGTTTACTGATGACCGAATCAATCAATTATTTGTTGTAAGGCCATTCTATTTTACCATTATTACTTTTTTTTGCGTTTGTACCTCCAATGTTTTATTATATGTGTTCCTTTCCACATTTTCGACCATTAATGCCACGTGATGTGTTTTCATTGGTCGAAGACGTGTTATCACTTTCAAAACTAGTAGTGTGACACGTGACACTCTGGTCCGAAAATGTAAATTAAAAAAATGCATAAATGAGTGCTAAAAAGTATCAAGATGAAGCTGGGACATAAATGTAAAAATCGTGAAACAATAGGGTCTAAAAGTTTCATTATCGTTTTCAAAAAAAAAGTTTCATTATCCCTTGGGACATAAAGATTAACAGGGGGATAAAAACACTCTTGTGAGTTTTGCACTTCTATCTTCAGGATATGAGTTAAAAAGTGTGGAAAAATAGAAAAATAAAAAAAATAAAAAACTGTGAAGATGAAAAGATCGGGGATCAAAATGTAAATTCATGAAACACAAGGGTGTCTTTATCCTAAAAATTAATACACACTTGGCTAACTTTAATCCTTCATTTATTTTTTTGTGATCGAAAGGAATTGCTCATGGCTGGCTCAGACACTACCACAGCAACAATTGAGTGGGCAATGGCAGAAATCATAAGAAAACCCGAATCCATTAACCGGATCCGCGAAGAACTCGACAAAGAATTTAACAAAAATCCAGTAAAAGAATCCATTTAACTAAACTTTCATATCTTCAAGCTTGTATTAAAGAAACCTACAGATTACACCCTCCAACGCCGTTTCTTATACCTCGACGAGCTCCTGAAACATGTAAACTAATGAACTACACAATCCCTAAAGATACTCAAATACTGGTTAAGGTTTGGGCGATCAGAAGAGACCCTTTGGTTTGGAACGAGCCGTTGGAATTCAAACCGGAGAGATTTCTTGGTTCGGGTTTGGATTATAAAGGGAATGATTTCGAGTTGTTACCTTTTGGCGCTGGACGGAGAATTTGCCCTGCAATCCCAATGGCCAGAGTTGTGGTTCCTTTTGTGGTTGGTTCATTGGTTCATGCTTTCGATTGGTACATGTCTGACACGAAAAACAATCAATTGATTGATATGACTGAAAAGTTTGGTCTAACATTGCAGAAGAAAATCCACTTTTACTCATTCCCAAAGCACGAAATTACGACAATGAAAGAGCGTCTATATATATATATATATATATAAATATATAGACACACACACACACTAAGCATGGAGACATCTATAATCTGTTCAAGTAGTAGCTTATGAATGAAAACAGGATAGCTAAGTGAATTGAAGGAACCATGTTGATGTCCTACCACGTTTCGGGCTAGGTTCGACTTTACAGAGGTCGAAAATGGACGTTTGACACCTGGAAAGTTGAATGTGGTGCCCTGCAAGTAGTAGATTCGATGTGGAGCCTTTATCAACTGCCAAAAAGGAATACTCGAGTACCTTATGGATGCAACACGTAACTACTTGTTTCTGGCCATTCCTGCTGATTTCATTTTTTCTCAATGATACAGAATATACATTACAACAATGATGGATTGAATCATGGCAATGCTTTTGTAACACAAACTACTATCGACGTAAAGAGAAGGTGAATAACGCCCTTCCCGATACCATTATACTCCATGTAACAGAACATCAGATGTTAAGAAACTAGTTTCCATGTCAAGGAACAGCACCCCTCGTGTACAATAACGCCCTTCCCTTATACTCCATGTAACAGAACATCAGATGTTAAGAAACTAGTTTCTATGTCAAAGAACAGCAACCCCCTCGTGTACAAATAACGCCCTTCCCGATACCAATATACTCCATGTAACAGAACATCAGATGTTAAGAAACTGGTTTCTATGTCAAAGAACAGCACCCCCTCGTGTACAAATAACGCCCTTCCTGATACCAATATACTCCATGTAACAGAACATCAGATGTTAAGAAACTAGTTTCTATGTCAAAGAACAGCACCCCCTCGTGTACAAATAAAACCCTTCCCGATACCAATATACTCCATGTAACAGACCATCAGATGTTAAGAAAATAGTTTCTATGTCAAAGAACAGCACACCCTCATGTACAATAACGCCCTTCCCGATACCATTGTACACCATGTAACAGAACATCAGATGTTAAGAAACTAGTTTCTATGTCAAAGAACAGCACCCCCCTCGTGTACACCAACGCCCTTACCCATACCAATATACTCCATAATCCTTCTAATTGTTTCCCTCCATGGCCTTCTACGGTCTCTCTCTCGAGATCAAAATGTGTTTTTCCTTGTATCTCGCCATACCTAACAGGTGCATCTACAATAAGCTATTAACATTCATATAATGCATAGCATACTACACCTAAAACACCCACATATCTATTGTGTGTCATGAATGCAAACTAAATTTTCCACATGACAGAAGTTGACTGAAATATGCATTCAAAATTATTGCATAAAAGGAAAGGAAAAAAACTTACACACAACAAACGCAGCCCACAACAGTGCAGACGAAACATCACTTTAGCATATAATCATTTGAAGGTGCGAAATTGCTACATCAAAAACTATTAGTAGTGATCATAATCTTGCTTCCATATTCAAAAACTGAGTGTATTTTATATCTTAATCTGAAGTTCATATCGAAATTCAACCACTAAAAACATACAAATCGATTAATGCCTTGTAATGCCCTTTTGCTATCTCCTCTTCTTTAACCTGATGAAGTAAAAGAGTTTCAATAATGAAATCTTCCCAATCAATTTCAACTTCCCTCTTCTTTCTTTTCTTACCAACACGCGTTTCAATCGAACGGCTATCGATATTTCCAGAGCCCGGTTTCGATGGATGCATAATCCGTTCAATACGCAACTTAGCAGCTTTGATTTTGTCTTTCCTTTTTTGGTATTTCAAACATCCCTGATCAAAAGATGGAGGATTCGTGTTCAACCCGATATCCTTTTCAAGAATATGCTCGAAAAGAAGCTTCTTGCTTAGGTCTGATTTGCCTGTCCACCATTCTCCACAAGCACGAAAATCGAACACAGTCAGTTTTTTGCTAGTATGAGCCATTCCTTTTTCTGCAGATGACTCGGCCAAAGGAATTTCTTCCAAATATTCAGAATATATCAAAGCCAACGACTCATGGGATAATAATGGAAGTGTATTATCAGGTCCTTCTATTCTCAAAATCCCAGAAGACTCAACATCGAAATACTGAGATTCGTTTGCGGCTTGTACACTAAGAAGATTATAGCTACCCTTTTTGCTGAAACAGTCATTAAGAACGTCATCCAAATCGAATTCAACCGGTTCCAAACTACGTTCACCATCTTTTTCCATTGATTTCAACTCCATATAATGCATTACAAATGAAGCATTCTTCACAATATTCTTGACAGTGATATCTTTCCCCCAAGGCAATGCTTGTGCAACCTTAACAAGTCTTTGAACAATCTCCTTATACCGTATCCTACACGTACGAACCGCTACATGTAATTCGGACGCTAAATCTTCGATTTTTACTTCGATATCATTCACTTCAGATACAAACACTAATACAGCTGCCACAACAGGCATTGGTCTTCTCCCAGTAGTTAAATACCATTTCATTGAACACTGCACTAAAAACACACCTTGTTTCAACATCCTTCGAATCACACCCTCAGATAATCCGTTAAACACCGAACTAGTTTTAACCGTTCGTTCCAACAAACCAGCTATATCGCACTCCGGCAACTTCAAGCCAAGAAAATCAACAACGCGTTTGATCATACGACCTAACTCGAAGCTATCGCATCCAATTACATCAGCAACTTCAACAATGGTTAGCATTTTGTGATCTCTTCTCATTACAACATAAGTACAAGCACCAATGAATACAGGAAACCATTCACCTTTACCATATTCACCAATTGTGACTCTTTCAATCATCAGTCTAACTTCGTTTGATCTTGAATCAGATAATCCTAACTTAAAAGTTAAATCTTTAATCAATTTTTTTGCTTCGTATACTTTTGTTTCTTTATAAAAATATGAAGTACCTGTTCCAGCTGTGCCGAGTCGAACATTTGTGCCTACAGGACCTGTAATTCCGTAAAAATTCGACTGGAAATTGTTGTAATCTTGAACCACACCACACGATATGCAAACTAGATTTCCGGTTTCATCGTCCGGGACTAAAATTCTCTCCCCGCAGCTCTTACAGGAAGAGCGAGAAATCTCCATTGTTTGATTATTTCTTCGATTTCAAGCAGTGAAATACATCAAACGAGATTCGAAGTGTCCAATCTGAATGATTATTGAACCCGAACGGCAATTATAAGCAGATTGATGAATGAATGTCGCCGGAGAAGCTGGCCGGGGAAGCTGACGGCAGACGCTAAAAACGTGAGAGAAATATGAGAACTTCACCTAATAAGAACGGCAACGTTTTGGATAGGATTTTTTTTTTTTTTTCAAAGATATGTTTATAAAGGACAAAAGTATAAAAGAAGATCTGGTGTAAAATATAAAGTGGTATATCGGTAGGTAGACGTGACCAGCTTTGGGCGGCTTAAGGTCCACAAGACGACCCTTCTGTTCGGGTTCAAAATGGAACCTGCGCGGTTCCATTTTCTAGCGGGTTCCGCGGTTCCTCGAACCGGCGGGTTTATGTTTCCCGGTCCGGTCCGGTCTCGACGGTTCCCGGTCGACCGGTTCGATCACTGCCCGATCACGATTCCAATCACTGCCCAATCCGGTTCCAAAAAAACAATTTTTTTGCAAAATTTGTATAACTTACGTTAAAATTAATAATAAATTACAATTGGTTATTAAACTATATATAATATTTAATTTCATAAGTATGTTTTAAAAAAAAAACATGAGCTTTATAATATTTAATTTCAACCAATCTATATATAATAAACGATGGATAAATTAAACATTAATGATGGATACCGATTATTCTACGTATGCAGTTACATTGATAAAACTAAATTAATACAACAAAACACTACAACAAGCAACATTCAACATTGATATTACATCGATTTTTCATAACGCGTGCGTGTTGACGTTGTTACATGTCACATTCTACCCGCTACCCGTCTCGACGTATCCGCGCATCATGCATATAATTTTCATATTCCTCGAATGCCTTATTCGTATATGTCGCATATAAGAACCAAGCCCGATTCCACGCCGTAATGATACGTTTTTCACAAACGTTACAAACAACCTTAAATTTTGAATGATTCACTTCCCGGTAGTTTCATCAAGAACATTTTCTTTCAAAAAATAATGAAAAGCGAGACACAATGATTGACATTCTTAAATAATATATTTTGAATGTGATAAAGTAAACGAATTTATTCAGAACACCTTCAAATCACTATCCTAAATATATTGTAATGGTAGATAATATTATAATATGTGAGTTAGAATATGAGAGATAGAAAAGAATTGTGGGTAAAAAGTGATGAAATGAATATGTATTTATAGTGTGATGAGTGTGTGATATTTTAAAATAAAATCAAAAATTTTGAATATATATCCTTTGCCAACCGTTGGTCAAATTGGAAATTGGAATCTTGGGCAAATTTTGAAGGAAAAGGAAAAAGAAAAAGAAAAAGAAAAAGAAAAAAAACGAAAATTCAAAAAATAATAATATATATATATATATATAAAACCGCCCACATCTTTGATAAATTAAACTTATATTTCATATAGTGATTACGATTATTTATACTTATAATATTATGTATATAAGTTGATTTTATATCTTAATAAATCGAGGCAAAATGTATATAAAAGTTGTTTTATTAAGCAACACCATTACAAAAAGTTATAGTAAAAAGTAATATATTAGTATGTTGTGACACTAGTGTAACAATATATTTTTTATCAAAGATATATTTTCCAACATTTTATGGTATAAAAAATATATTATTCAAAAAATTTGAATAATATATACGTTGGATTCAACTTGGAAAAAAAAAAAAAAAAAATCCGCCGGTTCGGGTCCTCCGGGCCGGTTCAACCGCCGGTTTTCCGTCCGGTTCCTCGAACAGCCGGTTCCGGGCCGGGCCGGGTCCGATGGAACCTAAAACCGGGTAGGAACCGTGGAACCGCCGGTTCCGTGGACCCGTGGAACCGCCGGTTATGGAACCGGAACCGGCGGGTCCGACCCGGATTAGGAACCGGAACCGGCCAGGTCTATCGGTAGGTTTGTTGTGGTGTGAATAAAGACTCCCTAAAAGAAATTAAAAAAATATCAAGTGGATTGAAAAATTGTGAAAAAAAGATAAAAGATACATGAAAGGACAAAATTACCTTTGTAACATTTAATGACTTCGATTTCACTCTCAAGCAAATCTATTAAAAATAATCGATTAAAACTTTTTACTATCAAACAAATTCACTAAAACAAAAACAAAAAAGTAAGTATAGTCATCTAATGTGATAACATCGGAATTATCACGGTGGTGTTTGTGGTGGTTCTATGGTGGATATCTGAATATTTAAGTGTGATTATGCCGGTGATGCACGGCGGTGTTGAAGAACAATATGAAGCATGTTTGAAGACTAAAGTGGCGGACTCAGTAGTCAACGAATTGACAGAGTGCAGTCTACTTTGTATATTATTCGATGATAAATGATTTACATTGAGCTCATATATATAGGCGAACTGTTAATGACAATTAGGCTAATGACGACAAGAAATAATTAAGTACGATATGACGTTAATTACACTAGACATCTGTCGAGGTGGACTGATGAGGCGGACTGGAGGCTTTTGATACGATTCAAGAACGAGATTTGCCCTAGGATCTTCTAAAGGAAACCAACGACGAGCTAAAAACAACGATCTTAGATAATCCAACCTAAGAACGTTGGCAAGAACGCCACAACGCTTGCTCAAGGCGCTGATAAGTTCTTTAAGGGGTGGAACTCTACAACGAAGAGATTCTCACTCGCAAGTGATTAAACAAGTCAAAAGACTTAATCAGATTTTCACTCAAAATTGAACTGTGTTTTTACAATGACTCCAAATGCCTTTATATAGGCTACAGACTCCAATGCCAATTGCTAATTTAGCAATGTGAGACAAAATAACAATAAATAAAAATAATAATAAAAATAAAAAACTATCTAACCAATGTGGGATAATAAAGGACTAATGACTCAAATAAATGCTAAACAGTTTATTCAATCCAATATCACAAATAATTGCGCCTCTTCTGCATCACTATGAATTTCTGATTTTTCTTCCTTCTGAAGCCCTTCATGGATCACATCATTCCTTTCCGGTTGGAATGGATTCGTCCTCGAATCAATAAGACGTCATAAAATCGAGCACCACCACCATCAAAACTTGAACAAACACAAAAGAGCACCAATCGAATACCAGGATTAATGTGAGTCGAATAAATAAATTCTCATCAGTGGCATGCTTTGTTGCATAGTCACGCTTCAAAAACGCATCATCATAATAGTGGGACATTGATTTAATAAACCTCTGGATAACTTCCTGTGACGGAACAAAATAATAATGATAGCAAGTCCCGGTCGAATAAGTGTCAATAAGCTCAGAAAATGGATCAGAATAAGTATGCTCCGGTTTGCCACTAATGTGATCACGATCAAGGACCACCGTAGGCAACGAGCTCTCCTCAATTGGATTATCGCCGTGTACCTACAAAGATAACAAGGACGAAATCGAACCAGTATTTATTAATATATGAGCTTCATTTTCTTCCTCCACTTTCTTCTCCACAATCTCCGCTAATGTTGGCTCATTCTCAGTATTCACCTCCACTACACTCTTATCGTCATCATTTTTCAACTCCTCCTCTCGAATGTTGACAATCTCTTCATTTTTCTGTTCCACCAATTCTTTTTCTTTTTCGGGTTCAAGTTTCAAATGAGCTTTGTTTTCCATAAAGGTTTTAGCGACCCGAACCTTATCTTTGTGAGCCTCTTTGGGGGGATAACAGAAGAAGTTTAAATCTTTTCCCTTTATGGCATACTGTGTATCTGTCCATGTGGTCATTATATGCCACCTTCCTAGAAGTTTTCCATGGTTTCCCAAGTAGAATGTGGCTTTCGGGCATCGGAACTACATCACATAACACCTCATCTTCATAAATACTAAATTTGAACGCAATCAATGCCTGTTGGGTAACTCGTATCGTACTCCTATCACTAATCCTTTGCAACTCATAAGGGTGGGGATGATGAATAGTGAGGATCAATAACTTACTGATCACATACGTACTAACTAAGTTAGCACAACAGTCCGGCTCAATAACCATAGAACATCGCCTCTCACCAATTAAACAACGTGTACGAAAAAAATATCTTTCGTTGATGCTGACTCACCGGGCCGAGGACCTTATCCACTATTAGGCCGTCGGATGGGCTCGATTGTGGTTTTGCGGGTTCCTTTACGGGTTAGGCGTATCATAGTGGAATGACAATTTGTCCTTTTTTGCAATCATATTCAATCCACTAGACCAAATATCAATTAATACATGAATTTTGTCATTTTAACATTTGTTCATTTTTTTTACTACTTTTCTACTTATATTGTTTGTATTTTTATATCTAAGGCTAAATTGTTATTCTTTTTTTGGTTGGAAAAAATCATTTATTAGGAAATTGAAGCAGAATCCACAAGTGGTAGAGAAAGAAACATACTAAGGTAAAAGAATCGTCGCTCTGCTGAAACCTAGCCGCTGCTTTGCTCTGCCGTCACACCTCATTGCCGATTTCCCGTCAATCCAAATGCAGGGAGTCCTCCCTCCTCCCAATAGTGAGGAGCAAGACCTCTTGAATCACATGTCAAGTCGTCTCAAGCGAAGAGTCGAGGAAGCTCCGTTGTCGTCTGTCGGTGAATCTGTGTGGAACCTCCATAGTGGGGTTGATGTCATTCGCCAGGCCGGTATCCCACGAATTGTACACCGGGGACGACAAACCGGAAGAAGACATGGTGGGTTTTATGGACCACTATCTGAAACAGAAGGCCGCGAAAAAGCCGGTGACCAAGGGCGGAGTCAGGATTGTAACTTGGGGTGGACTAATGGACTATATCGAAATCATCGGGTGGGCTGGATCATGAATAATTTATGGATCGAACTTGACTACATAAATTTTTTAGTGTAACATTTTTTTCCCCGGGTGGGCTTAGCCCCTCTTAGTCTATTAATAGATCCTCCCTTGCCGGTGACCCTGTCCGGCGTAAAGAAAGTCCACATTCCGTTAGAGAAACTAAAAACACTATGGAAGCCTTGGAGGAGAGCGTTGATTATAAAGGTAGTAGGCATAAATGTCAGCTTCAAGCTTCTACAAGCTCGATTGACGGATATGTGGTCAAAGGGGAAACACATCGAATTCACAGATCTTGAAGATGGTTACTACATTGTTCGATTTGTGAGTAAGGAAGACTACGATCATGTGCTCCAAAACGGCCCCTGGCTTATACAAAATCACTACATAACGATTTCAAAATGGAGGCGTTCTTTCCATCCTTCTAACGAGCCCATTCAATCCACCCTAGTTTGGGCAAGGATTCCTAGAGTGCCTATCGAATATTTTGAGGAAGAAGCCTTGATTGAAGTGGGGAATTGTCTGGGAAATGCTAAGAAAGTTGATGCCACCTCCCTCGGCAATCAACGGGGCAAATATGCTAGGGTCTGTGTGGAAATAGAACTGAATAAACCTCTTCCGACTGCGGTATTTCTAGATGATGATCTCTATACAATTGAATATGAAGGGCTGCACATGAGTTGCTTTGAATATGGTACTTATGGGCACAAGACTGAGAATTGTCCCCTTAAGGCCTCAGATATGGATACCTCGGCTAGTCCACCTGCTGAACCGCCCAAAATGCCCACAGAAGCGAATCCCTTTGTTCCCTGGATGCTTGCCACAAAACGAAGACGACGCAATCCGGATCAGAAAAATGTATCACAGACAAATGCACCTATTGCTGAAGATCAAAGTGCTCCTTCCCAATGAAGAATCGAGCAGCCTGCGAATTTTTTGGAAACCCGACCCACTGGTTGTAGGTTCGCAGCCTTGCAAGAACATGATATTGGCTCCGGTGATGCTCCAACTCATGTGGACACTTTGCAACATCAATTTCAGGCTCTTAATCAAGTCACCTCATCACCGGTAAATGATGAGCGTTTATTTCACCAAACAAATTTATAAAATACTCAA
This sequence comes from Gentiana macrophylla, assembly GCA_026214975.1. Lineage (NCBI taxonomy): Eukaryota > Viridiplantae > Streptophyta > Magnoliopsida > Gentianales > Gentianaceae > Gentiana > Gentiana macrophylla. The sequence goes on from CM047806.1 coordinate 132,055,916, forward strand.
GACAACGGTGACTAAACAAGCTCTCTAACCGGCAGTGGACCGGGTCGATTGCTAGTATAGCTACAGGAGTCCGATGTCGATCCCACAGAGAAGATGTGCTTGTAAGTACCAAAGTGAACTTATTGCTTAGTCTAGGCAAACAAGTTGTTGGAATGTTTGTTCACTTCAATTAAACTAAAGTAAATTAAACTAACAAGTCTAAAGGGAGAAAGGGACATAGCCGAACCATGATCAAAATGACTAATTTCAACCCCGAGGATAGACAAAACCGGGAGTGTGCAACATAACAAACGAGCTCTTGCATTCAATTTCACGGGTGCGAACTCCTAAACCCGGTGCTAGCGTCTGAACAACTCTCTTCTAACACCTTATGCCATGTTAAGGTCTGAACAACTCTCTCCTAACAAGTCATGTTTTGCACTCGAGCCGCTTAAACGTATAAACGAGTAACCTCACGATGTGCTCGGTTTAACAACTAAACCGAGACTACACCACGATCCTAGAACCCTTTTCCCACACCCCTCTCTCTGAACAACTCTCAAGAGTGGTGTGTGTGATGTTTGACCTAGGTGATCAATCTAGCCCAAATCCGTTATAACAAGTTCTAAGACGTGAAACGAGCAAGATACAACAATAAAAGCACTACACACTCCCATTTCATCACCCAAGGGTGATTTCACCACATATCACATGATTCGACTATGGGGAGGAATTAGCTACACATTATACTAGTTGAAATGCAATGAAAGTAGTAAATAAGAGACATAACAAGTAAAAGAGAGAAGAAATTTACCATTAAAGTGTAGAAATTCGAGTTTGGAGAAGAAGAGCACAAAAGTTGAATACAAAAGATCGAATTTTGCCCAATGAAATGTTATAAACCGAAGCTAAGAGTTAGATAATCAAAGAGAGGATTGAAAGACGATTCTAACGGTATATTACACTAATTCTAACTCCTAAAAACGAAGAAAATCGCCCAAAATTACCCTAAAACAACTCCATTCGCGTCTACCCTCTTCTCTGTGAAATTTGCAGCTTTTTATAGCAGGAAATGAGCCAAACGCACGTTTGGAAGGTTCCTAAACGTGCGTTTCAGCCTCTAACACTCTGTGCAATGAGAAAAAACAGTCCAAACGCACGTTTAAAGCTCCAAACGTGCGTTTCGCATGATGAATTTTTTCTGCTGCAGTAAAACCTTCATAACTTCTTCATCCGAGCTCCGATTTGGGTGATTCAAGATGCGTTGGAAATCTCTTTCAATTCTCTACAACTTTCATGAAGAAGTCATGACCAGAAAATGCCTCCATCATGGGTCAAAATGCTTCTGAATCAGAACAGTCACTTTCGGGCACCAACTCTTTCTCTTCCTTTTCCTATTCTTTCTTCTTTCTTGGCTCATTCTTGCACCTTGATCACACTTATCATCATAAATCTTCGCCTTCCGGGTTCTCGAGACACCAATACCCTACATCATCACAACAACCAAAAACAACCAAAACATTCCGGAGGGTAAAAGTGCTCGGAATAGGGTCAATATCAATAAAAGGAGGTAGTAAACTATCAAAGTGACGGATTTACTCCCCGTGCTAATAATTCACGATATTGCCCCTAAAACGGTCTAAATCACCAAGAAACGTGCTAAAAGTGGGATAAACGGGGGTAAAAGATGCACTGGAATCATGTAAAGTTGACTCCCATCAACCACCCACACTTAGCCTTTGCTCGTCCTCGAGTAAAGTAGGCGTTTTAAAACAAACCAAGGGATTCAACTTTATGATGTAGGTGCTACTACTCACACTCTCGAGGTGGCCCCAAAGTAAGAAACACGAACATAAACACATTGGTGCAACATTATCAAGAAAATGCAGTGTGTGTGGTGCCAAGCTAAAACCAAATGCTCAAAATGATTGTCGGGGCTTGAATCCCAACCAAAAGTCTACCAACCGTTTCATAATCACGAGCCTCTCCACTAATCTAGTTTACTAAGTTTGGACACGATCGGGCAGGACTTGAGCGGTTATAACGTTAGGCTAGGGTGATTTCGGTTAGTCGAAAGGGGTATTTTGGGAGCTGGAGAAAAAAGTACGAGTGAACCTAATCAACCAAGTACCAACTCATCTTTATCATGCAAACCACCCAAAACTCCTTTTTGATCAACTTTGACATTTTGGGAACCATAGGTTACCAGTGCACCCGAACTCATTGCCAAACTCGACTATGTTTCAAGTGTCGTGAGGTGAGTTCAAGCACACTAGCACCTATCTCACTATCCCAACTCTAACATCATAAAAATTTATCATTGAGCTCCTTACTTTGACTCCACGCCTTTATTTCTATGTACATCCTCTTTTTTTTTTTTTTTTTTTTTTTTTAGGAAGAGATAGAAGAAGAGATTTTCTTTTCTTTTGGCCCAAGAGCCGAACACCAAGCCCAAACGAGCTCCTCAACACTTTATAGCTCAAAACGAGAAACAACAACCCAATCAAAAACATCATCTCCCCCACCCCACACTTGCCTTAGCAAGTGTGGTCTAACAGAAGACTAAGTCCACTCGTAGGGTATAAAATGAAGGAAATGTGACCATAATAAGGCTCAAGGGTAGGTTTCTGACTAAGTAACAAAACGGCTATAAACGAATGGTGGTCAGACCATTCTATCAAGGCTGAGAGGGACTACGAAGGGTAAATGTTCCGGTTAAGGCTTATTTGGCTATGGTAGGGTCAAGAGAACGCCAAAACCGTCATCCCATGTCCTACTTAGGTAAACCTATGACATTTCGTCTCAAGGCTAGTGATATGAAAGGTGGTAGCAATCAAATTGTGCACAAAGTGTAGCTTTAAGTGAAAGTAATAAACTTCATTCTCAAGATAATATCAAACCGCAATGCACATGTTCGGGTCCCGACTAAGGTGATCACCACTCAAATGTGAAAATAACACATACAACACGGTGTTAAGACCCTGAAAAATTTTAAAATTACCCAAAAATCGACTCGAGCCCGATCATAGGCTAAGCATACCACATTTATAGCACATTTAACAACGAAAACAAGAAAACAAATAAGTCTCCCACCCCACACTTAAACGAAACACTGCCCTCCTCGATTGTGTGAGAGATAAAAATAGTAAAAGACTTAGCCGTTTGACCAAAACCAGCGAAGAGCGCGCACTTTAGCTCACGTGACATCTTCTAGTAAGCTCCATCTCGAGTACCTGAACACCATGTAGACAGAAAACAAGGCAAACACATGCACGGGAAAAAATCCACGTGCCAAAAGATGGTGATAGATACGAGATATCTAAAAATAGAAGCCATGCCACAATCAAGGTATCAAAGCATATCAACCATACTAGATGGGAAGTGCACTGGATGTAAAGATAATCAAAAGAAACACAGAGCATCCATGCATAAAATAAAGCCACAGAGGCTCACATAAAAACATCCCCGTCTACGTACAAGAGCAAGAATCAAAAAGAAAATCTCACCCCAAACTCTCTTGTGAGACAAAACTCTCCCCTCTTGCACCCAAAAACCACTTCAAAAACAAAATTATTACCAAAAAGGTGGGTTGCCTCCCACAAAGCGCCTTTGTTTTACGTCGTTGGCTCGACAAAATGACTTATACGGTGCCAATTTTTCAAAGTTATACTATTGGCACAGGCGAGAAAAAGTAGAAGTGCTTTGTTTAACGTCGTTAGCATCGACGTAGTGGCGCCATCTGGACTCATACCACAAAAGACTCAAAACAACTCAAGACAACATTTTTAATTCAATCAAAAATCACCAAAACCATCAACCGAAATCCGAACTCAAGAGTATCAACAATTCAAGGAGAATGAGCATAGCAAGCATAGGGGAAACGAGTTCACTAGGAACTTACCGCACATGGCTCTTGGGAATCCCCTTTCGTTGAAATCCGCCATCATCCTCTTCTTGAAATTACCATCCCATGGTAGTTGTTCCCTTTCATAAATCTTGTGAGCTTCATCTACCGGGGAGTAAAGAGTGTAGTAGTCCGGGACCGGTATGCTAATCACCTCCAACTCTTCCGGTAGCTCTACCACGGATGTCATATCAAGCTCATGAGATTTCATCACACACTCCAAAATTGCATCATCATACACTTCAATCGGGAGTGGTGGTGAAATGGGCGATCCGTCTTCTCTTCAAACTCGAATCCGGTTCTTCAAAAAATGTGCTCAAATCTATCATACACTCCTCCAAGTCATCGCCTTGCATTTCTTCGAGGCGCGTGTAATAGACAAACATTGCACCTCTTCCATCTCTTCTTCATCCCAAAACAAGCTACTTTCATCACCAAAGATTTCATGTTGAGTCTTAGCAATGGTTGGTTCCACCATACATTCCACCAAGGCATTATCAATGTTCACATCAGGAAGTGAGGGTGTAATCGGAAGAATGTGAAACTTACCACAGTCAAACTCCACGAGAGGAACCTCTAGTGACATGGGCGATCCCAACTCAATCTCTAGCTCGGAAAACGCTTCATCTAGATAAAAATCATCATCCTCTCTCTCCGTTTTCCTTGAATGAGCCTCTTCTCGCTCTTTTCCCACGGCTTCTAGCTCCTTTCTTGTTTCTTCTTCTTTCTCAAACATCCTCTTTTCATTTAGTTGCACAACTCGATCTTCAAGATTTTGCAAAGATTCCTCTTGTTGGTCCAACAATTTCTCATGGTGTGCATCTTCAATCTTTTCCCTACCGACTTCATCTCACTCGGTTTCTTGCGTCTTGGCCTCTTCTTGTCTCGGAAACATAAAGTCTTGAAGTTTCCGCAATCCGCTTCAATTTGGTCAAACGCTTGATCAGTTGTAACATCATTATATCACCACCGCTTGAAGCATGAAGTCGGTTTTGCATATCTTGATCAAGTCCCCAAGAAGAAACAATGGACTTGGTCCCCAAGAGTGACTCCATGTACGGGACATTGGCGCAACAAGGCCTTATACCATTCCCATGCCTCGAGTAGTGACTCGTCTTCATAAGCATCAAAGGTCATGATTGCCTCTTTCAAATCAAAAACTTTTCCCGGTGGATAGTATTTAAGCAAAAATGTGCGCACCACCTCGGTCCAAGTGTGTAGGAGTCATGCCTTAAGGAGTCATACCACGCCTTTGCTTGGTCTTTTAGAGTGAATGGGAACAAAAGTAGCTTGATTGCCTCTTCACTAACACCTTCCATCCTTATAGTCCGACACACCTCGAGATAATGATCTAGGAAGAAATAAGGATTTTCGATTTCCGTCCCTCTAAAGGTTGAGTTGTCCCTAATCATATTGATAATATTTTGCCCAATACTCATAGTGTTGGCGGTGATCGGGGGCAACCTTATCGGACTATGCCCCACCAAGTCGGCCCGTGGCATGACCAAATCTCTACAAGTCCGCACATCTCCTTGATTCGGTGCCGGATTGGGAGTTTGCATATGAGCTTGCATTAATGCTTGAAACCGCTCTTGTACTTGATTCATGAGCCAATTCATCGCATTCGGGTCCATCGGTGGCATTGCTCCACCTTGTCCTTTCCTTGACAATTTACCTTTTGTTGAACATTGTTACTTAAGGATTGGCCTTGAGCTCGATTAGTAACTCCTTGACCTCCCCGATAGAAGGGTGTTCCACAAAAACTTGGCCTCCACGACCAACTTGATTAGTGTCTTGGTCCATTTCCGTTTGTTCCGACTCAAACCTTCAAATCTAGCAATCAAATTCCCAACTAGAAGGCCCCTTCCTCTTTGTTTAGCAAAGGTCTCCATTCTAGCAATGTAAGGTTCAAGCGGTTCTCAAAAACTCCGGGCAATGCACTACAAAACACCAAACAACAAGAAAACAATAAAATAAAACCTAGGCCCAAGCCTTCGGTTCACTTGCAAGATATCACAAATAGCACACATCTTCCCCGGCAACGGTGCCATTTTGATGAGCGTTTATTTCACCAAACAAATTTATAAAATACTCAAGACAACGGTGACTAAACAAGCTATCTAACCGGCAATGGACCGGGTCGATTGCTAGTATAAGCTACGAGTCCGATGTCGATCCCACAGAGAAGATGTGCTTGTAAGTACCAAAGTGAACTTATTGCTTAGTCTAGGCAAACAAGTTGTTGGAATGTTTGTTCACTTCAATTAAACTAAAGTAAATTAAACTAACAAGTCTAAAGGGAGAAAGGGACATAGCCGAACCATGATCAAAATGACTAATTTCAACCCCGAGGATAGACAAAACCGGGAGTGTGCAATATAACAAACGAGCTCTTGCATTCAATTTCACGGGTGCGAACTCCTAAACCCGGTGCTAAGCGTCTCAACAACTCTCTTCTAACATCTTATGCCATGTTAAGGTCTGAACAACTCTCTCCTAACAAGTCATGTTTTGCACTCGAGCCGCTTAAACGTATAAACGAGTAACCTCACGATGTGCTCGGTTTAACAACTAAACCGAGACTACACCACGATCCTAGAACCCTTTTCCCACACCCCTCTCTCTGAACAACTCTCAAGAGTGGTGTGTGCGATGTTTGACCTAGGTGATCAATCTAGCCCAAATCCGTTATAACAAGTTCTAAGACGTGAAACGAGCAAGATACAACAATAAAAAGCACTACCCACTCCCAATTTCATCACCCAAGGGGTGATTTCACCACATATCACATGATTCGACTATGGGGAGGAATTAGCTACACATTATACTAGTTGAAATGCAATGCAAGTAGTAAATAAGAGACATAACAAGTAAAAGAGAGAAGAAATTTACCATTAAAGTGTAGAAATTCGAGTTTGGAGAAGAAGAGCACAAAAGTTGAATACAAAAGATCGAATTTTGCCCAATGAAATGTTATAGACCGAAGCTAAGAGTTAGATAATCAAAGAGAGGATTGAAAGACGATTCTAACGGTATATTACACTAATTCTAACTCCTAAAAACGAAGAAAATCGCCCAAAATTACCCTAAAACAACTCCATTCGCGTCTACCCTCTTCTCTGTGAAATTTGCAGCTTTTTATAGCAGGAAATGAGCCAAACGCACGTTTGGAAGGTTCCTAAACGTGCGTTTCAGCCTCTAACACTCTGTACAAAGAGAAAAAACAGTCCAAACGCACGTTTAAAGTTCCAAACGTGCGTTTCGCATGATGAATTTTTTTTTCTGCAGTAAAACCTTCATAACTTCTTCATCCGAGCTCCGATTTGGGTGATTCAAGATGTGTTGGAAATCTCTTTCAATTCTCTACAACTTTCATGAAGAAGTCATGACCAGAAAATGCCTACATCATGGGTCAAAATGCTTCTAAATCAGAACAGTCACTCGGGCACCAACTCTTTCTCTTCCTTTTCCTATTCTTTCTTCTTTCTTGGCTCATTCTTGCACCTTGATCACACTTATCATCATAAATCTTCGCCTTCCGGGTTCTCGAGACACCAATACCCTACATCATCACAACAACCAAAAACAACCAAAACATTCCGGAGGGTAAAAGTGCTCGGAATAGGGTCAATATCAATAAAAGGAGGTAGTAAACTATCAAAGTGACGGATTTACTCCCGTGCTAATAATTCACGATATTGCCCCTAAAACGGTCTAAATCACCAAGAAACGTGCTAAAAGTGGGATAAACGGGGTAAAAGATGCACCGAATCATGTAAAGTTGACTCAGTCAAGAATCACTGTTGGTCCCGAGAGAAGGGTGAAACTATAGTTACGGGGGGGGTGAATGACTATAGTGGAGTTTCAAAACTTTTCTTTTATATATAAGCTTTTGGGCGTGGATAAGTCCTTCTTACTATGTTGTTTTCAAATCGCTTTAGACAATCACGTATATAAGTTATGATGTAGGCAAATTAAATAAATGCAGAAAGTAAATTACGTAAATTAAATTGACACAAGGCTTATAGTGGTTCAGGGTGGTGTAATCCCTTAATCCACTCTTTTCCTGTGATGATCGGAGGAATTCACTATCGTTTTCACAGATACAATAGTATGATTGTCCTTGGCTTCCCAAGCTTCACAATCTACAAGACTATCACTCCTTGACTACAACAACTTTCATGATTCGGTCTTCCTTGTCGCTCCTTAGATCAAAATCCTTCAACAAATTATCACAGATTCAACTCCTTCTCGATTATCTCCGATTCATTTGTTTGATTGGATGTGAATGTGATTCACACACTTGATTGATCAATCTCAGCACTAAGTATGACTTTGTAGTTCTGATATCTGAGTTGATCACTAAATGTTTCCTTGTAAGTTCAGAGAGAAGGCTTTTCAAATTGACAGAGTTTTCACTTGATTTTTTTTTCTTTTCTTTCTTTCTTATTTTTCTTTGTCTGTCAATGCCTTCTATTTATAGCCTTGAATAATCTTGTTTTTGAATTTCCGTCCATATTGGCTATATTAGTGAGGAATAATCCTTGATTTTATTCTTGATTCCCCTTAATTGCATTCTCCTTGATTTCATGATTGGATTCTTTCTTCAAACGTATAGCGTAAAATCCGTCCTTGATTGATCCTCTATTGATTGTGCATTTAATGCATGATCTTACGAATCTTCAACGATATTAAATCGATCCGTAAGTGTTATTTCGCCGCTTTTAAAACGGTCGAGTGATCCTTCCGACTTGGCCGCTTTAGCTTTTCCTTCACCGCTTCGTCTTCCTCACCGAAAGTGAGTTTGCTTTGCCGATTCAACGCTTTCTTCTTTGTTTCGTTTGAGGAGAATCTTTGTACTTCACCGATCTTTGATTGGGGTGAGATCGATGTACACCATATTCGAATATTAATGTGCATCGCTTGTAGTATAACTTAGACTTGTCCAAGGTCATCACAGCATTTCCTTGGTTACAAGTCGACCTTTAATGTCTGCATTTCTTCTCTCTTGGTGCTTGGTGGCTTCACTCTGCCGAATATCTGCTTTTGCTTTACCGTCCTACCAACTAGTACAATTCTTGTCTCGACTCAACTTATACAACATGTCGACTCTAAGTAAAGTCTTATACAGAGAATTTCTAATTTATTTCAGGCTTGCTATAACAACTAGTATGGCCATCATCAAAACATAATAAAATGTTCCTAACAATTTCCCCTTTTGATGATGCCAAAACCTCATAAGCCTTGAACATACGTAATCAAAAAAATTTATAACAACAGAACACAAATTCAAAGAATTTTATTCATCCATCATAGGACAATAAGTTCTAAAACTTTATTCAAATATTACAAACTACATTTTGCTTAATTCACCTTGTACCTCTTGAACTTTGTAGTCCTGAACCTCTTCAATGTCTTTCCAATCAATTTCGAAACTTCCACTTCCAGAAGCCAAAGTCATGTATTCAGATACACCTGAAAAACTCTTTTGGCAAAAGTCTGCTGAAATCGTGCATGGTCTCATTTGCCTTAGGTTCTCCAAAATATTTTTCAAGTCTTTCCTAGCCTCAAGAATATGTGAATCTGCAAACTTGAGGCTTTTGTAGAGACTCCACTGCTCCTGCTTCTCCATTCTTCCCATAGGATCAAGAATTTTGCCATATATTTGAATTCTTCTTGTTGTTCAAATTGGCGTGTCTTCTCGGTCCTTTTGCGAGATAGTGGTATGGCTGAGCTTGGTTTGTTGTTGGTTTGTTTGAGAAGTGCAAACTCTCTTTGACTTCATTGTAGAGTTTGGCCATATCGCTCTCATCCTTTCATCCTCGATAGCTTAGCCAATCACCCAAGCTTCATCTTGTGAGGAGTGAGGATACAGATCCTTCCTGTACTCTGAAAAATTCTCTTACATGGTCCAAAGACATCCGCATCATATTCTCTTTGCTTTGGTGACCAAAGTGTAAGTTCCGTGATTCCCAGTATATCCGGAGCCGCTGCCTCTCTTTGGTGTTTCCTCCGTGTCGAGTCTGTGTTGACTAGTCGATCCTCTTTCTTTGACTAGATCCAGCCTTTGTCATTGTCTGCCGATCTCTGCCTCTATCATCATCTCTTCTTTGCATAGGATGAGGAAATCCAATGCAGGGTTCCTTTAGGGCCTTTTCTCTTTCTTCTCTGACCCTTATTTGCTGTTCTTCTGCTTCATTTCTGATCCTTATTTCTCTGTATCTTGCTCTCAATTGTTCTTCAGTGAAATTTGGGGGTTTCCCCCTTTTTGGCAGCATCATCCCTTTGCTGGAGTAAGATGCTGTTTGTGGCCTCTGTCGTGCCAATCAGAGAGTCAAGTTTTGATTCAATAGATGTGAGTCTTTTGTTATGATCATTTAGTTTCTCATTCACACTGTGAAGTCTAGAGCCAAAGGCCACTGCCAGTGATTCATTTTCTTTGGAAATATGCTGTCTTAGACCTGCAAGATTGTTAGTGATATTGATGTTAAGCTGCGTCATCAGATTTCCCTGTTGTTGAACCACAATGTTTTGTGCATCAATGTACTCTGCGATGGCCTGAAACTTGTGTTCAATGGAGGTGCTTTTGTCATTAAATGCTGAAGTCATGGATCTGAGATACATGGCTTGTCGCTCCCAATTCTTCACCAAAGAAATCACGATTTCTCAAAGGTTTCATTTGTAATGCCAGGGGGTGACCGAGAGTTTGTCCCGCTTGTCCGCCGCTCTCGATCTGCTTTGTCGGCCCTTATCTTGAGGTTGAGTAACATCTGCTTCGATTTCCAAATTATCAAGAACTTGGGTAGATGTGTATCTTTGGAGTGGTTTGAGCCGCTGCTCCCTATCTCTCGTGCCGGGGTTTCTTGATCGTGTGTGGCAAAGAATGAACCAAAGGTCCACAATGTTTGTGTTGTCACCGAACATTCACGCAGCATACAATGTGGAGTGCCTGTCTTTGCTGGAGTTGTGGACTTGTTAGATGCTTGTGGTCTTAAAAATGCACGGAGAAGAGTAGTGTCATCAATTGCATCTGGTGCAGGAGCATCATCTTCTCTGTCTTTGTCAAGATCATCATTAGGATGATCATAACCATCATTGTCATCATCACCATCATCATGATCATCTCCACCATCGTCTGAGTCATCACTCTGTCTTCCAGAGGTCTGGGATAGCTTTGCCTTGGCTGTATCAACCAAGTCCCATAGAGGTGATTCATCTAGTACACCTACCAGAGTTGTGATTCCCAGAAAATCAAATAGCCATGCTTCTTCAGCTAGCATGCGGTCTGAGTTTTGAAGCTGTTGTCTGGAATCACCTTCCTTCCACTCAAGATATTCTACAATTCGATCATCTATATCGTTTGCAGACAATTGTACAGCTTCTTCTGGAGATTCCTCATCCTCTTCAGTGTTATCTTCATTAGGATGCTGTTCATCATCACCGATATTTTCTTCTTCTTTGTTGCTTTACGCCAAAGGTCGTAATCCTCTTCATCTTCTTCTTCATCAATCAATTTCCCAAAGTCTGTCTTTTCCAGACTTCGCCAAACCTTTTGTTTCTTTCTTTGACTGGTGGTGTTGTGTGTGGATTTCTTCCCCTTTCCTTCTCCTGCCTTCTTTTGTTGTTTAACATAAGTGAACATGACTTTGGATTCATGCAGTTTGTGGAGTTGTACAGTGGGGACTTTGAGACATTGCAACAGATAGTGCAATTGTATCCCATATGACTTTTTCACCCAGAATTGTCATTTCTTTGTCTTTCCCTCTTTTATCCCCTTTTCGCCTGCTTTTACTTCACCTTGGATTTGCTCTTTGATTCTCAAAAAGAAGTATTTTGCCCAATTAAATTGTAGCTTGTTATAGATTATTCCCATTAGCCGTATTCTAATTTCTGTCATAGCATTATTTGCTCCCAACTTTCCTTCAATGGTTTTGCCAATTAGGGCACTAAACTCATTGAACGGTTTCTTCAATGCAGATCGAAGACAATTGACTTTTATGGATCCTGGGTTTTCCGTTTTGGCAATGGTTGCCCAGAAATCATCCAAGTCTTGTAGTACCAATGTCACTTTCGCTTGACCTTTATTGGAAAGTTTAAGATGTTTTCGAATTACCTTTGCTGTAATCACCACTTCTTTACCATTGATGGATGCAACAATCATGTCTTCTTCGAACTTCTCACATTTTTCAGCAAGGGGTCCAGAGACGTATTTTGCAGATTTCCAGAAGGAGATGAGGCTTTCATAGCAAACCTCAGTTATGGGTGGATTCAGAAAGGTTGATAATTTTAGGTGTTCACAACCTGCTGCCAATCGTTTGGCATTCTCATCATTTCCGCACAGTTTCAGGTAGTGTTCTGCTTGAAAGAATGAGCCAGTGGCAATCGATTTTTCATACCCAGCTTGGGTGTTTGAGGAAGATGATGCCATTCTTGAAAAGGAGAGGAGGTTTGAAAATGAACTTGAGTTTGCAGGAGAGAAACAAGAGTAGGGTTTGTAATTTGCAAGAGAGCGTAAAGATTTCTGAAAATCTCTAAGTCTTGTTTATATAGTGTGATTTGGGTAGTGTGAACGTGGTTTGAATATGGAAAGATTTTGTGACATAATGGCGTGATTTTGTGTATGTGAATTGCGATATTCGAGCGTAATGGGGAGTGGTTTGAGGTTAGTAATGATAGAGCCCGGGAATCGAGGAGTTTATAATTCAAAAATAATATAATTACCTCCATGATCATAAGTTGATCTCCACGTGTGTAATCTTTCACGAATAATCCTTCATAATTTCCTTATTCTCCACGTAATCGTAATTGATTTTGTTCACTTTTAATTTATCCAAGTCTTTATTTCGGTGAAGTGCCTTGGTGGTTACTTAGCCGATCCAATGAGTTCTTCACCGTGCGACTCCATTTAACTGCTCCTAACAATCGCTTAAGTTACCTTCGCTGATACCGTTGTCTTACCTCGCTACATCTTCTCAGAACGGCAAAGGTTGTACCATTGAAGAAGTCACTTAGCCGATTACTCCAGCTTAGCCGCTATTTGATATTTATTCAATTTCTATCATTCCTAACTCGTTCTCAACATACTAAATCTTTCACAACCGAGTGATTTAGTGAAGATGTCACCCAATTGATCTTCGAAGGGTATGTGTTTTAGGATGACATCCCTTTTTCAACATGGTCTCGATGAAATGATGTCTTACATCAATGTGCTTTGTTATTGAATGCAATCTCGGATTTTCGTGAATAGATATTGCACTTGTGTTATCACACATGATTGGAATTGTTTTCTTCCACTCCATAGTCCCTTAGTCGTTGTCTAATCCAAAGTACTTGTGCACAACAAATACCTGTAACGCTATATATTCCGCTTGGTGTTGATGTAGATATGGAGTTTTACTTTTGGTCGAACCAAGAGACTAGTCCGGTTCCTAGCATTTGCCATGTTCCGAGAGGTGCTTTTTCTATCTATTTTGCATCCAAAGATAGTCGAGTCCGAATATGATATCAATTTAAATCCTCCATCTTTTGGATACCAAATTCCAACATTTATAGTGTTTTTCAAGTATTTGATTATCCTTTTAGCTGCTAGAATATGTGATTCTTTTGGTTGAGCTTGAAATCTTGCACACACTCCTACTGCAAATGATATATCAGTCCGCTTGCGCTTAAGTATAATAGGGATCCAATGATTCCTCTATACATTTTCTCGATCAACATCATTTCCTGCTTCATCTTTTCCAAGTATGACTCTGGCACACATTGGTGTCTCTGCTGTGCCACATGTATTCATCCCATACTTGTGTATCAAATCTCTTGTGTACTTGGCTTGACTAATGAAAATGTCATCCTTCATTTGCTTTACTTGAAGGCCAAGGAAATAGTTTAATTCTCCCATCATGCTCATCCAAAATTTGCTCTTCATCAGTTTGCAAATTTCTCACAAAGCTTTTCATCCTCTCGATCCAAAGATTATATCATCAACATAGATTTGTACTAGCAATGTGCTTGCCCCTTCCTCTAGTTTGAATAGAGTCTTGTCAATAGTTCCCTTGTTGAATCCATTCTTGATCAGAAATTGTGATAGTGTTTCATACCATGCTCTAGGTGCCTGTTTGAGGCCATAGAGGGCCTTCTTGAGTTTGTATACTTTGTCTTCTTTTCCTTTGATTTGAAATCCAGGAGGTTGTTCTACATAAACTTCTTCTTCCAAAAGTCTATTTAGGAATGCACTCTTGACATCCATTTGATAGACTTTGAAGTCTTTGTATGCAGTAAATGCTAGAAAGAGTCTGATTGCTTCCAATCTTGCTACTGGTGCAAATGTTTCATCATAATATATTCCTTCTGCTTGAGAATAGCCTTTTGCAACTAGCCTTGCTTTGTTTCTCGAAACAACAGCCTTTGCTCATCCATCTTGTTCCTGAATACCCATTTTACACCAATGATGTTGGCCATAGCCGGTCTCACAACAAGTTCCTGCACTTCATTTCTTTCAAATTCATTTAGTTCTTCTTGCATGGCTGTGATCCAATCTGCATCTTGGATTGCATCATCTATGGTCTTGGGTTCCACTTGTGATAGAAAGCAAGTTAGCATGTGCTCCAGCTTGTCTTCCGGTTCTAACTCCTGTGTGAACATCTCCAATAACTTGTTCTTCGTGATGGTCTCTTAGCCAATTTAGATCTGGTTGAAGTTGTTCTTCACTTGGTGCTTCCATACCTTCATGCTTGAGCATGAACTTCAACTTCAGTGCTTCTTCGTTGTATTGATATGTGACTCCTCTTGATTTTCAAAATGATGATTCGTGATAGTAGCCGGTATTGTTGCATTTGTATAGATTTCCTCTGCTCGCTTTCTCTTCTTGGTCTTGAAGATCTTCACCATTTGTATTTGGTTCATCAAAACCACATGTATTGATTCTTCAATCACCAATGTTCTTTATTGAGTACTCAATGCTTTGTCGGGTGTCCGAGTATCCCATGAAGATTGCTTCATCACCTTCTCCTCAAAGGTATGCAATTGGTTCTGTTTAAGACAAAACATTTTGATCCAAACATATGAAAATGTGAGATATTGGGTTTTCTACCATTCCATATTTCATATGGAGTCTTTCCATGATATTTGTTGATGATTGATCTGCTTTTGTGTATGACATGTCGTGTTTGTCGCTTCACCCAAAACCTCTTTAAGGCGTGCATGCTTCAAAGAATCATTGTTCTAACTCGCTTCTTTGAGAGTTCTGTTTCTTCTTTCTACTACACCATTTTGTTGTGGAGTTCCTGCTGCAGAGAGTTGGTGTAACACTCCATTTTCTTCACAATAGGTTCTGATAATATCATTTAGAAATTCAGTGCCTCTATCTGATCTGATTTTGATAATCTTTAGCTCTTTCTCATTTTGGAGTCTTCTCAGCAAATCTGGTAGCTTATTGAGTGTTTCTTTCTTTTTGTTCATGAAGATGGTCCAGGTGTACTTTGAGAAGTCATCCACCACTACAAGAGTATATTTCTTACCACTCACACTTCATCGTGTGACTGGGTCCAAACAGTCCATGTGTAATGATGTAGAACTCTTGTTGTAGATTGATAAGGTTTTGACTTGAATGAACTTTTGATCTGCTTTTCTTTCCGACATGCATCACATAAATTTTCTTTCTTGAATGTGATCTTCTGGCGTGCCTTCAACTAGCTTTGTCTTTGATAGTTTGTTGATGGTCTTGAAATTCAGTGATTTAATCTTCTCGTGCAAATCCAAATTTGTTGATAGTTTATTCTTGACAAGTAAACATGTTTCCGCCTTGGTCGTTTCTCCACCCACCACATACATGTTGTCTTGTCTTCTACCTGCAAGAACTACTGTGTTGGTTTGGCTGTGAATCACTTTGCATCCTTCTTTGTTGAAGTGCACATTGTAGCCTTTGTCACAGAATTGACTGATGCTCATCAGATTGAAGTTAAGTCCCTTGACATATGCCACATTTTGAATCTTTAGATTGTTCTTGAGTATTATGCCTTCCCCCTTAATTTTTCCAGGGTTTTCTTTGCCTCCAAATGTGACTTTGGGTCCATCAAAAGCTTTGAAGTTAGTGAGCCATTTCTTGTTTCTGTCGTCATGTGTCCGGAACATCCACCGTCTATGTACCGGACACCCTACAAAAAAACAGATTAATTAAGTTTAGGTAACCAACACCGCTTGGGTCCATACCATTAGCAATCATGCCTCCTCCCATACCAAGTGTGTATCCAAAGGGTCTTCTTTTGGATAATTGAAGTCATCAACTTCATATGTATAAGGCATGGAAGAATAGCTTCTAATGTTTATACTGAAGATATTCTGATACTTTTCTCCACCTTTTGGTGCATTTACATCCTTCTTCACTTTCCAATATGCAGTTGGAAACCTTTCTTGCTTCATGTGTCTAGAAATGTTGGTTTTTCTTAAACACATGATGCATTTTATGGAATGGTTTCCTTTTGTATTTTGGAGGTGCAACATTCCAATCATCCTCTGAAGGGTAAAGTCTGCCTTTACCTTTCAGATGGATATTGTTCTTGATTGACTGAAATGAGGATTTAGTCTGCATTGTTTCACTACACTAGGTTTTGACTTCACCGAACAGATGTTCTGTTGGAACTATGGTCCGTCCCTTTCTAAATTTTGATCCATTAATGGTCCTGAATTTAGAATTGTGTTGACCATTATTCCTACTTTCATCCTGACTGTTGTAGCCAAGACCAGATCTGGATCCAAACCTTTTTGAGGGTTTGTAAGCTGGTGCAATGGTTATCTTTTCTGGTGAGGATATTTTCTTAATTGATTTGTTAATAACAGATGTATGATCATCTGCTTTTTGTTGATCATTTAAGTAGGTCTCCTTACTATTTAATTCAGCTTTTACTTTATCCAGTTCTTTCTTTAATCTCTTATTCTCTTTTCTTAGATCCTTGCATTCCTTTTTCTAGAATTTCATGATTCTTTTCAATTTCATCAAATTTAGTCATGAGATTTTGGACTAGGTCTGCTGTATCTAATGGGAGACTAGAAGATTGTGCTGTGTTAGATGTGGATGCATTTGATGAGGAACAAGAACTAGATGTTACCTCGCCATCATCGATTCTTTAGTCATTAAACATAGGCTTGTTTCCTCAGTGTCTGAGCTATCACTTTTATATTTATCCAATTCTTTGGTCATGAGGCATAGACATGCTTTTTCATTTTCCTCGAAATGCCTTCTTCATCACTATCATCCTAATCATTTTCTCGATGATTCTTCATTCTTTTCACTTTCTTTGGATTCTCGCCTTGAGTGCCTTCTTGCTTTTTCTCTTTTCAGATGCTTTGTATTTCTTCTTTTCATCATCTTTGTCATTTTCTTCAGGACAATCAGCCTTGAAGTGACCTTTCTTGTTGCAGTTGAAGCATTTATATTCATCATCATTCTTCTTCATATCTTTGTTTGAGCTTGACCTCTTGTTTGATGATGAATTCCCTTTGAAGGGCTTCTTTCTGTTAAACCTGTCAAAGCGTTTAACTAATAAAGCTACCTGTTCTTTTAGTTCATGTGTCTCTTTGCTGATGAATTCGGCAAAGTTACTTTGATGGTGTGCACCTAATGCGGTGATTTTGTGTGTCTCTGCGGAGCACCATCTTCACCGCTCAATTCAATTCATGAGCTTTTAATTGGGACATCGATGTCGAGTGTCGGTGCTTGCAAGATTCGTTGTTCCTCGACATCGATGTTATGATCTTCCATCTTTCGTAGTCCTCTCAAGATCTTCAAGCATACTTCTTTCGGGATATATGTGTCCAAGCCGCTGCAATTCATCGATGATGCTTGAGAATCATTGTCCATTTGATCAATGGATTCACCAAATTTCATTTTAAAGTTCTCAAATTTCTGCTTTGCAAATGAGATAATTTGTTTTCTTTAATCGCTTCGGATCCTTCATTTATCAATGATAGCTTGTCCCACGCCTCCTTTGTCGTTTTGCGCGCTTTTGATTCTCATGAACATGTTGTTTGTCTAGGGTCTTCAAGATCATGTCTTTTGCAACAAAGTCCAAATTTTCTCTTCTCCTGTCATCCTTGGTCCAATCCTTTTTAGGTTTGTCAATTTTCTTTCCTTGATCTCGCTCCTCGTGCCTACCACAGTAGTGATTGTGATTGGTCCATCATTAATTACATCCAAAGATCTCTTCATGAGTTCTTTGCCAAGATGAGATAGCATCCTTATTTTATATTCATCAAAATTATTAACATTAAAAACAGTACTTTTGACAAGAAGTTTGAGGAATCCATCAAGCAAATGAAGATATAAATGTAAGCGTATAGAAAACTCGATTTGAAAACTACTTTGAAAATAAGTGATCTCCTTGTTACTGAAATTAGATCTGAATGTGTTCGATACTAGGAACACCGCTCCGATACCAATTGTTGGTCCCAGAGAAGGTGAAACTATAGTCGAGGAGGAGGGGGTGAATGACTATAGTGGAGTTTCAAAACTTTTCTTTTATATATAAGCTTTTGGGCAAATGGATAAGTCCCTTCTTACTATGTTGTTTTCAAATCGCTTTAGACAATCACGGATATAAAGTTATGATGTAGGCAAATTAAATAAATGCAAGAAAGTAAATTGCGAAATTAAATTGACACAAGGCTTATAGTGGTTCGTGGTGGTGTAATCCCTTAATCCACTCTTCTCCTGTGATGATCGGAGGAATTCACTTTCGTTTTCACAGATACAATAGTATGATTGTCCTTGGCTTCCCAAGCTTCACAATCTACAAGACTATCACTCCTTGATCTGCAATGCGGCTTGATGATTCGATCTTCCTTGTCGCTCCTTGAGATCAAAATCCTTCAACAAATATCACAGATTCAACTCCTTCTCAGATTATCTCTCGATTCGACTGCTTCATTGGATGTGAATGTGATTCACACACTTGATTGATCAATCTCAAAGACTAAGTATGACTTTGTAGTTCGATATCCGAGTTGATCACTAAATGTTTCCTTGTAAGTTCGGAGAAGGCTTTTCAAATTGACAGAGTTTTCACTTGATTTTTTTTCTTTTCTTTCTTTCTTATTTTTCTTTGTCTGTCAATGCCTTCTATTTATAGCCTTGAATAATCTTGTTTTTGAATTTCCGTCCGTTGGCTATATTAGTGAGGGAATAATCCTTGATTTTATTCTTGATTCCCCCTTAATTGCATTCTCCTTGATTTCAGTGATTGGATTATTTCTTCAAACGTATAGCAGAAAATCCGTCCTTGATTGATCCTCTATTGATTGTGCATTTAATGCATGATCTTCTGAATCTTCAACGTATATTAAATCTGATCTGGTAAGTGTAGAACGGTCGAGTGATCCTTCTGACTTGGCCGTTTTAGCTTTTCCTTCACCGTTTCGTCTTCACTCAGCCGAAAGTGAGTCTGCTTTGCCGATTCACTGTTTTCTTCTTTGTTTCTGTTTGAGGAGAATCTTTGTACTTCACTGATCTTTGATTGGGGTGAGATCGAGTGTACACCATATTCGAATATTAATGTGCATCGCTTGTAGTATAACTTAGACTTGTCCAAGGTCATCACGCACTTCCTTGGTTACAAGTCGACCTTTAATGTCTGCATTTCTTCTCTGCTGGTGCTTGGCTGGCTTCACTCTGCCGAATATCTGTTTTTGCTTTGCCGTCCTACCAACTAGTACAATACTTGTCTGACTCAACTTATACAACATGTCAGACTCTAAGTAAAGACTTATACAGAGAATTCTAACATATTTCAGGCTTGCTATAACAGCTAGTATGGCCATCATCAAAACATAATAAAATGTTCCTAACACTGCCAAGTTAGTAGAAGCAACCGGTCAACGGGTTCCCGTGGCCGAGGAAGAGGTGGTATCCCCGTAACTTCAAACAAAGTTCGAATTCTGACAACTCCAGTTCATGGCCATTCCAAGTCCACTCCGGTATCTTTTCTACCTCCCACTTTTGGTAAACCATCGATTTTCTCCGTTGCCCCCCTCACAGACAACACAAATGTGACTAAAGATTCCGACAGTCGTATTACCGAAATTGGTGCCGCTTTAAAAGAGGCCATGGTAGTTGATGAAATGGTTGCAGCAGAGAGTGCCACTCGACACGACTCTACTTATGTTAAAAATAACCCTCCGGACCTGATGGTAAATACTGCACTTCAATAAGTTACGGATAATCGTTCACGGGTATGTTCCGCCTCTGGATAGCCCTCTCTTCCTACCATCATTGAACAGTGAGAATTTTATAGTGGAATTGTCGAGGAGCTGCCTCCTCCTCGTTTTATCGTCACTTAAAAGATTTAGTATTGGTCCATCATCCAGATCTTTTATTCCATATGGAAACAAGAGTTCATAGAACTAAGGCCAACCGTATTTTTCGCAATTTTAATTTTTCGAACTTGATTGCAATTGAACGTGGGTTCAGTGGTGGTCTGTGGTGTTTCTGGGTTAACTTAGTTGTAGACTTGCGTCTACTTTTTGCTACCAACCAAACAATGTTTCTGGCAGTAGTTGATAATCACGTGGTTTCTTGGATTCTATCTTTGACTTATGCTTCGCCGACTCCCATTATTCGTGAAGAATTGTGGAACGTTTTTTCGGAAGCGGCTATGTTCATTCGGACCCCGTGGTGAATTATTGGTGATCTTAACCAAGTGGTTAATGATGATGATAAACAAGGTGGTCGGCCGGTTTTGGGGCCCTCTGTTTAACGGATGAGGAAGGCAATTAATGTGTGCGGCCTTACTGAAATACCCGACCAAGGACCGAAATTCACATGGTCCAGCTCGATTCATTCTCTCTCTGCTATAGAATTACGCCTCGATCAAGCTCTTTGCAATAATAAATGGTGGGACCGGCTTCCATCTTCGACAATTCTTCACCTTCCTCGTACTCATTCCGACCACCATCCGATTCTTTTGGCACTAGAACCGGAAGTAAACCATGGCATAATCACTAGACATTTCAATTTCCAAGCTTGCTGGCAACAACATACTGCTTTTCGGGATTTTTTGGTTAGTGTCTGGCCGAACTCTGGGGATTTCCTGCACCTCTCTCTGATGTCCCTTGCTTCTGATTTACGGCGTTGGAATAAAGATGTCTTTGGCTACATTTTCCATAGAAAGGCCAGATGCCGAGCTCGCATGGTATTCAAATGGCACTTTCGAAAGCACCCTCAAAATTCCTAAGTGATCTTAACAGAGACTTGCTACAAGAATATGAAGAAATACTTGATCAAGAAGAAATATTTAGGTTCTATAAATCGCGACTGAATTGGATTGAAAACGGAGAGAGAAACACTAGATATTTTCACCTTTGTACCATTCGAAAACGGGGGAGAAGTAATATTACGTATCTAAAGAATACCAATGGAGGTTGGATCAATGACCATTTATTGCTTCAACATATGGTCCGCGATTTCTTTATTGACTTATACAGAGAGGAACCAGTTGATCCTTTCCCGGAAAACCTCCCATTACCGACCCTCTGCCACTCAAATAGAAGACTTATTAACAGGCCGGTCAGCAGCAATGAAATACGAGTAGCCTTATTTGATATGGGATCTTTCAAATCACCAGGGCCAGACGGTTTCCCCCCGATTTTCTTCCAACACAACTAGGAAGTGGTAGATGAATCTATTATTACTTGGGTCACTAACGCATTCCAGAGGCACTCTTTTCCTTCCAAGGCAAACATGACGTTCATCTCGCTAATCCCGAAAGTTCAATTGCCGGAATCAGTTACTCAGCTCCGCCCGAGCACTTGCTAATGTGTCTGCAAAAATCATAAGCAAAATTATTTCCAATCGGTTGCGTCTAGTGATTAGCAAACTCGGGGACAATTGCCAAAATGCTTTCATTCCCGGAGGACAGACCTCGGACAACATTATTATCACTCAAGAAGTTTTTCACACAATGAAACGAAAGTCGGGTCGGAAAGGTATTATGATTATTAAAGTGGATCTCGAGAAAGCCTATGACAGGGTTAACTGGTCATTCCTACGACACATTCTTCAGTTGGTTGGCTTCTCCAGTGGTCTGATTGATCTTATTATATACTCCATATCCAGCACTTCCCTAGAGGTCCTTTGGAATGGTCACCCTCTTGAGGCATTCACCCCACGGCGTGGCCTCAAATGGGGGGGCTAGCCCGTGTTTGTTTGTTCTTGTGATGCAGTTGTTAAGTCAGATGATAAATTCTTCAATAAATGATGGCAAATGGAAACCGATAACAGTTTCACGGGGTGGACAACGGCTTTCTCATTTTTTTCGCAGACGATCTTATTCTTTTTTCTAAAGCCTCCATTGATCGAGCCAAGGAAATAGATTGAGTCTTACAAGAATTTTGTGCTATATCGGGCCAAAAAGTTAGCATTGCAAAATCAAAGTTTGCAGTCTCCTCTAATATTGGCTCTCAAACCACTAGTTATATTGCGGAAGTCCTCAGAATGACACACACCCAACACTTTGAAAAATATCTTGGAGTTCCGTTGCACCATGGAAGAGTTAAAATAGAGGACTTCACCTTCATTGTTGATAAAGTCCGGTTCAAGATTCAGGCGTGGAAAGCTTCCTCTCTCTCGGCTTTTGGTCGAGCCATCCTCTCCCAAACAGTGCTTACCACGACGGCTTTTTACCACATGCAGACGGTCAAATTACCAGCCTCTATCACAGATGAATTGGACAGGCTTGCCCACGGATTTTTTTGGGCTGACAACGAAGAAAAGCAGAGAATTCACCATGTAGCTTGGCAAAATATTTGTCGACCCAAACTTCAGGGTGGTTTAGCAATACACAAATCCCCGAGAGATGAATACTGCATTTTTAGCTAAACTCGTGTGGCAAATTCTGACAATCCTAACAAACTTTGGGTGCAGGTTATGACACAAAAATATGGTTCGCCTTTTGCGACTCCGAAGCCGACCTCCTCTTTTATATGGAGACATATTTGCTTTGTTGTGCATGAACTAAGAGAGATATTCACTTTGGATGCATCAGGAGCACCTTCTTGGGCCGGCCACCCCTCCGGAAAATTCTCTTTGAGCTCGGCCTATCATGAAGTCTGTAAATTCTCAACCTAAGGGAGTAATGATAGCGTGAATTGGAAACGAATCTGGAATATCAAAGGACCACTTCGAGGCAACCATCTACTCTGGCTCATATGTATGAACTCCCTCCCCACATCTGGCATACTTACTGCGAGACACGTTATTAACAATGATTTGTGTCCATCATGTGGAAGCTACGGTGAATCCATCCCCACGCCCTTAGAGATTGTTGTTGGGTCCGTAGAATGTAGAAATATATTGTGCACCACCAACATTGGCACGAATTTCAACACCCATGATGTCCCAGCCTGGCTTGACAATTGCTTACAAAAGGACATGTACAAGAAAGATAAGATTGTCTTCTGGAGGTTTCTGTTTCGGGAACTAATTTCGAGTATTTGGTATTGGTGCAACGAAGAATTCCACCATGACGATCGCCGCAGGCCCCCTAAATCGGTGTTTATTTCCCAAGCTATACTGAAGGCGCGATAACTACATCTAGCATGGCATGGATAATAATGTAGTTTGATAGTGATTAGTGTTGTATATCCTTTTTTGTTTCCGAACAGATTGTATAGGTTTTTCCTCATATTTATATAAATATCCTATTTAAACCAAAAAAGAAAGAAAGAAACATACTACAATTATTCGTTTGTATTAATCTATGTGTAAAGGAAAGTCGATTTTAAAATCTACAGACTAACAACGCCTTAAATGAAATATACAAATACAACTTTATATTAGTCAATGCATTTTGAATATGCTAGTGATCGAGGTTGAGTTCGATATGGATATCAATTTCGTACTCTAATTTTTTTACAAGAGAAAAGAAGATATCATGAATTAAACACATATCTCATACAACGGCTTTGAAGATGCCACACATGAAAAGAGTTGTCCTTAATGACTTCATTATTAAAATCACATACAAAACGAGTTAAATAGAACTTAAGTAGTCTGAATCTAAGAAACTTTGTGTGTTTTGTGATATTCTACGAAGCGAATCGAACAAACTGGATTTCCCAGTTTCTTAGTCTCTTCACTGCACACTGTTGTAAATAAACTAGTAAGGGAATGTAAACAACAATGTCAAACTATATCGCAGGAAATTAGAACTTGATATTACGTAGAATTGTGTTGGAACACTTTCCTACAAAAGTTATTCGACCCTTATTCAATGCCTCGGGTTGCACGAATACCTTTGTGAGATAAGACTACATTTGCCCTTTTCTTTTTGGCACCAAAAGAAAAGTATACAATTGGAGTTTTGTAGGAAGTTTTGACACACAAAGATGAAGAACACTTGAATGTGTTTTACATGTATTCTCTCAAATGATCAAGTATTGTATATTTTCAAAAGTATGTTTTAAAGCATGTAAAACTAGTTTTTATACCTTCTAGGATCAGTATTTGTTGGTTAAAACCGTTTTGTTTTAAGAGACACCTTTGTGGAAAAGTGTTATGAAGAAAACTGCTGAAAAAACTAGAAAAGACACACCAAATTTGTATTTTAAGACCCACAGTGGCGCTTATGAAAGACAGTAGGGCGCTGTGTGAAGTCTGAAAAACGCGAATATGAACTGTTCAAATTTACACTGAAAAATTTCCACAAAGTGCTCTGTGACATTGTTTTTCCAAAACGAAATTTCCGTGTCTTTTAAGTTTGTTTTACGAACTCTACTTGATCATTTACATCCGTAAACTCGTAAACACATATATGAGCGTGCACTCCGCACCTCCAAACCCATAATAGAGTGTTCCGAGTTCACCCATCTTTGTACCAAACCCTTAATTACACTAATGGACATGGTTATACTTAAATCACCAACATTCATCCCCCATTTAAGTGTAATCCTTGGTTTAGCTAAAGATCAGTCAAAACATAACAACTCATGCATCAATGATAATATCACGAAGATTGAAATACCACTTAGTAATATTACACATTTCAAATATTCGAGTATCGGGGTGTGTCTAAGCATTGAACCCCTTTACACGTTTTGAATACTTGAAGATAATATACACATGAATTAAGATAACTCCAAAAGTTTATTCTTGACACCAATTAAACAGTCCTTGTGTCCATCTCCATTCATGAGCATAATAAAGCCAACCCTAGAACTTCCTTGAAGCAGCCAAACCTCATACTCATATATGTGAGCCTTTTATTAATCGTGCACCTGCAATAGCACTTTGTCAAAAGACTCATTAAGAAGAATACCTTCAACCTAATCTTGTAGGTCATAGCACATACCTTCGGGACAATATCATGTGCTCAAATCTAAGATAATAGGCCTTCCACATTGAATTCTGCCTCTAACATTGTATTAGAAGGGAATTGGGTATCCTATCACCAAGATTCATATGGGTTGTAAACCCATCCCGATTACCGACTTTTGTACCAAGTCTCTAGTCAATCTTTTGGTTAAGTGATCGGCTAAATTATGTTGAGATCTCACAAAAACAACCGAAATCACCCCATAAGTGATCAACTCACGTACCGCGCTATGTCTAACGCCCAGGTGTCGCGACTTACCATTATACACTTGACTATATGCCTTAGACAATGTAGATGAACTATCACAATGGATAGAAATGGGTGAAATTGGGTTTGACCATAACGGAATTTCATAGATCAAATACCTAAGCCACTCCGTCTCTTTTCCGGCTGCTGCTAATAGGTGTAAATGAACCTAATTATTCGATTCGATCCGAGTATTCGGCTCGAAAAAGCTCGATTCGGCTCGCTTCGTGGGTTCGAACTTGAGCGAACCTTACAAATTAGATATTCGGTGGTCGAGGCGAACATGTTCGAACATGTTCGCCCGGATATCGAAAATTCAAATACTGATTCGAGCCGAACATGTTTTTTAAAACCGAGCCGAACATGTTCGATTTTTTAAAACCCGATTCGAGCGAACATGTTCGAACGGTTCGACATGTTCGAGCCGAACCGAGCCGAGCTTTTTTCCCCAAATACCAGACCGAACCCGAGCCGAATAATGAAAATATAAAGCTCGGCCATTTCGAGCCGAGCCGAGCCTAAGGTTCGAACATACCGAGCCGAGCCGAACCCTGCCAGGGTTCGGCTCGTTTACAGGCCTAGCTGCTAAGGCAACAAATTCCGACTCCATAGTCGAACCAGTAATGCATGTTTGCTTTTTGGAAGCCCATGAAATGGCACCTCCTCCAAGCAAAAACACCCAACCACTAGTAGAAGAATGATTCTCTACATTGGATATCCAACTAGCATCAGAGTATCCCTCTATTACTGAAGGATGTCCAACATAAGTCAAGCCAAAATCCTTGGTCGACTTAAGATACCTTAGTATACGAGCCGCACGCCAATGATGACTACTTGGATTACTCGTAAACCTTCTTAGCTTTCCAACTGCATAAGCAATATCCGGACGTGTACTAGTCATAGCATACATCAAACATCCTATCACCCGAGAATACTCAAGTTGTAATATCGGATTTCCCGTATTAGGCATGAGTTTCTCACTAGGATCCATGGGAGTATTTGCTGGAGTAGAATTTTCACAATTGAATTTCTTTAACACTTTCTCAATATAATGAGATTGTGTCAAAGAGATCCCTTTGTCACTCCATTTGATCTTGATTCCAAGGATCACATCCGCCTCCCCCATGTCTTTCATAGAAAAACTTGATGACAAAAATGCCTTACAAAGGTCAACTGGTTCTTGGTTATTTCCAAAAATTAACATGTCATCAACATATAAACAAATTATCACACCATTACCGATATTGTCAAATTTGCTATATATACACTTGTCTGATTGGTTAAGCTTAAAACCATTAGACAAGACAACCTCATCAAATTTATGATGCCATTGTTTAGGTTCTTGTTTAAGCCCGTACAATGATTTAACAAGCTTACACACCTTATGCTCATTTCCAGGCATAACAAATCCCTCCGGTTGTTTCATATATATTTCTTCTTCCAAATCTCCATTTAAGAAAGCTGTTTTAACATCCATTTGATGGATTACCATATTGTTAATAGCTGCTAAGGCAATCAACAATCTAATTGTGGAGATTCTAGCAGCCGTTGCATAGGTATCAAAATAATCAATACCTTCCTTTTGCCTAAGGCATTGAATTACCAATCTGACTTTATGCATGTCGACAGTACCGTCAACTTTCATCTTTCTTTTAAATATCCACTTGCAACCCAAAGGTTTGCAACCACGCGGAAGATCCGTAAGGATCCACGTGTTGTTTCCCATTATGGAATCCAACTCATCATTGATGGCTTCTTTCTAAAATGACACGTCTCGAGACTCCATAGCCTCCTTAAAAGTCTTAGGATCCTCATCAATATTATAACAATATGCGTATTGAAATCCTACTTCATCTCTTGTTCCTTCCACCAAATAAGTTTGATAGTCGGGTCCAAAAGACTTTGGTTTCCAAGCCCTTTTGCTTCTACGAAGCTCTAAAGGCTCATCTTGAGAATCAACACCATTGTTGTTCTCTACTCCAACAATAGTAGGAGTTATATCTTTCGGCCTCGGTATAGAAGTAAACCGATGTTCATCAAAGATGGCATCCCTTGACTCAATCACAGAATGAACAGCAACTGAATCATTAGGCTCTATAACATAGAACCTATAGGCTTTGGAATGCAAAGCATATCCAATAAATATACAATCAATGCCTCTTTCACCTAAACAATGGCATCATAAACTAGTAAGGGAATGTAAACAACAATGTCAAACTATATCGCAGGAAATTAGAACTTGATATTACTTAGAATCGTGTTGGAACACTTTCCTACAAAAGTTAGTCGACCCTTATTCAATGCCCCGGGTTGTACGAATACCATTGTGAGATAAGACTACGTTTGCCATTTTCTTTTTTGCACCAAAAGAAAAGTATACAATTGGAGTTTTGTAGGAAGTTTTGACACACAAAGATGAAGAATACTTGAATGTGTTTTCAATGTATTCTCTCAAATGATCAAGTATTGTATATTTTCAAAAGTATGTTTTAAAGCATGTAAAACTAGTTTTTATACCTTCTAGGATCAGTATTTGTTGGTTAAAACCGTTTTGTTTTAAGAGACACCTTTGTGGAAAAGTGTTATGAAGAAAACTGTTGAAAAAACTAGAAAAGACACACCAATTCATATTTTCGGGCCACAAGAGGGCGCATATGAAAGACAGGCGGGCGCCTGTGAAGTCCTGAAAAATGAATATGAACATGTTCAAATTTCTGCCTGAAAATTTTCCACAGGCTGGCGCCAGTGTCACAGTTTTTCCAAAACGAAATTTCCGTGTCTTTTAAGTTTGTTTTACGAACTCTACTTGATCATTTACATCCGTAAACTCGTAAACACTTATATGAACGTGCACTCCGCACCTCCAAACCCATAATAGAGTGTTTCGAGTTCACCCATCTTTGTACCAAACCCTTAATTACACTAATGGGCATGGTTATACTTAAATCACCAACACACGGGACGATTTTGCCGAAGAAAAATGAGGATCGCCATTAGTCTGATTATCCTTGTCATCGGTAATTCTCCCCAATTTTAAATCAATTAGAGAGGTAATCTAAAAGTTCAAAGTTCACATCTCATCAGAGGCAAGGAACGCTAAGTCTTTTAAAAACGAGAATTTTATTTCTTATTCTTCTGAAAAGTTTTTCAACAATTTAAATAGCTTACAAAGAAGTATCAAACCACATTAAAAACAATAGGGGAACCGAAGAAATATACTACTTAATACGAAATTACAATCACGACAAAAATACTCACTAAATAAGACTATGATCAAGTCTAACTAATAGAATGTATTTGGGAGAAATTGTATTTATTATTCACACTATAAAACTATACATGATACACTGTTTATATAGGATACAATAAAAGCTTCTAGAGCTTATCTTATCTAGATACAAAATACAAACTATTTATCTTTTACAATTAAATCTATCTTATCAACAATTACAATATTTATTTATTACCACCCCTCAAGTTAGTCGAGGGACGAGACCTAACTTGACACGTTGCTGTTGAAAAGTAGGACGTGGCAACGACTTGGTGAGACAGACAGCAAGCTGATCACTGTCATTAACATGAGTAATACGTAGCCAACCCCGTTGAAATTGATCACGAATACAGTGATAGTCAATAGCGACATGCTTCATGCGCTAGTGAAAAACTGGATTTGCACAAAATTGCGTAGTGCCAAGATTGTCGCAATATATAACCGGAGCTTGGGAGATAGGAAAACCAAGATCATGAAGAAGAAAAGTGACCCAATTCAGTTCAGCGGTTGCGGAGGCAACCGAACGATACTCTGCTTCAGTAGAGGATTGTGCAATGGTAGACTGTTTCTTTGAGCTCCATGATATAGCATTTTTACCCAGATAGAGGACATAACCACTAGTAGAAGAATAATCATCCTTATTACCACCCCAGTCAGCATCAGAGAAGGCATGCAAAACAGAGGGAGACTGACAATAGAGCTGAATACCATAATCAAGACTACCGGCCAAGTAACGCATGACACGTTTGACGTGGGCCCAATGGACATCAGTAGGACAATGCATAAACTGGGAGAGTTTGTTGACGGCAAAGGCTAAATCTGGACGAGTGAAATTGAGATACTCAAGACTGCCCAACACCATACGATAATGAGAAGGATCAGAGAGTGGGGTGCCAGAGTGAACTGTCAGGGTCGAAATATCAGCAGGTAATGGAGTGGCCACTGCGTTAGCCTGATGCATGTTTAACTTGGTCAGAAGCTCAGTGGCATAACGTTTCTGAGATAAAATGCAACCTGCGGAATTTTGAATAACCTCAATGCCAAAAAAATATGATAGAGTTCCAAGATCCTTGAGAGCAAAGCGATCACCGAGGAGTTTAATAAAGTGCTCAAGCGTGGTAGAATCATTCCCTGTAATAATTAGATCATCCACATATACCAAAACATAAAGAATAATACCTCCAGAATTAAAAATGAATAAAGATGTGTCAGCCTGCGCATTCCTGAACTTGCAAGAGAGAAGAAAACCTTTTAGTTCATCATACCAAGCCCTGGGAGCTTGCTTTAAGCCATAAATGGCTTTGCGAAGCTTGCAAACATGAGTAGGGTGGTCAGAACTAACAAAGCCAGCCGGCTGATCCAGATAGACATCTTCGTGAATGTGGCCCTGTAGGAAAGCATTATTTATATCAAGCTGGCGTAAGGACCACCCCTGCGAAAGAGCAAGGGATAAAACAACCCGGACAAAAGTAGGTTTAATCACAGGGCTAAACGTCTCATAGTAGTCAACTCCTGGCCGTTGGGTAAAACCCTTTACAACCAGGCGGGCCTTGTAACGATCAATCGAACCATTTGCATTATGTTTTAAGTGAAATATCCATTTGGAGCCAATGACGTTATAGGAAGGATCAGAGGGGACCAAATCCCAGGTATTATTACGCACCAAAGCGTCGTATTCCTCTTGCATGGCAGTTCTCCATTGAGGATGTTTAAGGGCTTGAGAGATGGTAGTGGGTTCAATGGAATGGGGAGATGGGAGATGAGTGTGGAGGTTGAGCTTTTGAACAGGCTTGTAGATATTGTTTTGAGCCCGAGTACGCATAGGATGGCTGTGAGCAGGAGGAGGTGGTGGGGATGGTGGTGTACTGGGAGGAGAGGACGGTATTGGTTCCGGGGAGAGTTCAGATAAAGGAGAAGGCGAGTTAGGTGGGGGAGTAGGGATCCAATCGGATGGGGGGTGGGAGAGGGAACAGGAGTGGAGACAGGGGATACAAAAGGAAAAACCGTTTCAACGAACTTGATGTGGTGAGAGACATAGAGACGAGAGGCGGAGGTGTCATAACAGTAGTGGGCATGTTGATTTAACGCATAGCCAAGGAAAATACACGGTTTGGAGCGGGGTTGAAGCTTGTGATCAGTATAGGGGCGTAACCAAGGGTAGCAGAGACACCCAAAAACTCGTAATTTGTGGTAGTTCGGGGGTTCATGGAAAATACGTTCATAAGGGGATTGCATGCTAAGTACGGGAGTAGGCATGCGATTAATAAGATAGACAGCAGTGGAGAAGGCATAGGGCCAGAAGGTTGAGGGAAGAGAGGCATTAGAGAGGAGTGCTAAACCTGTTTCGACTATGTGCAAGTGGCGGCGTTCAGAGAGCCCATTGTGTTCAGGTGTGTGGGGAGGTGTGGTAAACAAAGAGATGCCATTAGTGGCAAGATAATCACGAAGAGAGATGAATTCACCACCATTGTCAGTGTATAAAGTTTTAATTATTTGATTAAAATATTTTTCAATTATCGGACGAAAACGAGTAAAAGTAGATGCAACATCATATTTTCTAGAGAGAGGATAAAACTAGGTATAATGTGTATAATGATCAACAAATATAGCATAATATTAAAACCATCAATAGAAAGAACATGAGATGTCCAAACATCACTAAAAAGAATTTCCAGGGGACGGGAGGAGGATAAAGACGAAGAGCCAAAATTCAGTTTATGGCTTTTCTAAACATGAAGAACAATGCGTAAAAGAAGAAGAAATATAATCCAAAGAATAAGTGCTAATAATAGACTGTAAAATAGAACTAGCAGGATGTTCTAAACGATGATGCCACACTTGTGAGGTGGCTTTATTGGACGCAAAAGCAAGCAAATGTGGTGAAGGCCATTCATATAGTCCATTTTTAGCCGGACCACGGAGGAGGATGTGTTTCGTCTGGAGATCCTTCACAAGAAATTCAGACGGTAAGAACTCAATGGATAAATTGTTAGATTTACACAATTGAGAAATAGACAGTAAATTACGGGACATAGTGGGAACACATAAAACATCATGTAAATTGACAGATTTAGATAAAGTAAGAGGGAGAGAGGTGGAACCGGTGTGAGTAATAGGAAGTCCTGTGCCATATCCGATCATAATGTCATCACCACTGTACAGATGATGAAGAGACAAATTTTGGAGGTCCGTGGTAACGTGATGTGTGGCACCGCTGTCGAGAAGCCATGGAGTAACGGAGTCGGAGGAAGGAGCTGAGCCGGGTACGGTGAGGTGGGCCTGGGGTCGAGGAGGACGGGGTCTGTTGGGTGCGACTTGTTGGACCTGATATGCTGAACAAAAACAGGCTGAATGCCCCTGCTCTCTGCACAATTGACACCAGCCCAGGTAAGGACGGCACGGCTTGTAAGTTGAATCAGCCGGGGAGGGAGGCCGAGATTGGGGAGAGGGTGGAGGACCTGTTGTTTGCGGGAAAGGGTGGGAATTAGGCTGTTGTGATGAGGTTCCTCGCCATTGAGGATAATTGGGTCGGGAAAGCAGGCCAGCAGTAGGACGATACGCGGGATGAGCTGTGGCCGGACCAAACAGCGGTGGGGGAGCAACAGCGGCGGCGGTGGTTTGAACGGAGTAGGTGAGCAATTTCTCGTGCAATTATTCAAACGAAATTGCAGAATCACGGGCCTGAATCGCACGAGATAAATCCTTATAATCATCCCCAAGACCCTCAAGAATCAAATTGGTTAAATCATCGGGATCCATCGGCGCGTCCAGTAAAGCTAACTCATCGGCCTGACTTTTTACTTCGAACAGGTAGTCTGATAAGGGCTGGGAACCCTTTTTCATTGCCTTTAAGTTTTGCTTGATGAGTTTAATTCTGCCTCTGGATGGTTTCGCATAAGAATCATAGAGGATGGTCCAAGCTTGCTGTGATGTCTTGGCGGATTGGATGAATTGGAGAACCGTGGGTGAAAGAGAGGAGACGATAAGGTTGATAATTATACTATCTTGGCGTTTCCACAAGGTATGTTTAGGGTTCGGGGCAGAAGCACCATTAGTTTGGATAGTTTTCGGTGGGGCGGCGGTGGTTCCGTCAAGATAGCCGAAAAGATCGTAACCGTTAAGAAGTGTCTCGATTTGCATACGCCATACAGAGTAATTTGTGGGAGTAAGTTTGAGGGGGGTTTGGGTGGCCGGACTGAAGGCTATGACGTTAGAGGAGGAGGAGGAGGAGGAGGCAGATGCCATTGAAGCTGAAAGACAGGTGCAACGAAGAAGATGAAGTCGGGAGAGAAAAAGAAAAGAAAAAAAAAAGGGGAAAAGAGAAATTCGGGAAAATTAGAAGAACTTAACGCAAGAGAAATACGAATGCTCTGATACCATAATAGAATATATTTGGGAGAAATTGTATTTATTATTCACATTATAAAACTATACACGATACACTGTTTATATAGGATACAATAAAAGCTTCTAGAGCTTATCTTATCTAGATACAAAATACAAACTATTTATCTTTTACAATTAAATCTATCTTATCAACAATTACAATATTTATCTATTACTAACAAGGTTTCTTAGATAGATGTAGGCCTGATCATACTTGGTTCGGTCAAATGACAACCCTGGAAAATTCAACTCTCTCAAAGGAGCCATCTTGAGAATCCCAACAAGTCGATCAACCATCCAAACTCGGGCATAATATTGTCTGGATCATATAAGTTTATACGCAAATCAGTCACCTTTTACTGTTTGTGTAGCAACATTAGCTAATGAACCAACAATAATGCATAAACGGGATGAGATCACCTGTCTAATTTGTGTATCTAACTTCGGTGTCTAAGTAAAAACGACGTCGTTTCATGTGTGTTTTATTTCTTGAATAAAATAAAATTAAAATAAAAAAGCAAAACCAAAAAATAAAACACACACGTCGTTTTTATTTAGACACCGAAGTTAGACACACAAATTAGACAGGTGATTTCATCCCTGCATAAACGACCCCTTAAGGGGATGAGATCACCTGTCCAATTTGTGTGTCTAATTTCGGTGTCTAAGTAAAAACGACGTCGTTTTATGTGTGTTTTATTTTTTGGTTTTTGTTTTTTATTTTTATTTTATTTTCTTCAAGAAATAAAACACACATGAAACGACATCATTTTTACTTAGACACCGAAATTAGACACACAAATTAGACAGGTGATCTCATCCCCCCCTTAAGTCCTTAAGTCAATATATACGATCGTTCTCTAGCTAGCCCCTACGGTAAAGGTAACGATCTAAAGGTTTCTGTCCCAAAATCAAATGCAGCAATAAACATACATGAACCGGTGCATAGCACCACTGACACAAATTCCTATCCCAGTGGAAATGATGCCCGAAGGATCGAAATTCCCCATCGAGCCTACTCCATGAATCGTTTCTGAAGCTGTAATTAAACTTCCATACTAAAAGGACTATCTACAAAGTGGCATATTTTGTAATCATCGTTAACAAAATCATAACCAATCGAAACGTTTGCAAACCCGATATTGATGAGACGAATATGGTGTTTTTCTTTGTAAAACCGAAGAATAGAAGGGCAACATGCATGCAACCGTTCGGGAAGTGCCGTTAGAGGGGTTCCATAACACGAATCTTTCGGGTTTTGTATTGATATCCATGAAACAAAACCCCATTGCAGCACCCAATTGGAAACATTTTTTCATCAGAAAAACTAAAATTCAACTCCACTGTTTTAGCTAGATTCGAATTATCCTCGTGAAATTCCACGGATAAGAACCGACGAAGATGATTCATTTGGTGGAGTATAATAGCATAATCGTCATCAGAGCGCGCGATGATTGTTATGATTTTTAACAAAAACCGAACCATCAACCATTCTAAACATACCTTTTCGATACGCAACGGAAACGGATCACAGACTTCACGGGATTTTTTTCAATATACCACCCATTCTATGTGCTATTTGTCAATATACCACTTTAAGGCAATTTTGGTTCTCGCCGAAAAACGCAGATCTTCACCCTCGCCACATGAATGTGCACAATCTTAGTAAGACACAAATCCTATTGGGTTTCCTTCCCATTAGGGTTTAGAAAGGCGTCGCCGAAAACAATGGAGACGCTAAAAACGCGAAAAACGCCGGAAACGTGGAGTGGTATTTTGACAATGGAGTGGTAGTCCAACAAACGGCATTTCTCAAAAATGGTATTTTGACAAAGTTCCCGAGATTTCACCGGCAGCCTAAGGAATACTTCGTAGAGCAGCTCCTCTGGCAATTGGATTGGAGAAATTCGGCATGGTTGATCTTTGTTGCAATGGTTTACATTTGTGGATGATTCTGAAATCTCTTCTCGGCACATATTTGGATCGTTTCTCTGCGTTAGGATCAGGATCCTCGCAAGTTTGTTTGATGAAAGGCTTCACAAAAAAGGTTTGAGTACGCTTCTAACCTAATTATATACGAGTAATGATACTGACACGACCGTTGTGATACTGAAACGCCACCACGCGTAATCTCACACCGCTGATTCTTAATATAGACTCATTGATCATCATTACTCCATCATGACCAATGTTGTCAGAGATATTATCATGACACAATTGTTTGTGGTTCTATCATCATTATTCAATTTGAATAAAGATAATAGTAACTACCACTCCTCTATTGTGCCCTAATAGTTCAAAAAACATTATCTTATCATATATTTTCAAGGAAAAAACCGTCAATTGACCCGACCCAAACCCGAAAAAATAACACGCACAACCCTGCCTTGAAAGAAAGAAAGAAAAAAATAAAAGTAAAAAACAAAAAAATTCACCCCACGATTCTTCTTTTTTTTTTTGAGGAAAACCCCACAATTCTGAACTTCCCCTCCCCACTCTTCCAATAACCTCTCTAACATCCGTTCCCCAATCTTCTTCATATGACCACTCTTTTTGGTGCATTTACTTTCATTGTTTCATATACATTGAAGATCATTTTTTCCCGGTTTGAAAAAAGAGGTGTTTCTAGAAAATTTGAATGGATTGGATGAAATCGATGATGACGGAAAGTTCACCGGCGACTAGGCGATTGCATAATTTCATCTTGCCTTTTGATTTGAAATAGGGGAATTAGAGACAGTTGCGCTGCGGGAAATTCGAATTGGATGAAGAAATTTCGGCCGCCGTCGACGACCACGGCCGTTGTTTTTCTTCAATGGAGGTTTCTGATTCCTTGAACAAAAGGAAAAAGAAAGAAAAATTCATTTACGACCCATCTCTGGTTTCTTCTGATTTCCGCCGCCAATCGGGTTTTAAGAAGGTGGGTTTCGATGTCAAAGCTGTTACTTTTACTCCTCCGCCCGCTAAGAAATTCAAATCATCGGAGAACGGTGGTGGTGAAGCTGCTGATGATGATGATGGAGGTGATGGGATTGCAGCAATAAGGGAAAAACTTATAAGTGATATCCGAATTGCTGCTGATAAGCTTATTTGGAACTAGGATATGGAGACGCCGGTGGAGGAGCAATATTTCAATAATAACTCATCCTCGCCGGAGAATGAGTTAAGATTCAACAATATATTTGGGGTAAGCGTTTTGTTTTGTTGTAATGCCTCATTGAGTCTGTTTTTATCCTTTGAACTTTTCAAGTCCAAGCGTCCCTTTTTTGTTGCCTTCTTTTCTGAGGTGTTTGCAATTCATTGTTCATAGGCCCAATGACATGTTTTGGCATTGTTTTTCTTGGTTTCTGATTTTTTAAAGTTTATTCCTTTTCATTTTCCGAATTAAAGCTTTCCTAAATAATTGTTCTACTTGCTGAACAGAATAGGTTGTGTGTAGTGATAAGGATTAATATATGAAGAAATCTAACTGGATAAGATTCATAATTTATACAATACAGTTGACTGAATATTAGAATAAGTTTATATCAACAAAATGTATGTTGGGGCACCAAAAATGATAGATATGAATAGGAAGAATATTCATGAAATGTACTCCTATGTTGGATACCAAAATAGACAGAAATCTGTTTTTTTTCCCGTTCCCAGTCCCTAAAAGGCTGTGGTGATATTGCTGTTACCTGGTTTTGTGGTTATCCATTACCCAGTATTTACAGAATATGTGTAAAATCTTTGACTCTTGCAGAGCTTTTCACGAGTATGTCGCACCGCAAGTTTGAACACCCAAGACATGGTTCTTTGGGATTTCTCCCAAGAAAGCGTGCAGCCCGTCGTAGAGGAAAAGGTTATTACCATTTATTTTTATAACTCCCAAGTATTGACTTCTGTTACTCGGGATATATACAATCCATCTCATGTTTACATGTCATGTCCTCCACATTTTTCTCCATCCATTTGACACTTTTGGGCTAAGGTGTTTTGTTGTTGTTGTAGAGTAGTCCTATAGCGACTCTTCCACCTCATTATGTAAAGTTAATAACGAATAATGCTTTCTTCATTTGGCATTATTGCTGTGTATAATTCTTACTGTTTTTATCTTTCAGTGAAAGCCTCGCCCCAAAGATGATCCAACAAAACCCTGTAGTCTGTAGACTCACTTCTTTCCTCGGCTACAAAGCTGGGATGGCACACATTGTCCGAGAAGTTGAAAAACCTGGGTCAAGTGAGTTAAACATGTTATTGATGTCCTTTTCATTTCCATACAGTGTGTTAATCTATGGTTATGTTTAATCTCTGCGCATGTTTAATTTTACTTTGCTTTTCTTCAAACGGAAGGAAGTTATTATTACAAATGTTAAATTGCATAGCCTAATTTTCCCCAATCAAAGATATAACTTTAGCTATATACGTTTCTTTTCTGACACTATATTTGTATCATCTTAATCTACAGTTGCACAAGAAGGAAACATGTGAAGCAGTTACGATCATTGAAACACCTCCAATGATTGTTGTCGGTTACGTTAAGACACCCCGTGGCCTGCGTTGTCTTAACACTGTGTGGGCTCAGCATCCCAGTGAAGAGGTTAAGAGGAGGTTTTACATACACATATATGAATCATGCATATTCAGTAGTTGGCAACTTAAACATAACATATCAACACTACTTAAATGTGTATTGATTGACATTGAACACATTTATACTTTTATCTTTCATTGTAACCGGACATGTTTGTCGGATTTTATTTCCATTCACACCATCGTTTTCCTATGTTTTCATGTTTCCCTATAGCTCTTACAATATTATAATATCCAAAATAATTGTCGTGCACATTTATGATAGGTTACACTTTTCTTTTCATTATTGCACAAATTAAATTTATTCTATGTTTTTATGAATAATATCAATTTTTTATATGTTAGTTTCTTTAAACACAACATTTTTTCATAATATATTATTTTTCTTCGATGTTTACTTTTTAAGTTTAACGTTATCCGCAGATCGTGACGCTTTCTACTAAGTATATATATATATATATATATATATAAGGTCTGCTTATATCAATTTGAATAAAGATTTTATAAAATATAAACAAAAATCTTTTAGAAAAGAAAAAATATAAATTAGAGTAATGATACAAAGACATGGTTGTTGTACATGCACAGCAGTAATCTGTGATGATCAGCACAGTTTGATTATAATGAGTCTAAATTAATCATTATGTAAACTAACATAATCAATAGTATGTATCATCATTGTTGTACTACATATCAGAAGATGCGTAAAGCGTTGTCAAGTATCATTACTCTTATTCAAATTGACATATATACATAGCAGCAGACTTTTTATATATATACTAGTGAACGTCAGCCGTCTGCAAGCATGACGCGGCGCCTAACAACATAAATCGTTACCAACGATAACATCAAAGAATAGATCTTCAACGTGAAATAAATCGCGTAAAAAACCGTAATATAATTCAAGGCACAAGACAAATAGAAAGAACCAAACATATCACATTCTCTGCAAGCTACCGAAAGTCCGGTTTTTTTACCAAGGGAAAAAAGAAACAGCGGTAAGAAAAGGGGAAAAAATGAATCGAGAACTTACACATTTGATAAATAAAAAAAATACACGGTTTTTAATTGTTGTGTCGAAATCGAATCAAAATCGAAAATTTTCGGTTGATTGAAATCTAAAACTGAATCCGCAATGTCTGTTGGAGGTAATAAAAATAAACCGTATCGAAATATACACTTTGTTGTGTATATTCAATTGTTGTGTCGAGATCGAAGCGAGAAATCAAAATTTCCGGTTCATTGAAATTTAAAATCGAATCCGCGATCGCCTATCGGAGATACTAAAATGAATCGATCGAAATATATACTTTGGTTCGATGTACGTAACGTAAGTCGAATTAAAAATTTTGGTTTATATATAACGCTACAAAATTCCGGTTATTATCGAAGGAAAACCAAATAAATGATGTTTTAAAAAAAATATTTGATAAAAAAAATACACGGTTTTATTCAATTGTTCTGTCGAAATCGAAAATTTTCGGTTGATTGAAATTTAAAAATGAATTCGCACTGTCTGTTAGAGGTATTAAAATTGAACCGTATCGAAATATAAAATTTGTAGTGTATATTTAATTGTTGTGTCGAAATAGAATCGAGAAATCAAAAAAAATCGGTGGATTGAAATTTAAAATCGAATCCGCATCGTCTCATTGGAGATCTTAAAATGAACCCTATCAAAATATATACACTTTGTTGTGTATATTCAATTGTTAATGTCGAATCGAATCGAGAAATCGAAAATTTCCGGTTGATTGAAATGTAAAATCAATCTGCGTTGTCTGGAAGGCACTAAAATGAACCAGTATCAAAATATACACTTTTGTTCGATTGATGTAACGGAGGGTCGGGAAAAAATCGGTTTATATATAACGACATAACCGATATCCCGGTTTTTACCGGGCGGGGAAAAAATGACCAGTGTCGAAATATACACTTTGTTGTGTATATTTAATTGTTAATGTTAAAATCGAATTGAGAAAGCAAAATTTTTTATTGATTGAAATGTAAAATCGAATCAAAATGCCTATTGGATGCACAAAAATGAACCACTTTGGTTCGAATTATGTAACGGAGAGTCGGAAAAAAAATTGGTTTATATATAACGAGATAAATCAAAATCCCCGTTTTTACGAAGGAAAGAAAATTGAACCAGATCTAAATATACACTTTGTTGTGTATATTCAATTGTTAATGTCGAAATCGAACCGAGAAATCGAAAATTTCCGGTTGATTGAAATGTAAAACTGAGCCGCATTTTTTTGTTGGAGCGACTAAAATGAATCATGATCGAAATATACACTTTTGTTCGCTTTATGTAAAGGAGAGTCGAAAAAAAAAAAGCGGTTTATATATAACGAGATAACCGATATCCTGTTTTTACCGAAGGAAAAAGAAAATTAACCGTGATTTAAATATACACTTTGTTGTGTCAAAATCGAATCGAGAATTCAAAAAAATTGGTTGATTGAAATGTAAAAGCGAATCTGCACTTTATCATGGGATGCTTCAAAAAATGAACCACTTTGGTTCGATTTATGTAACGGAGAGTCGGAAAAAAATCGGTTTATATATAACGAGATAACCAAATCCTTGGTTTTTACCGAGAAGGAAAGAAAAATGAATCAGATCGAAATATACACTTTGTTGTGTATATTCAATTGTTAATGCCGAAATCGAAAATTTTCGGTTGATTGAAATGTAAAACCGAATCCGCATGTTTTATCATTGGAGGTACTAAAATGAACCAATGTCGAAATATACACTTTGGTTAGATATGTAACGGAGAGTCGAAAAAAAAATCGGTTAATATATATAACGAGATAACCGAAATCACGCTTTTACCGAAGGGAAAGAAAGAAAGAAAAAAAACTGCTGGAAAAAAATGGTAAAAAAAAAAAAAGCGTTATCGAAATATACACTTTGTTGTGTCGAAATCGAATCGAGAATTCAAAAAATTTGGTTGATTGAAATGTAAAAGCGAATCATGATTATCATTGGATGCGCAAAAATGAACCACTTTGGTTCGATTTATGTAACGGA
This sequence comes from Gentiana macrophylla, assembly GCA_026214975.1. NCBI lineage: Eukaryota > Viridiplantae > Streptophyta > Magnoliopsida > Gentianales > Gentianaceae > Gentiana > Gentiana macrophylla. Next base: position 132,096,675 of record CM047806.1, read on the forward strand.
GTCGGAAAAAAAAAAAAAATCGCTTTATATATAACGAGATAACCGAATCTCTGGTTTTTACCGGTGGAAAAAAATGAACCGTATCGAAATATACATTTTGTTGTGTATATTCAATTGTTGTGCCGAAAGCGAATCAAGAAATCGAAAATTTTCGGTTGATTGTAATGTAAAACTGAATCGGCACTGTCTGTTGGAGGCACTAAAAATGACCCGTATCGAAATATACACTTTGGTTCGATTTATGTAACGGAGAGTCGAAAAAAAGGAATCGACTTATATATATAACAAGATAACCGAAATCACGGTTTTTACCGAATTAAAAAAAAAATGCTGCCAAAAAAAATAAAAAAATGCTGCAAAAATATTATTAAAAAAATTTTTGTCTTGGCGTGTCACCACACAGCATGCTATCGCGTGGCCTTGCTGATGCAGATCCGCATCGCAGTGACACACCACACAAAAACCTCCCCATATTGAATACTGCTGCATGTGATAGGCTATAAAAAAGTAACCTTAAATACTTCACATACCTGCTGTGGCATTAATTTTTTTGCCCCGTGTATACCAGCTGCCCACAACATATATATTGGTAAAAAATCGACTGTGGAAAGGTCGAATGTTATTATGATGTCCCGAAAATAGATTCGATGTGATGTCGATACCAAATTTTTTTTTTGTTTTCGAGGCACTATGATGACATTCAACTTATGAAAAATTGAATTTAACCTCAGCATTGGAATTTGAAAAATATTGAATGTCCATTTTCAAAAATCGACTGAACTATGATGTCACATGATGTCACAGTACTTTTACTATGGAGCCAATGACAACATAATTTTCTTTAAAATTCAGAGCAATCACATTCAAAATATATAGTGATACTTACAAAGTGATCTATTTTCGAGACGCCACAGTCAGATCACTGGAAGGTCGAAGAAATCGGATAATCGAACATATAACAATGGGAAGCCAAAAAAAACCGTCTTGCTAGTCTAGTCTAGTCTTTGGCACAAGAAAGTGAATTTCGACACGGAAGCTCAACATTCAATCATAGCACAGGTCGAATGTTCATTTTCGACCTATGTAAAGTCAAATCTTGCCCGTGTGGTGTCGCGTTAGATTCATTGTGGTGTCAATAACAACGCAATTTTCTTTACGACTCAATCCAAAACAAATTGTGACAGGTTGTAAAGCGAATCTACTTTTCTACTTCCACAACGACATTAACATTTAGGAAGTTCAAATACAAGGTCTGCATCAGACTTGGAAAACGTCGTACGTCCATTTTCGACTTCCGTAAAATCAAATCTTGCCCGAAATGTGGTGTCAATAACAGCCCATTTTCCTTACAATTTAAAATTAAGAGCTATCACAATCAAGACAAATTGATTTATGGAGTAGTTAGTTGTGTTGTAGGTTTGCATTCACATGAAATTTGTTTGGTCACAAGAAAGCACATTTTTTTCTAACTGTAAAATAGTGTGGTCTCATATATAAATAGACAGAAATTGGAGGTCTAGCTACATGACAAAATTGGTTTTTAATTTAACACCAATTTTTCTGAAATTTAAATGAATCCTCCTTCTGTAGCAGATAGTAAGCTCAAAGCAAAAGTGGAAGTTATAAAGGATAAAAATGGAATTGATCAAGTTTTGCTTCAGAATCCACGTGGAGCTTCTGCATTGGTCAGATCATTTTGACTTAATTTTGCTGAGTATTTGCATTTAAATTTGCTTGATAAATGGTATTTATGGTAGTTAAGTGTTTGATTATATGTTGTTTAGGTTAGTTTGCATGGAGGGCAGGTACTGTCATGGAAGACAGATAAGGATGAAGAATTATTGTTCATGAGTAACAAGGTGTAGTTTCGGGGTAATTCTTAAGTGCTAAGTTAGTATGTAGAGTTAGATTACGTGGATCAATATAAACCATACAGTTTTATTCTGGAATAAAATCAGATTGATCCACGTAAGCTAACTTCACAAATGGAGTTAGCACTCAAGACTTACTTGTAGTTTTGAATCCTTTTTATGACGCTACTTGTCTTCTTTCCTTTACGGTGTATGATAACGGCATCACACTAAATCTATCAATGTAACAACACAGTGACGATTGACTTTTTAAAAGTCGAATTTCGATCTTGGAAACCTTTTTCTGCCAGACGATTGGGTGAAAGTCGATCCTAAGGATAAGAATAGAGATTTAAAAAGTCGATTGTTTGCGTTAGGGTGACGTTAAAAACATTCCTCCTTTCTCTTATGATAAACTAGGCAATCATTATTAGCATTGACACCACATCAAACCACTGGCGGATCTATGTATTGAAGGGTGGGGTCATGTGATCCCACTGAGATTCGAGAATTTTTTTATTAAAACGAAGTAGTTTTTATGTTAAAAAATATAGTTTTATAGTTAAAAGAATATATCTTTAGGTTCCGATGACCCACATGAGCAAATTTTTGGATCCGAAATATAGTTTTAAGCTCCGCCCCACTGAACTAACTTTCTGAATCCGCCTCTGCATCAAACGTATCATAGTATCCCACATTACTACCGCACCACATATCATCGACCTTTTTGAAGTCGATTATAGACTCTATAATAAATTTTTAGAAGGTAATCATAATGCTCGATCTCTTAAACATCGATTTTAAACCATATAGTCGACTTTTGAAAGGCCGCATATGTGTGATATGTGAATAAGTTTTTAAAGAAATCGAATCGCGTGAGGAACATGAATCGATGTTGTTTTATTGGATTGATTAATAAGCGATACAACGTCCACTCTTTTTATATAGAAATAAATAAGATAAATACATTTATTTAAAACTAAATATAAAACTACTATTTTATCCTAAGGTGATTTAAAAATAAAATAATAATCTTTTATTCAAACTATTTATCTAAAATCAACTTTATCTCCTTTTTGACAACAATCCACATCTCTTTGAATTTTATCTTCTATTACCCTCCCTCAAACGAGGCCGGGTTTGGAGGCCGAGTTTGTCTTTGCATATTTTGTAGGGCATCTCCACTCCAGAGGCTTTTCCAGAGTCCATTAGTTACGATGTTTTGGAGGACATCTCCACTCCGGCTGTTTTCCGAAATCCATAGTTGTGATGTTTTGGATGGTATCTCCACTTCGGTTGTTATTCCGAAGTCCATAGTTGTGATGTTTTTGGAAGGCATCTCCACTCCGGTTGTTATTCCGAAGTCCATAGTTGTGATGATATATGTTTGACTTCCTCTCGGCACACGTATGTCCGGCTCCTCCGAGAGTTTGCATTGATTGTGGATGGTTGATTCTGGTTGAATCTTGAATGACTAGATATCGGTCTCCAATTGTGACCACCGCACTAGATGTGTATTTTTTATTTTATTTTTGTCACCTGGACAAATAGACATAGAAAGAATGGCAAAAAGAAGGAATAATATATTACAAATATAAATAAATCTAAGAAAATACACTCTTTTGAAGATGAAAAATGGATGACGCAAGGAAACAACGATGAAAGATGGATAAATTTTTTTTTTTTTCATATAAACTAATTTGCACACGGCATAAAAAAATAAAAATAGAAGCTGTTTGGGTAAAGAAAAAAAGAAAAGGGGCGTCATATGGGGATGCTGAAGCATGGGTTAATTGGGTGCAAGAGTGTTGTGTTTTTTTTGTTTTTTTTTTTTTTTTTTTTTTTTCTTTCTTGGCGTTTTTTTGGATATGTTTGAAGGAAAACTGTGGTTGAATTGAGTTTGCATGGATGAAATTTGAATTTGGTAGGTTTTTATATTAAAATAAATTGAAAAGGTGGAAATTTGCTTCGTTTCTTTTTTTGGGCGCGGAAGAACTGAATCTAACAGGCGAGGATTGATTCACCATTATAAGATTTTCAACCTCACCCCTAACTCCGATACCATAAAGAAATCAGAATGCGTGAGGAAACATGAACTGATGTTGTTTTATTAGATTGATTAATAACTGATATAATGTCCACTCCTTTATATAGGAAATAAATAAGATAAATACATTTATTTAAAACTAAATATAAAACTACTATTTTATCCTAAGATGATTTAAAAATAAAATAGTAATCTTTTATTCAAACTATTTATCTAAAATCAACTTTATCTCCTTTTTGATAACAATCCACATCTCTTTGAATTTTATCTTCTATTAGTTTTATCGTAATGTCTTTAAAGACTCTCTAAAACTAATAACCCCTTAACTTAATCAGGCAAACTTTAAACCCCCTGCAGCTGTTAGAGGAGGGATTTCAATATGCTTCCCCCAGGTACTTGCTATTCATTATTATTCATAACCATTTTCAGAGGTGGATCCACATTATAGTATATGGGGTCCCCGTTAAAATATATTTTCCCATTCAAAAATATAATCGTCAGTTGATTTTTGACGCGTATTAAGGAGCGATAACTAATCGATTTTACACTATCATGATGAAATTACCCATTCTTTACACTGCAATTGACCGAACAAGGGCTAGAGGGTAATTTAAATCATGATAGTGTAAAAATTCGATTAGCTTATCGCCCACTAATATAATAAGCAAAATCAACGATGACATATATTTTAATTTATGAAGTAATGCTCTACATTTTACCTATAAAAAATATTTTGGACATTCGTGAGAAAAAATATTTACTTAGAAAAAGATTTACGGACCCCGCTGAACATTATTTCTGGATCAGTCACTCATCATTTTCCTTAATCAAAATCAAACAAAATAAGTTTGAGGATTTCATGTTTTTTTTTTTTTTTTTTTTTTTTTTTTTTTTTTGGATTTTTAGTTTGGAAGTTGTGGTTCATTGGATAGAAATGGGTTTGCCAGAAATAGAATGTGGGCTATTGATGACAATCCTCCGCCTTTAGGCCCAATGGATTCTGACAACAAGGCCCATATTGATTTACTACTTAAATCATCAGAAGCTGTTCTTAAAATCTGGCCCCACATGTATGTCTTTTGCTTCTTTGGACGGGTAATTCTGATGCAAGAACTTCGTATTATATCGGATCGTCGAAAGACCGTCACGTGTATAATAAGACAAAACGGTTTTGTCTCCTTATATTTGTAGCAGTAATCCGACGGTCCGTTTTAATAAAAAATTCATGCATCAGAATTTTCCCTTCTTAGACATGATCTTGTCCTAAATTTGATCAAGGATCGAGTTCTATTGACATCACGCAAAACTTATTATGACGACATATTACTATGACATTTTGAAAGTTGATTATATGGTCGATAATCGGCTTTTAAAAGGTCAATAAGTCGATTATATATGGTCTATAATCGACTTTTTAAAAGGTCAAATGTGTGATGCCTACGTTGAAAAGATACAATGTAGAACCACACGTGTTGTAATGTGTGTTTTGCATTGCATGCAGAGATACCACCTGAAATTTCACTTGTTGTAAAAGCAAACGACACATTACGGTCAATGGCGGATCTACACTTACTAGGAAATTGTTTTTGGCTAGACATATCTAGTGTACCATAATAAAATACGATTAAATCCCGTCGTTGTTTGAACTAAAATCTGGTAAATTTTATACAGTTTCGAATTTCGTTTGAGGGTGGCTGTGGATATAGATGGAAGCCTAAGCATGACATCACGTGTAAGAAATGTGAATGGCAAGCCATTAAGCTTCTCAATTGCTTATCATACCTACTTGTCCATTTCAGACATAAGGTAAACATTCAATTCCAAAAATCTCATAATTCATGTCATTATAGAAGTCAAAGATGATGGAATATATTTAGGAGAAAGTTGTTAATGACATCACAACAAATCTACTTCAGGCGTCACAGTGATTTCAACCTCTCTATAGTCGAATATAAAATCAAAATGACCTGGAGAGGTCGAAAACAAAGTTCGACATCTGCAAAGTCGATTTCGCCTGAAGTGTGTGCAGTGGCGGAACCAGAAAAAAATTTCGGGGTGGTCTTGGTATATAAACTGCAAAGCTAAAAAAAATCCGGGAAAAAAAATAAAGAATGTTGGTAGTGGGATTTGAACTTACAACCTAGAATTATGGAGACTGAAAAGAGTTCGTTCTTAAACCACTAGGATATAAGGTCTTTTGTTTAAAAAAAAGACACATAACATACTAATATTAACACTTCTACTAATACAAAACTAAAAATTTGGGGGAGGGCTTGAGACCATATGGAGGGGGTTTAACAATATTTTGGGGGGGCTGAGACCACCCTAGCTATAGGATGGTTCCGCCCCTGAGTGTGTGTAGTGTCTCGGTAGATTTAGTGTTGTGCCAATTACAATGTCCTGTATTTAGGGCAGTTGTTAACGACTCCACATCAAATCTACTTTGAAGGCAACACAGTGAGTTTCAAAAATTCGAATATATGCTCAACATTCGGTTACTAAAACTAGTTATACATGTTGGTTATAAACAGTTTAGCGGCAATTTTCTATTCATTTTGGTTATTGGTTCTGTTTTTTATTCAATTCGGTCATGGATAACTTATAGAGTTTAACCGTAACCGAAACGAAATTTTCTATTTCTTTATATTATTAACCAAACCGAATGACTTCGGTACGGTTTCCGTATAATCTGTATCCATGTACACCTCAACTTACTTACTTTTCATTGATTTTATCTAATAAATTTTTAATTTTTTTTTTGTAACAGTGAAGTGAGGGTTGAGGGATTGGAGACCCTTGATTATCTTGATAATATGTGCCAGAGAGAGCGTTTCACAGAGCAAGGAGATGCCTTGACATTTGAATCTGAGGTGATTTTTCTTCTGTGATATCCCATGTTGGATGCGGAAGAAACGCATTAGACATAAATGTTTTATCAATTCGGATTAGCCTTTTTGACCACCAAACAAGGACGATAGTCTAAACAGTTACCCGGTGTTTATGGCTCATTTAGCGCTACCTGATCCGGTGTTTTGTGGGCGTTTGTTACATCTTGTTGTAACGCCCAGAAACTAGGCCCTAGTGGCGTTCGTGGACTCATCGTTTTCCTTCGGCCTAGAATGATACCTAAGACATACTTCATTGAATTGTTTTCATTTTTCTTGCAGGTGGATAGAGTCTACCTTAGTTCATCAGATGTGATAGCAATCTTTGATCATGAAAAGAAGAAAACCTTTGTAATAAAAAGGGATGGACTCCCTGATATAGGTAATATTCTCTCTTCCATTATTAGATTTTGAAACTCGAGATCGGCTCGATTTATTATTTAAATAGCTCGACTCAAGCTTGAACTCGGAAAAAAACCGTATTAACACTAAACGAGTCAAGTACAACACGAATAGCCCGGTTTACTTAAGTTCGACTTTGTATTTTTGTACATGAATGGCTTACAGTGGTTTGGAATCCATGGGATAAAAAGTCAAAAGGCATAGCAGACATTGGAGATGAAGAATACAAGCATATGCTTTGTGTTGATGGAGCTGTCATTGAAAACCCTATCATTTTGAAGCCAGTTGAAGAATGGAAAGGAAGATTGGATTTATCTTTGGTTGCATCATTCATATAAAATAATCAGATTTTAAGCCGTAAATGACCGTGAAATTCTGCTGCAGAGTGTCCGTAACGAGGAGATTCGTTGTTCTCCGATCAAAACACTACATGCTACTGATTTTTATTTTTTTTTTCTTTTTTTGTGTGTTTGTGTGTGTGTCCATAGGAGTAAATGGGTCCACTTTAATTCCTGCGTTAAAAATAAAATACTCTATAAATTATCTATGTAAAAATATTTCTGACCCCGTAAAAAAATTTACTTTGTAAAATATTTACTGAGATTCGTTGATTATAATTTCTGATCCGCTAAATTCGGCCTACATGGTAGCTTGCTTAATGGTTGAGTTGCAATAGAAACTTGTGTCCCAGGTACTTTCTTGCTTGTACGAGGATATTCTTTGATATCTGATCGATCAAAACACAATATGTGATTTGATTTTTGTGTGTTTGTGGCGGTGTGTTTTCGTTTTCTGGACTTGTTTCTTATGTGTTTGATATTACGAATCGTATTTTTTATTGGATAAAGACAAATCTACTTGTTAAGAGTAGAATTTCCTCTAAATGATGCAGATGTAAGCAAGACTCCCAAAGTAAATTCTCAAATTTTATCCCTAAAATAATATAAAATAATACATATATCTATTTTACAACATCTCAATTCAAAAACCTTTACAACAGCATCCCTATCCTTATCCCTATAACATTTCAAATAATATTAAATAATACATATTCTACCTCACAACCCTATTTATACACATTAAATATTTATTATTTCACTCCAAAGAAGATCCCTATCCCTATCCCTATAATTTTTAACAATTAAATATGTTTAGTAAGAATTGAATAGTGCATCCCCACAAGTAGGGATGCACTGCTTATATCCGTAAAAATAAATAGGGATAGAATCTCATTGTAGGAGCTATTTGAGAGTGTAAAACTCTATTTTTTTATCTTCATTTTAGGATAGAAAGACCGTATAGAAACCTTCAGAGTGCTTCTAACATGTTGCACATTTTATGAAAGGCGCCTATTAAAGTCACTATACCTTATACCGACCTAGTGCGGCATTAAACTTCAGCTTATCGTCGAATCGTCGAATTTATATTCGATTTTTTTGTGACGCCCAAAGTATGTCGGTGTGGTGTCTTTATCAATTTGTCAACACATATACACTTGTCATACAACACACGTATCGCCGTGGACAAAAATTTAAGGCTATATTCTTACCCGCACTTCCTCCATGCATGAACCGTTACAAGTATTAATCTATATATATAACAAGACAAATACTAATTTGTCTACTTGTACATATGTCATACCAGGGACGGCTCCGAGATTTTGACAATGGGGCCGGGTTAGAAATTTGTCAATTTTTCTTGTCTCTTAATTAAACATAAGGTTGTATATTTAATTTTCTACAGCTAGTTATAGGTCAAAATATAAAAACAGCGGGTCAATACATAATATTTAATGGGTCAATTTTACATATATGTATGTTTACAAAATAATGCCAACTAATTATACCAATCATTTTAATTTTTTAGGGGTCGGCAGCCCCGCTACCTATATAGGTAGAGACGCCCATGGTAATATATCTAACGGTTCGATGCATATGAAGTGTCTCCGGATAAGAATCTTTCAATTTTATAATATACTATCTCCGTCCTAAATTATAAGTCGTTTTGGACTTTTCACACAGATTAAGAAAAATCATAAATGAGTTACTTTTTTAATATTTCAAGCAAAATAGTGCATTGGTTTTTGGGATTGACTTATAATATCAGATTATTTAAGATAAAAATGAAAACAATGCATTAATGATTGCAGACGGAATGTGAGAACGAACATATTATATTATATGACGTAAGAAAAGAGGCAAAAAAAACTTATAATTTGGGACGGAGGTAGTATGTGTTTTAGAAATGTTATATGTAATATATTATATATGAATCATATCAATCCATTTTTATTCTCTTTTGCATAGAATATAACACGATATTTGATACGGTCTTTCTACAATGGGTTGAAAATTAATTTCTTAAAACATGAAGTGTAACGTCCGTTCCCGGACACCGAGTCCATATCCCGAAAAGGACCGTTCGGCACATATAATATTAAATAAATCAATATTATATTTAAGCATCTACTACGTCGTATCGAGTTTAGCATTAGCAGAAGCTAAAAGACTCGGGTAAATTTTTCTTTCAAAACAAGAATACAAATACAACATTGTAAAGATAGAAAGATAACTTAAACAACAACGATAAACTTACAACCGTACGATGTCTAATAAAAGTACATCAACTTAATTTACATCAAGTTTGAAAGTAAAGAACAACATGCCGTTAAACAAAGTACGACAAAGTATAGAACGTAGTCTATCACAACTCAAAGTAGATAAAAAAAATAAAAAAAAACATTGAGGTAACATCCTCAAAAATCGTCCTCGAAATCCTCATCGAAGTCTTGTTCCATCTGTTCATCTTCTCATCCCCAAACACACAAACAATATATATTCGAGGTAAGTACAAAGGTACTTTGTACAAGATAGAAACTATTGTATTAAACAAGTATATAAAGTGTTCATTATGATTATTAGATCATCTTTATAAAACCAACTCAATCTAGGGTTCATTTCATGCTCATCAACATGTCATGACTAAACGTTTCTAACTTATCTTTGTTATACCCGCATCCAAGAGCACTACGCATGATGTATATCCACCACGAGATATCGTTTGCAACCTAACAATGGATCAAACTGATAGCCACGGGTTTAACCTGATAATGCACGCATTCGGCGAAGTCCCTCTACCATTCAGCCGCTTATAGGCCAGTAGAGATATTCACTTTTACTGACCGCCCACACGTCGCAATATAGCCTTGTGCCTAACCAAGAATGGCATGGTATTTATTCTTTTACTACACAATATGTATTTATTAGTCATTAACTAACCACCTAAGTGTTTTCAGGGCAAGCTCTCCTTAACCAACTCTACTCCATTTCTTAGACATTTAGACACAACGTCCTATCACGTACAGACCTTGGAGGATACTAATCCACCAAAGCACAAGCCAATTATGCTCTTCCAACGGTCCCGAACTTCAACTCCCTTTAAGAGTACATTCGGTGCCGGAACTAAACGCATCAGAAACTCATTCAAGGCATTTTCATCTTTATTTAGTGTTATTAGATCAAGAACCAACACTTAAAACCCAACAAATAGCTCAAAACATCATTTTCTCCAAAACAGGAGCAATGCGTGCGCATTCCTCATTCGGGATCTTGCTGAAAGACTCTGTTTGCCCAATGCGTGCTCATTGCCTACAATGCGTACGCATTGCATGTACAACAAACATCCTGAATCAACCTGAAGCAGGAATGCGTGTGCATTCAAGGGAATGCATGCACATTCGACCTGCTGAAAAACATCCTGTACAACTCTGAACCAGCAATGCATACGCATTCCACATGTACAAGCACTAAACATGATTTTCAACACTTCTCTCGATTCTACAACTCATCCAACATGTTCTTCATCAAATTAAACACCAAAACAGCAGCAAATAAGATACTTTAACATACCATATCATAGCACATTGGTCTATCATCAAAACACATGGAATTTTGCACCAAACCAATTCCAATTTCATAACTAAACCTTATGATACTTGAAAATTAACACAATAGGAAGATCTTTTACCTTTCCCAAGCACAAAACACAACAAAGTTGAAGAAAAGACTGCAACAACACCTTCAACTCCAACAAAACCCTATTTGATCCACAACCAATTCGAGAACTAGTTAGGATCAAGGTTTATAAACATCTATAACTACGAATTGCACCAAAGGACATCAAACTTGATCAAAACTGCCCTTAGGCCGACTTTCATACCCTAGTAAAACTTGATGAACTTAGTATCAACACGATCCTTGTCTCCTCACGAATCCGGTGATCTACTTTGATCCAAAACCATCAAGAAATCACTTAGAACTTGAAGAAGAAGTTTTGCCTCTCACTATTGCTCTCAAACTTGCAGGCAAACTCTATTCCAACAAAATCCGAAATTTGTGACTTAGTGGGAAGGTTATTTTTTCCAAATAAAACCTCCCACTAACCTATTACCCATTAAATCCTTTACTTTCTCTTAATTACAAATCAGACCCCACAACTATATATATATAACATGTAATATAAATATATATATATATATATATATATATATATATATATATATATATATATATATATATATATATATATATATTAGATTATATTTTCTTTATTCCATAAATACAATGATATCTAATATTTCGTTTTAAAACGACACGCCTCAGATTTTCCTAAAAAATCAAAATATTACATGAAGGGTTCAATAATGCAAGCTTTTGCTTTTTATCGATGGATTGATTTATCCCCCCACATACTTATTATGTTTTTGATATAATACATAGGCAAAGATCTAAATGAATTGATTGATTCATTAAGTCATTATTGTGAAAACTGCTTTATAAACTATAATAGCCATTCCATATTTTCTTTCATCATGTGAAACTTTAGATTCTTTCTAACTTATTATGATTAGATACCAATAAACAGACAAGAACATCAAATAATATTTGATTTAATGTACAATGTCACAAGATAATTTCAGGTTGTGCATCTGCACGGTGCGAATATTTCGATATTCATATCTAAAGTACATTAAAGAAAAGCTAAATGAACAAAAATACGCGCCCACAAGGATTGAGGGCGAGCAGAGATCCGTTGCTGTGAAATAGTGTTGTGAAGAGGCCCAAGTCCAACCACACATTTATAATGTCAAGTAGATCTGACTTTTGATTTTTTTTTATGATAGTTTTTAATACGATGTTGTTTTAATATAATTACACTTGCACAACAAATTTCACAACACTAATCTACAGCAAGGGATCCGGAGTCCCCTCAAGGGCATAGTTCAATAGTAAACAAGCAAGAATTGATGAAATATGTATAAGCACTCCAAACTAGACTATTGATACACAATTCTTGATTTTGCAAATTGGACTATTGAGTGTGTATCGACTTCTCTCATCAATAAAATAAGTAGCAATATTTCATTTAATTTAATTCAATTCATTTCAAAATAATTCAGGTCCAAACATCACTGAAAATATGTTTTAGCTTTGAGGCTCTTTACTAAATGGAAAATACACTAGCAAAATCGGAAAATACTTGTGTGGTGAGGAAATTTGAAGTGAAGAATGTTGCGGGAAAAGATCGTAACTACATAATTTAAATACGTATAAAATCACAGCAGATATGCGGTCTTGCTAAACGACGTTTCCACACCGTGTGGAGACACCACAGAAGAATTACCCAGCAAAATCCATGGCCTATTCCTTTAAAGCACTGCACATTTCCCTCCTCAAAACTCGCTGCATAATGTCTTGGAATGCCTGCAACTTTTATCTCTTTCATTCTGCAAAATCTTCTTGGCAGCTAACACAGCACACTAAAGTTAAAGAATAAAACAACAAAAAGCAAAAGAGCCTTCTGACAAAAAACATCTGCTTTATTTTAGCTCAAAATACCTCCCTTTTTGACCCAAAAACCTGTTTTAATTCAAACCCTGTTTTACCTCCATTTCTCTAAGCTCATTTTCCAGAATCCCATTTCACTTTTTCTTGAATTTCCCTTCTTTTTGTATCAAATTTAGTTCTATTTATATGTACTATGTTTTCAAACCTTGTACTCCCATTTCCTCACTCCAATATCATAAATTTTTAAAAGGGCTGTCTTAAAGCAACAATCTTGGAGCTGAAATTGCAAGTTTCTGATGGAAAAACTTCATTTTTTTACTTCAATTTTTCTGGGTTTTCTGTTTTCATCACTTATCAAAGCTACCCTTGTTGAAAATGACCAAGAAGCATTACTTGATTTCATATCAAAGCTTCCACCTTTAAGGCCATTAAACTGGAACAAAACCTTTCCAGCTTGCAAGAATTGGACAGGTATAACATGTAATGAAGATGGTACAAGGGTGATTTCATTAAGGTTACCAGGAATTGGATTTCATGGCTCAATTCCCCAAAATACCCTTGGCCGTTTATCAGCATTGCAGAGCTTGAGCCTTAGGTCTAATGCTATAAATGGTACATTTCCAATGGATTTTGGTAATTTCAGAAACCTATCATTTCTTTATCTTCAAAACAATGATTTTTCTGGGCCTTTGCCTTTTGATTTTTCTGTTTGGAGTAATCTTACTTTTGTTGATTTATCTAACAATAAGTTCAGTAGTTCAATTCCCTCTTCAATTTCCATGTTAAATCATTTATCTGTTTTAAATCTTGCTAATAATCTTCTTTCAGACAATATCCCAGAATTCAATCTCCCTAATTTGCAGGCCCTTAACTTGTCAAACAATAATCTTACTGGTCTGATCCCTGCATCACTAAAAAAATTCCCAAAATCAGTTTTTCTTGGTAATAATTTATCTTTTTTCAATTTCAGTCTTTCAAATTCTCCTATTGTTTCATTCCCTCAGAATCCCAAATCCAAGAAAAAATTGAGTCAAAAAGCTTTACTTGGTATAGTAATAGCTTGTAGTGTTCTCGGTGTTCTTGGTTTTGCATTTTTAGTATTAGTTTATTTATTAAAGAGAAAAACAGAGGATGTGGATGTATTTATGGAAAAACTAGAGAAAAAAGGAAAAATGTCCCCCAAGAAGGCGATTTTTCGGAACGAAGAAGCTAGTAACAAGCTAGTGTTCTTTGAGGGATGTACTTATGCATTTGATTTGGAAGATTTGTTGAGAGCATCTGCAGAGGTATTAGGGAAAGGAACGTTCGGGACCGCGTATCAAGCGATATTAGAGGATTCAACAATGGTGGTTGTGAAGAGATTGAAAGAGGTTGGTGTTGGAAGAAGGGAATTTGAGCAACAAATGGAAGTTGTGGGAAGTTTAAAGCATGAGAATTTGATTGAGTTAAGGGCTTATTATTATTCAAAAGATGAGAAATTGGTGGTTTGTGATTATTATAGCAATGGAAGTGTTTGTGCAATGCTACATGGTATGTTTCTATACTTTACAAATTTACTTTGTTATACGGTATCTACTGAAAACGCTTTAATACTTCGAAATTTACAGGACAAAGAGGTGAAAAACCGCACCAATAGATTGGGAAGCTCGTTTAAAGATCGCGATAGGCGCAGCAAGAGGAATTGCAAGAATCCATATTGCAAATGGAGGAAAATTAGTACATGGTAATGTCAAATCCTCGAACATTTTCTTAAACCCTAAACAATATGGTTGTGTATCAGATCTTGGATTATCATCCATAATGACCTCTTTGGCACCGCCAATCGCTCGTGCGTCTGGTTATCGCGCTCCGGAAGTGTCTGACACGCGTAAAGCAACACAAGCAAGCGATGTGTATAGCTTTGGTGTGTTCATACTCGAGCTTTTGACCGCGAAACCGCCGATCCATACGTGTGGGGACGAGGTTATATCGTTAGTCCGGTGGGTGCATTCGTGGTTCGTGAAGAGTGGACCGGAGAAGTGTTTGATACGGATTTGTTGAGGTATCCGAATATTGAGGAAGAACTTGTTGAGGTCTTGCATTGGTATGGCTTGTGTGGTTAGAGGTTCGATCAACGGCCTAATATGGCGGAAGTCGTGAGAATGCTCGAGAATGTTCGGTCGGTTCTGCGTATGATGATTCGAGATGGGAAACAATGGCGGCGGAAACGCCACGAGCTGGTGCGGCGTTTGAGACGAATTCGTTGTTGTGATGAATGTTTGTTTGCATAATGTGTTTGGCTAAGAATGGTGGTTTTAGTTGGCTCAAAATGGCACACGTAACGAATTTGACACGACTATGATCTGCAACCGTTTGATCAAGTTTCGGGTTTTACTTGTCAAAGATTATAGATGATGATCCTGTTAAAGTTGTGTCCATAGAGTTGTGTATGTATCGTTTTTGGCCTTCTGTCTAATGACGGTCGGTTTAAGATGGGCTCATTTTAGTTTAGGGTAAGATCGATTTCGTGTTCAAATCCAATATTTGAAGTGATACGTACACACTTTCAAATCCGTAAATTTGGCACAACTATCATCTACAGACGTTAAATCAAGTAGTGAGTTTCACCGATCAATGGCTCTAATGATGATATTATCGTAATTTCGCTTTTGGAGTTGTGAATGTATCATTTTCGACGCCTTTGCGCTTGTTTACCGTGATCCGAAATTAAGGAAGATATATGAATAAATAAACAAAATATATCTTACAACCGGTTGTAAATAGGTTATATGCATTATATTCAACTTATTCCTGCTTTCTTTCACAAGTGTGTGTGATGAAAAAGTACAAATATTTTGTGATACTGGCATTACAATCCTGCATAACGAAAGATATATGATTAAATTCTCTTCATCAATTAAGTCTTCAATGTACTCAATCATCATGTTGATTAGTGTTGTTTACGGCCGAATTGTGTGGAGCCGGGTAGTAGTTCAAGCTCGTGCTCATTTACGAACCTAGCCTGCTCGTGTTTGTCTGTTTTACCCGAGCTTAAATATATGTTCGAGCTCGGCTCGATAACAGAGTTGCAATGTTTGAGCTCAAGAACAAGATCGAGATCGAGCTCGGCTCGACAAATAATAATTTTTTCATTTAGTTTGAAATTAAAGTCGATTTGACTCGTTTAACTACTATATACAACCTAATATGAAAGGTTGAAACTCACATCGTTACACTACATGAATAATATATATGAAAATATCCAAAAAAAAAAACGAAAAGTAAAAAAAAAAAAACAACACAACAACAACAACAACAACAACAACAACAACAACACAAGCTTTGAATATATATGGAGTAATATGTATGAGTTCACGAGCTGAGTTCGTGTTCGCTCGTTAGCTAAACGAGCTTTATATTGCGTTCAAGCTCGACTCGTTTACATAAACGAGCTTTCACAAGCCTAGCTTAAGCTTGTTCACGAACGGTTCGATTCATTCATGAGACC
Organism: Gentiana macrophylla; assembly: GCA_026214975.1. Lineage (NCBI taxonomy): Eukaryota > Viridiplantae > Streptophyta > Magnoliopsida > Gentianales > Gentianaceae > Gentiana > Gentiana macrophylla. Next base: position 132,113,192 of record CM047806.1, read on the forward strand.
AAAGAAAAGCTCCGATGGCGAAGTTTCTTTTGTACTGCAAATCACCATAGACAGGAAGTCCATACTCTTGAAGCAAGCAATCTAATCTCCATTCGGGCATCGTCTCGTAATCCTCTTTCTTGTACCTCGGATAATGCAACGGCATCTCGAATGTTCCACACGAGCTGTTCAACTTCAACTTCTTCTTTCCTCCTCCTCCTACTAATTTGTTGTCTGATTCCCAGCCATTAATGGTGCTTGTATTAGGCATCTCCAATGTTCCGCAGTACCACAAAAGTGTTTGTATTTTTCTATTTTTTCAGACAAGTATCTGTGTATGCATCATCTGTATTGTATATATATGTGGATTAAGCTTGGGTTGCAAGAATGATTTCGTGTAAGCAAAGAAAGTGGCTGTTATGTTTTCTTGCGTTCTTACTTAGAATTTTGGTGCCTTGAACTATGGAAGAAAAAAAAATAAAAATAAAGGAAGAAAAAAACATGCGACATAAAAGAAGAACACGTCTATATGTTATATATGTGGCAGAAAATTATTGTTCTCCAAGTTTCTAGGTTTCCCTTTTGTTTGCATGGAAGTTCCCTTTAAGGAAAACTTTGATTCGTGAGAAAAAAATTGGAAAATATTAACCCAATATATTTTTATTTTGTTTGATAATACAACCTGACAGACATACACGTATGCTTTCATATTTCCCTTAAACATCGATATTTCCCTCTTATTCTTCTTTCAAATCCCTAATTACTTTCCCTCAGATTCTCACATCTGCACAACAAAAAAATATCTACAAGGTATTTAATTTCTCTTAATGTCGATGTTTAACCGTTTAGATAGGATATGAAAGCATATGCGCTACCAATAATCAAACGCTTAATGACGTTAACTTAGATTACAATTAGGTAATTGTCCTAAAATCAAACAATATACAAATTTAGAGACCAAAAGTGTCATTCGAAAACATAAGATTATTTTTTAAACAAAACTAAAACATGAGGGATCAAAAATATCAAAATCTCTCTCTATATATAATCAATTATATTAAAGTGTGTTCATACCTTTTCTCTTCTATATAATAATAAGACAAGAGTTGGTGAGGGACGTGTTTTTTTTTATTAGTTCATCATTTTACTGTTTATCGGCCCAATCTTTTTTTTTCTTTCCTGTTTATCCCTTTTCTACTGTTCATTGGCCCAGCGGCCCATCTTCTTTATACTGTTCATCAACAATGCACTTTACTGTTCATCGAATTTTAAATTTTTTTTTTTTTTTCAATTTTTTTTTCTTTTTTCTGCTAAATTTCGCTATTTATATTGTGTTGTCTTAAAAAATGCCAGAGAAGAATATTTTAGTTGAAATATATTTTATATTTAATATTTTTTTGACATTAAAATTGTTTCATGGCCCAGTCCAATATATATATATATATATATATATATATATATATATTATTTTATTTTTCACTGTTCATCGGCACAGCCCATATATATTTTTTAGAATAAGGGTTTGAGTTTAATTATTCCATTTTGGAAGACCCAATTGTATCATCTTTTAATATGCGAATATATGTAGCAAATGTATGACTATAATTGTCGTCATGTTAATTAATTGACATCATATTTTATTGTATAATATCAATGCCGGCTAAATTTCGTCGTTTATATTGTGTTGTACTTAAAATGTGTGGGGTGATATTTTAGTTGAAATGTATTTTATATTTAATAGTTTTTGACATTACGGTAAACATATAACGTGGGTTGATTGATTAGATTGGATCTGTTTGTTTGTAAATGAGTTGAAGCAATTGGTATATGTTGTACTGTCTATGGGAGGTTCCGTGTTGACCTCTATTTAAAATGTATAAAGTAATGTTTTTTCCCACAGTTTTTTAAATAGTTTTTTACATTTGCCAAGTGAAAACGTTTAGCATGGGCTACTGTGCGTTGCACGGTGCCTCGTTTTACTAGTATTATAACATGATAGTTTGAATCATCAATAACAAAAAGTGTAGCCTTCCAATTTTTCATTCACAACCGAGTTTTTAATAACATTACACAAAACTTGCGCATCACGGTGAGATTCGACTCTTAAAAGTTTGATCCATATGTACAGGAGTTGTACCACAAAAGATATATTGTATGGTGTTATTAAAGACTCCCAATTTTGACCCAAGAAAATGAAACATACCCTAAGAATGTCCACAACTAACCCGCCCCTCCCCCCAACCTTTGTTTTACACTTTTACTACACAAAGTCTGTGTCTTCAGACTCAGTAGTCAAATGTTAACGTTCGACCTCTAGAATGTCGGAACTCATATCCCTGTGTGGTGTCATAGTAATTGATCTACGATACCATATAAAGACTACCGTTTGTAAATACTGTTGTATTTACGGCACGATATCTGGGTTTTCGGACCCAAAAAGCCTGTCATGTTCGACTTTTTAGAAGATTGAATGTCTATATTCAACTTCTAGATAGTCGAACGTCATATTCTGGATGTACTGCCACAATAGATATTGTGTGATACCATACTGTTATCAAAAGTTCCTAATTTTCAAACTGCTCGTAAATACGATTGTTTTTATAACGCAATACAAGATTCCGGATTTTTGAACCCAAAAAAAGGCCTCTGCTCCATTCACAGGCATAATATACGCAACCGAATTTGATCGAAATTGACTTTTTAAAAATCGGCTTTTAACAAAATATACAAGGGGCCAAAAGTTTACCGCTACTTTTCGACTTCTTACTTCTTCCTAAACAATCCATCCATGAAAGAGTCGGTAATTGACACGTCATCATCTGAATCACTCTCGCTTTTAATGACAATAATCACCGGCTCGGCTCGATCAACAACAGCTGCAGTAGTAGATGGGGATACTCTCTGTTTTTTAACATTAATAGCTGCAAAAACAACAATAAACAGTCAAGTACTGATTCATTAAAATGTGACTTAACTATTCAAAACAGGAAGAAAAAAAGAAAAGGCATCCAAAAATTCTAATTTACCTTCTTTTTGCGGATGACAGCTTCGAATTTCTTTCGAATTTCGAACCCTCGATGAAGTAGTATCAGCAGGACTGGGATGATCATCATCAACATTATTGTCTACTCTGGAATTCGAAACATTTTTCTCCATTAAATCTGCACGCGATTCCTCCATACATGATGTTTGTTAGATGTAATATCGTCGGATCAATCATAGATTGACCCGATTACGCAATGAATGCATCGATCTGATCTAAACGAAACGAAGAACATAAATTTAAGATCTAAATCTACAAGGGGTTTAGAGCCTACCTTTTTATGGTGCTTAACTCCAAGTACAAAAGGCTCCTTGAACACGAGATTGAGCAGCCACCGTCTTCCAACGTGTGTCTCCCAGCAACACCAAGTGGATGGTGTTTCCCGCCGCCGGACCTCCTTGATATGCTACGGAATAATCCCAAGATTATTCCAACTCAAAACCAAAGAAAGATGGCCGAAAATTCTAAGCCACTTTCTTGTGTATATGGCGTGATTAGTGATTGTCAAAAGGCTTGGAGAACTCTCTTTATATAGGAGAGTAAAACTTAAGCCCCAATGATTAAATAATTAAGAGATAATTATTATATTAATCATTTTTCAAATAAAAGATAAATAAAATAATTATCCCAAACAAATTAGGATAAATCATATTATTATCTAATATTCCATGAATTATCATTTAACAAATAAAAGATAAATCACATATTAAATAATTATCCAAGAAAAATAATTTCTTAATAATTAAATAATAAATCACAATATGCATGCGCACCTTTCTCTCAAAATAAGGTCACGCACCTTTTTTCTATATTTGACCAAAAATTAGGTCAACGCACCAATTCGGGCCGAGCCCACGAAAAATATCTTTTCCGTGTATTTAATTATTTAGTCCAACTAAACAATTAATCCACATATCAATTAAATAGCCCAATCCACTATTTAATTATAATTGAGGTGCAACGACGAGAAATCCAATTATGCTATTTCGGGAGCCACGTCGGGGACCATGGACCCATATTCAGTAGCTACAATAAATTAGATAAAATTATTCGTCAGACAGAATAATTATATCCAACCTATTAATTCCGGGATTACACCACCATAAACCCGAAATTGAACTCTATCGAATATAGATAACTTACACTCAATTTATGAGTCGAAATCGTCCACTGATATAATCATTACATACGGATAAATCCTCCATAGACTGCTCACTTCGATTCGGGATATTTCCGTAAACCCTTCTCGAAACATATTATCCTTATTTACCATTAACCCCCTAGTGATCAATTAGTTTATAACCAATATAATATGAACTGGGCCCATCGATCAGTTTCTAGGGTTAACAAATAAGGGAACTGTCTGTCTACTTCCCGAGGGAAGGAATGGATTCCATATCTGTGATAACACAGACCACTCACTCATTCCAGAATAGAGCCAACGAGAAGTGTTGGACCACATACTGCGAAGTAATCCTTACTAACACATCAAACTCTACCCTAGTCTAAGCGGTTTATGCCTGTGATCACCTCGGAGATTGATTAATCCATATATGATCATCTTGTGATTCGATAAGACTTCTCGATTACGGAATTATATCGAGAACTCAAATCAAATCGGTCCAGTCCTATATGATTATCATCATATATAAATGCCCCACCAGGTACCCTATTACCGACAGTCCGGATAAGACTGTCACACCGTAAAGTGTTCTGGGCGCATTAATAGCAAATTAATCATGAGACCCATACTCAGATTAATAAACGCTACGGAATAAGTTAATTTTAAGTACATCTCACTAACTCAATCCTCTTGTGTATAGCCATACACTGAGTTATGTGATTACATAAACGAGGTACTTAGGTTTTTGATAGTGTCTTAATTATAAGCATACATGCATATAATAAGATGAATTACTAATTCCGTCCTAAAACAATTATATAATTGTCTTTCGGGCACTACAACTTACAATCTCCCACTTGCACGAAAGGCAAGTGGATTAATTGTTTTAGAGCACACCCTTTATATCTATATCTACAACATTCTCCCACTTTCTCAAAACAAGTGAGACGTATCCCTCAAATCTGTACCCTCCAAGCGCATCTTAGTAATTCATCCTTCCAAGCACGACCGGAGTGTGCGCGCGCGGTAGGTCGGTGACCGGCGTGTACTCGAATCCGAATACCATGTGACTTGGTACAGCGATCGGTAGGATATCGGCTTGAGTCAATCTTTGGGATCGAAACGTCGCCTTTCCATCTAATCCGTGGTACGATTTCAATATGCCTTTGATTCAACACCGAGGACCAAATCGACTTAACGATCATCCTCAATCGACCTAAAGCCGAATCGGTGTTATCACTTATATTCTAGTTTGCACTGAATATACTAGCATATTATTCCTCATTCTCCCGAAGATACTTGAGGATTCACTAAACATCCCATTTCGTATTCATCCATTTGGTTTAGATAATCATTCACGAGAGGTAGGGTAGACTAAATCATTGAATCTTTGCATAAATGCAAGAATATCTTAACCAGGTGAATGGATGGGATTGCCAATGATCGATTCACGTGGATTTGAGCGAATCAAATCCTTTAGAATGAATCCTGATGGCATGTTAGACTCTGACTTCAGATAACACACCCATGTTGTTTCCAACTGTTTCAGTGTTACCATTCACAAAACACTAATCTACATACTACTTTACTAATATTGATGCCAAGTCTACAAAAAGACTTATCAACATTCTGGTCAAGTCCACATATTAATATATATGACTTTGAAATGACCTAGAGGTTTGCTTTAATCCCCAAAGGATATAAACTATGGCAGGCATCCTGCCAAAGGTTCTTTCTGAATAAATTAAGATACCGTTAGTCTCGCAAAAAGGTCTTAGGGAATCACCCCTAATTTTTGCTTTGTAACAAATCTGTTATTTGTTCTAAGCTAAAACCCTTCTGTTCTGAATGAATTCAGATTCCGTTGTTCGGCAAGGAAGTCTCAGGGAATCACACCTATTTCCCGCTTTCTGACGAAATCAAGCAAGACTGAGTAGTAAGAGAGATCACGGTCTGGTTAACTCTCTACCTATTAGGGAATCACCCCTAAATTACTCAGCTTTACTGTGAAAGTTAAACTTTCCTATTCATTCTACTATTCTTCATGTAGTTCCAATTACTCCCACTGGACCTGAGATGCTCAGGTGAATCTACAAGAGTTTCAATGAGCCCGGAGTATCAATCTCCATTCACGGGGTTATGGCTTTTAAACCAACCTCATGATCGAGGATCCTACATAGCCCACAAAGGACTATAGGTCATCAATCTGCCCTATAGACCGTAAGGTCCTGCAATGGGTAATGGACAAACCATACTCCCACTGCGTTCGGGGTGGAGTGATATACTGATCTAGTTTAGTAGTTTTTATTAGTGTTATCACCAACTGCCAGTGTTGGATGTGGACTGAACAAATCAGTTAGTAACATCTTGAGTACAAATACTTCAAGATCTAAGGTTGTTATTTATAGACTCTATCATACCGAGTTTGTGATATTACCGTCATTTTCTGAATTCTGAGTTTTATAACCTACCTTTACTCAATGCATTAAGATCTTTCATGACACTGAACGTATGCGCAAAATTTCCATCCTACCTTCAAGCACTAAATGCTAAATGTCTATATTTACGGAGTGGGGTGAACCGAATTCACTCCGTATCCACAAATGCGTAGGCATCTTTTAGGTAGACTTCTCGGTTTTTATTACAACCGTTATTTTTGCGACCAATATCTTAAATGAGTTCAAGATGTATCGTAGCACATCAATAACTATATAAGGCAAATTTATGGTGTATCCCTTAGTGAAAACATTTCACCGGGAGGAGGCCGAGCATCATCCCAAGACTACGCAACAACCTATTTACGAGTATGGAATACTCTATCTCTGCAGTGAAATCAGAGATTTCCTCCTAATATTTTGGATAAACTTTCCGGAGTTTGAGTAGTTGTCGACTAAGATGTCACTACTCGAGGCTCCCACTAGCTTGTATCTTTCATAAGACCCGAAGGTCAATATGAGCAAGCTATGTAACTTCTTTAAATCTATTACCCTTTCCCGATTGAAAGGAAACTTAGGCTTTGTTCCTTTGAGGCAGGGTTCCTTTGACTGGAAGATAGGAATCACCCTAAGCCAGTCTGCAGATCTTGTCGTTGGGGAATATGCACTAATTAATAGTATATAAAGAAGTGTTTATCGAAATACGGAAACCATTTGCGTTTATATTGTTTTAGATGTGTTACATATACCTATTCAGCATTTCTTAGTGGTTCTGACTTTATCAAACAAAAGTCCGAGTCTTAGGTTCGTGCTACGAATGTTATATTTATCGTCAATAAGACAAACAAATTATCCTATTGAAAATGAATACGTTCGTTCCAACGAATCCGAAAACAGAAAATGAATTTTTTTGTGATACTCAAGAATTGAATCCGAGATTCATTTCCTTATATCACTCCCACTAGTCTATCTGAGATTACATGCCCGTTGTCTATTTTATTTATCGTTTAATGCAAAGCTACCTAGTTCTTTCAAAGAACTTAGCTTTCGAGAAAATTGCTAAGGATTCATTGGTCAGTGATCCGAAATCACTTTCCTTATCCTCTAATTTCCAATTCATTAATTTTTCGGTTTAGCCTTAAAACTACCTAGTTTGGATGACTGACACGTATAAACATTCTTTCCCATTCTCGACTTTCCTTAAATGAAAACAGTCTTGAACTAGCAGTTCGTTTGAGTAGACTCTATTCTTGAACTGTGGGATGTTCAGTGTTTCTTGCTTGGACTATCGATCGACAAATCATAAGACCAAAGCTCCCACTAGTTTATCGGTTCCAAATACCGTCTAACTAGAAACACTTTGTATTTATGATTTTTCAAAGATTAGAACATCACCTAGAACTAAGCTCCCACTAGTTTATCGGTTCCAAATCTTTGTCTAACTAGCAATCTTTGTGTTCATGATGTTTCAAAGATTATAAAATCTCCAGAACTAAGCTCTCACTAGTTTATCAGTTCCAAATACTGTCTAACTAGTAACGCTTATTCTTGTTTTTCCAATAAATGGAGAAACTTCTGTGCGGTCTATTACACATTTCCAATGATTCAGAAAAACAACAAATTATAAGAGTAAGGCTCCCACTAGTTTATCGGTTCCAAATACCGTCTAACTAGCAAAGCCTTATGTATATGATTTTCCAATTTTTTCAATTTAGAAATTTGTTGTGTAATTGCACTTTTAAAATTCACTAAATGAATTTTATCTGATAGTCCTGTGTCATCTTTTGTAAACTAAGTATGGTCGTCTCTCGTTCAACACAAGTGACACCCGTGACATACCTATACTATGTCACTTAAGTTTTTAAAGGCTTAATAGAAGAAATCTTTTCGAAAAAAATTAAGCGCATTCTCATTGATAATTACAACGTACTTGTTACTTCCACATTTTTAATGAAGTCCTATTTCTAACAGATTCGATGATCTAGAGATTAAAGTTGTAAAAATATGACGAAAAGTTAAATTCAAAATTAAATTTTCACTACTAGATTTTTATTTTAGGAATAATAAACTATAAAGTCTATCCTACCATTCCAAGGATTTAACCTCGTATAGTACTGTCCGAGAGGGTCGATATCGATCTTATGACGGTTAAATCGAGACAATGTCTCTCAATGATTAAGCTTCGAGAATCGAACATCTCACGGAATCGGACATCCCGGACATTTAATCATTGATTACCTTCCTTTTTCTAGCCTAGATATTTTAAAAATATCCACAAAGAGTGTGACCTACTTATATCGGATCTCGAGTACGCCCGGTATGCCTCGGGGCGGTCGATGACCCGCGAGTACCGATATCCTATCCTTTCGAGACCAAGCCTTGAATTTTGATAGCGGTGAACACCATCCGAAGGGGGGCGAAAATCAAAGCGGCACGAGGTGTCACCATTCTCTCACGTGCTTGCATCTATAGTAGAGGCCGTGGGGTTGGTGTCGCCTTCCCGCTCCCACTCAATATTTTGAAAAAGTGGTGGGTTTACTAATTACGGTTTTGGCCTTGACAATAAGAAACAATAAATCAAAGTACTCGAATAGGGTCGGTTATGTAGGCAAGCCTCGCCGTCTTATTCGTTGGAACATATGTGATGATTCGAGGCCAATCCGGCGGAGAATCCCGTTTAGCCCGAAGGCTTATCGGCTATGCTAAGTCCTATCGAATCTGCCATAGTAACGCACATCACACGTGGAGGGGAGTCGATTGAGCGAAGCTTCGGTTGAACTCGCCAACCATGGTTAGACCATTTCCGAACCCATGTACTAAAGATTCTCCGATTTCTAAGTTGTCACCCAAAGCGTAATCTCGTTTTTGTTTAAGGTGGGTTCACCGAGAAGCCATCACCGAAAAAGCTCAACGATTTATCCAAGTGGGATTCACGAGAATCCATCACTAAAATCGTAAAAGCGATTGACATAAACCCGGGTCCTCGGTTTTATAATTAGCTACTTATTATTTAACTACCACATATTAAATTAATAAGCATTCATACTAATTATTCGAGTTATACATGCCTAATTTATTCGAAATAAACTAGCTACATGTATGCATTGGAGTGGAATCATTAAGATGCAAGTCATGGCAATTTTCCGGTTTTAAGCACGTAATCTTGATCAAACACAAAATTATACCGAAAAGTAAACACCGAGATGGACCGTTGGTACCCCCGACTAACTATTTTCTAAGGAAAAATAAAACTTAATCTATGTCTTCGAGTCTTGATCTTCAAATCTTGAACTCGAATCGCCGGATCACGAACCACGAACACCCGAGAGGAGAAAAAAACTTTTTAATCAAATAAAACCAATTTATTATAATTAAATAAAACCTTTTTTTTTTACAATGATGCGGCTGAAAATCAATTATTTCCAATTTTTTTTTTTTTTTTTATATGTCGGCTGAATTAAAAGAAGTACAGATTATATAAAATAAAATAAAATTAAAAACAGCCGCATGTTATTACCCTAGCCGCAAGCTAGGGTTTTAAAAAAAACTTTTGCAGCGGCAGAAAGCGCCGCTACAGGTGCTGCTGCAGCCTGTTTAAGAAAAAACAGAAGCTGTTGTGACGTTTTTAGCGCTGCTAAAGGTGCTGGACAGCTTTAAAAAACAAGGTTTTTAGCCGTTTCTCCTCGTTCATACCTTGGGTTTCGCCTTGATCTTCATCTTTTCTTCAAGATCTTCATCTTATCGAGCCCGGAATAAAAAAAATAAAAGATGCTACTTTTACATAATTTTTGAAAATTGACATAAAAAAAAATACAATTCCTATGCTCAATTGTTACTAAACAAAAGAGCTACAAAATAGATCTACGGGTAAACAGTACCAACCCAATCCATCTCTTCAACCACAACTTTCACAAGCATACAACATGATAAATTTCGAATTTACAAAAAAAAAAAAAAAAAAAACGAAATAAAAAACACCTAAAACATGCTTTTCCACTCCTAGATCTGAAACTCATATTCTTTGATCGTTAGATCAAAGGCTCTGATACCACTTGTTAGATGTAATATCGTCGGATCAATCATAGATTGACCCGATTACGCAGCGGAATGCATCAGATCTAGATCTAAACGAAAACGAAGAACATAAATTTAAGATCTAAATCTACAAGGGGGTTTAGGAGCCTACCTTTTTATGGTGCTTAACTCCAAGAACAAAAGGCTCATTGAACACGAGATTGAGCAGCCACCGTCTTCCAACGTGTGTCTCCCAGCAACACCAAGTGGATGGTGTTTCCCGCCGCCGGACCTCCTTGATATGCTACCGGAATAATCCCGAAGATTATTCCAACTCAAAACAAAGAAAGATGGCGAAAATTCTAAGCCACTTTCTTGTGTATATAAGCGTGATTAGTGATTGTCAAAAGGCTTGGGAGAACTCTCTTTATATAGGAGAGTAAAACTTAAGCCCCAATGATTAAATAATTAAGAGATAATTATTATATTAATCATTTTTCAAATAAAAGATAAATAAAATAATTATCCCAAACAAATTAGGATAAATCATATTATTATCTAATATTCCATGAATTATCATTTAACAAATAAAAGATAAATCACATATTAAATAATTATCCAAGAAAACTAATTTCTTAATAATTAAATAATAAATCACAATATGCATGCACCTTTCTCTCAAAATAAGGTCACGCACCTTTTTCTATATTTGACCAAAAATTAGGTCAACGCACCAATTCGGGCGAGCCCACTTTAAAAATGTCTTTTCCGTGTATTTAATTATTTAGTCCAACTAAACAATTAATCCACATATCAATTAAATAGCCCAATCCACTATTTAATTATAATTGAGGTGCAACGACGAGAAATCCAATTATGCTATTTCGAGCCACGCGTCGGGGACCATGGACCCATATTCATAGCTACAATAAATTAGATAAAATTATTCATCGATGGTAATAATTATATCCAACCTATTAATTCGGGATTACACCACCATAAACCCGAAATTGAACTCTATCGAATATAGATAACTTACACTCAATTTATGAGTCGAAATCGCCCAACGATATAATCATTACATACGGATAAATCCTCCATAGATCGCTCACTTCGATTCGGGATATTTCCGTAAACCCTTCTCGAAACATATTATCCTTATTTACCATTAACCCCTAGTGATCAATTAGTTTATAACCAATATAATATGAACCGGGCTCATCGATCGATTTAGGGTTAACAAATAAGGAATCTGTCTGTCTACTTCCCGAGGAAGGAATGGATTCCATATACGTGATAACACGGACCACTCACTCATTCCGAATAGAGCCAACGAGAAGTGTTGGACCACATCTGCCAGTAATCCTTACTAACACATCAAACTCTACCCTAGTCTAAGCGGTTTGTGCAGATCACCTCGAGATTGATTAATCCATATATGATCATCTTGTGATTCGATAAGACTTCTCGATTACGGAATTATATCGAGAACTCAAATCAAATCGGTCCATCCTATATGATTATCATCATATATAAATGCCCCACCAGGTACCTATTACCGATATCCGGATAAGATCATCACACCGTAAAGTGTTCAGGCGCATTAATAGCAAATTAATCATGAGACCCATACTCAGTTAATAATAAACGCTACGGAATAAGTTAATTTTAAGTACATCTCACTAACTCAATCCTCTTGTGTATAGCCATACACTTTGAGTTATGTGATTACATAAACGAGGTACTTAGGGTTTTCAAGTAGTGTCTTAATTATAAGCATACATGCATATAATAAGATGAATTACTAATTCCGTCCTAAAACAATTATATAATTGTCTTTCGGGCACTACACCTTACAATGTTCTGTTCACATGCTCGGGAAATTTCTTGCGATACAGCTCAATTTCTTCCTTTAATTTCTCATTCTCTTTCCTCACCTTCGGCGATTAACGAGGCTTCACCTTGATCGGTTTCTTCTTCAACATATAGGTTTCAAGAAAGACCATCAACTAAACTAATGCATCAAGATATACGCGCACTATGACCAAAACGGTCAAGGATACATAGCATGATGTCTAGCCGTAATGAGAAAACACGGTTACACACTTACCTCTCTCGGGATCTTGATTATCTAGCACGATGTCGACATTTTCTTCCAAAGATGCATCATCTCGCAATAAAAGATTCAATCGGACCGCGTGAGTGCACCATTTGCTTCAAGAAATACATCAATTAATGCATAAACCGAAGAGAGAGATAGAGTGTGGAAATCAAATCACATACAATAAAAGAATGGATCGAGTAAATCATGAACCGAGCCGGCTTCACCTGATCGGGTGCAACATTTTCATCCCCATCTCAGATCCAAGGCTTCACTGATCGGGTGGTGCATAATTTGCTTCAAGAAATACATCAATTAAATCATGCATAAACCAAAAGAAAATATTCACATGAAGTAAAAGAATGGATTGAGTAAACCAACCATACCATCACGGTCGATCAACAAATCGAACCTCTTGTCCCATTCGGATATGTAATCCGGATATTTCCTTCTTCAATCAACTGTACCATTCTTATCTCAGAATTTATGGAGGAGATGAAATCAATGAAAAAATGTTGAACTTGGAATATGAAGTTTGAGCTTGATGCAAATGGCTAAAATATCGCCTGCTTTTATATGATTATCAATCAACTAAAAAGTTGTTTTATGTATCAATCAGCAAGAACATTATTTTCAATCCATTCAATTTGAATTGGTATTTTATAGTGACCTTGGTTCGTAAGTACCCCTCTTTAGAGCATTTAGAGTATCGTTAGTCTTGGCTGATACTCCCACACCATAAGACTTTCGGATATGGACACTCCCACTCGATCATAAGTCCCTGGTCGGTATCATTCTCATGGTGCATGAGATTTGACCCGCTACTAAAACTCTCTACATTTTATCAAAACTACGCCTTTTTAATATTACCCTTCCTTCCTTTGCGGCGCTTTTGTCTTGATTTTGATAAGTTCGCTTTTAAGAACATGGCCCGCCAAGCCAAGTTGTCGTTGGCACTTATCGGGCCTGTGGTACACGGCCTTCTCAAAGCAAATCAATATGGTCCGGGACTTGCTCAAGACCACTTGCTTTCTCGTGAGATCTTTGAGGAAGAAAGTTGCTAAAAGCTCCGCATAAGGTTGCCATTTAACTGTTGCCCACAAACACAATAATGTCAAATAAGAAAATTGTTTCACGGAGAAATTAAAAATCAAAGAAACATACTTCTTCTTCTTCCCTATTCCTTCTTCCTCCTCCTCGAGGTTATCGAAGAAAGTCTCGAGACTTTTTTCTTCATTGTTGTTCTTGTATTTGTGCTTCCTCATGACCACACCAAGGGCATGGGACCAACTCACCACCAAAGGGAATTCATTAATCGTGGTACGATCTATTTCAAAGGTAGATAAAAGACCTGGAAATCGTATGTATGCAAAAACCATCAAAGGAAAATAAAAGCCGACCGAATATTTGGTGGGATTTTCCATGGAGTCATGCATATTTGCCAATAAAGCAGCTCCCCATGCGTAGCTTCCAATGTCGCCAACATTCTCCAACAAAGGGAGAAACATAGTGGATACCATCGATATAAGAACTGGAGCAAAGTGCATCCGATCACATACAGGACATACGCCCGGACATGATAAGCCAATATTTCCTGATCATCCTCCTTTTCATCCAGTACTACTGTCATAAAATTTTCCTTCAACCATGACAATGATATGTCACCTTGTTTACCATAACCCTTGTGTTTGCCCAGATACCGTTGGCAAACACTCTCGTGGTCTTCGTGGTCTACGCTTTGTGCAATGTGACCTTTTACCATCGATAGGTAGGCTTGTTAGGTAAAGCACATCCTCCAACCCACAAAGTTATGTTGAAGGGACTCTCTGCCGAACCAAGTATGAACGATCACAGATCCATGTTATACCGTCCTAATCAACACCTTTATTAACGGTAAATTAAGATGGAGACCACTTATTACAACCCCTTAGGGTGTCGAACCCCGTCCCTTCAACTTGTTAAGGACTCTTTTGTCTAAACTCCAATGTAATGCAGTTGTTAAGAGGCCCCATAGCATAGAGTACTTTGCCGTTTTGAGTCCTAAACCAACAAAATTCAAATTAGTACACCATGAACTCAAACCATTCTCTTATATATATACATGAAACAAGAACATTGACCATCCTCAAGGTAATCAACACATCATTAAATAATTGAATTTAATGATTAATCTAAAAGAAAAGAACCTACTTATTACATCAACACATCACAATTAATGTCATAGTAAGTATTAAGGGATAGTAAGCATGGTAAGTATTAACGTAGGGGATTATTATTTCCACCACATCCAATCTACTCGTGTACCGCTCTGCACGTGCATCATAATAGAACCGACTTTGTGTACCGATTTTTCGTAGGTGCATTGTGAGAACCGACTTTACTTAACCTACGAAAAGTCGGTTCTCACAATGCACCTATAAAAAGTCGGTTCTAGGTTCAAAAAAACCAACTTTCATAAAATCGGTTCTACTATGGTGCACATATAGAGTAGTGCACGAGTAGATTAATTGTGATGCAAATAAAGTGTAACGCCCCGTTCCCGGACACCGAGACCTTATCCGGAAACCGAAACGTTCGGCACGCATAACATTAAATAAATAACATTACACGTAAGCCTCACTACGTCGTATCAAATAAAAGCAAACGGAAGCAAAAGACTCGGGTAATTTTTCCCAAACAATAGAGATTAAGAATCACTAAAGGTAGAAAGAAAATGTAATGCTTATTACATTCGAAAGAAACCAACGAATCCAAAAGTACTAGAAGTAAACTACGTAATCCATTAAAATCCAAGTCTAAGGCATAAATGAAATAAATGATAAATAGTAAACAAGGTCTTCAACTCAAGCGTCCTCAAACGCTATCATCGAAGTCCTCCTCAAACCATCACCAACTGTTAAATCTTCTCTCCCCAAACACATAAATAAACATGCATTTGAGGTAAGTACAATGTACATAGTAAAAGTAGAAGCTACAATTTAATTAAGGTTCGTTATTAATTAATCATCTTAGTGAGACCGACTCAATTTATGGTTCATCCCATGCCCATCGACACGCCATGACTATCGCTTCTACTTAACTTATCTTTGTTGCGTCACTACTCAAGGACATCTGCGCATGGCGTTCATCACCTGAAGATATACTTGCTAACTAACGGTGATTAGCACCGATTAGCTCCGGGTCTCCCGGTATGCGTATACGTCCGATGGATTTCCTCCACTACCCTTCACCGTTTAAGGCCGCCGAGTGTTGTCCACCTTTTATGAACGTATCACATCGCCCGATATGGATTAGTGTCTAACCGAGAATAGATGATGCTTTATCTTTTACTACACATATGTAGGTATTGATGTGAATTAACTAGCCATTCCTAGTGTTTTCAAGTAGGCTCCTCACATCTCTACTCTCGCATTTAGACCGCTAGACACGGACAAGTCCTAGCAAAACACACAGACATTGATGAACTCTAGTTCACCAAAGCACAAGCCCTTTCATGCCCTTCCGACGGATCCGAACTTCAACTCCCTTTAAGAGTACATTCGGTGTTTTAAGCGAACGAATATGAAGTTCAATCGAAGCTTGTTTCCTTTTAATTAATCTTAATACATCATGTTTTAAAGCTCAATCCAATAAATAACATAACATTGAGGCTCGAACTAAAATGAATCGATTAAAATCAACAAAACAAAGTAAAGCGATCAAACGCCTGTCTAGAACCATAAACGCCGTTTAAACCTCATCGACGCCCGTCCCAACCTTATGGACGTCCGTGCAGGACTCGACGTCCGTCCCACTATAATCGGGCGCCCGTCCACCTAAAACGCTACAACTCAGTATGTAAATCACTCCTCAAACGCCCGTCCGCCTAAGGCAAACGCCCGCTTGAGTTTCTGTTGAGGCGCCCGTCCGCCTATGCAGACGCCCGTCCACCTGTGTTTCTCCCAAAACCTTAAAATCTTCAAACTCGATTTCTAATCCGTTTCTAACACAAACAAAGAAAGAATTATAACACCAGCAAACGCCTAAACGCATATCTAAGCATATCATAGCATCTAGGATCGTTAACCAATCAAAGTATACATCTTTCTTGCACCAAGACATCTTAAATCTTGATCTAACTACTCACTACCATAATTAGATTGTAGGAAGAGCTTCTTACTTGTTTAACAAAGAATACCAACAAAGAAAAGCTCAAGAAAGCAAAGAAGAAATTGATCTTTTTCTGCGGCAGATCAAATCATGTGATAAATCCAAACTTTGATTAGATTCGATCACACGCTCTGAGCGATTAACCATGAAAAAGATATGAGTTTTGATCCTCAAAACTCACCCAAAACAAAGAAGGTCGAATTCTTACCTAGGGAAAGATCCAACTTTTTGGTGTTGAATCGACGCTCCTTCACGACGATTCCGATGCTCGAAACTCGATCTCAAAACGATTGAGAATCGACTTAGAACCGATGAAAATCCTTCAGCCCAAAATTTGCTTGCACACGCAGAGAAAGAAGAGCATGCGGTCGTGATGTGTAACATTTATATGATAAAAATTACGATGTTTTATATACGTTATCGACTATTTTTATATAAAATATAAGTAATTATAACAGATAATCTTATAAAATATTAATAGCTATGAATAAATCTAAATACTATAAAAATCTAGTAAAAATGATAAAAAGTTATAAATTTTGTACCGGGTTAATAACCGGAGTGTCGTGTCAGATTCACGTGGGTATTTTTGGTATTTTACAGACCTTAGGTAAACCAAGACCCTGAGTGATGACATTTTTTGGAGTAAAATCATATCTTTTGAAGGAATAAAGGAAGTGCCATAAGATTTAAAGTTCAAGTGGATCAATGGTTCGTGACGCCAGATCAAGTTATATTTTCGATTTAACAAATGGCCCAGCAAAAGGCATTTTCTGAAAAAGAAGTCTTCATGGAAGTTATAGATCTCCTCAAGGGCTTTCCAACGCATCTTGAATTATGTCATTTGGAGATCCAGAGCTCAAGTTATGATTTTATCAAGTTTCGGATTAAGATTGGAAAAAATCTATCCGGATCGATCCGGATTTACTTCGGATCGATCCGAGGAAACATCATGATTACCCAAATGTGGCCCTGCGAGAGAATAATCACGGGATAAGATTTTTTATTCCCGGATCGATCCGCCCTTTCTCGGATCGATCCGGCTTGAGAAAATATGCCTATAAATAGAGCAGCTTGCAGGCACATAAAGGGGGTACCAAATATATTTTCTTCACCTCTTTTTAGTAGTAGTAGTATGTATATATATAGGCCTTATGCCATAAATAAAGTAGTATCGTTATAATGCTCGAGAAATTATCGTAAGATCAATGTTGTTGAAGTTGTTGTAGCATCCGGAAGAATACAACTTTCCGATTCAATCGTTGTAATCGGGTAAAATTCCTAAAGTATTTATGTTTGTTTTGTCTTTTATCTTTTAGTATAATGTTAGTAGGCTAAATCTAATAACTAGCCAAAGTTATGTAATCGTTTTATTTCGATCTTTTCGGTAAAGGAATGTTGTCTAAGTAAAATTGAATAAAATTGAGTTAATTGAATCTTTTCCTATTGATAAAGTTTGACTTGAAAGAATTCATAATCTAATTATGAATTGACACCTCGTAATTAAGTTATGAACTCGTTAATAGAAAAACCGGAGGGTAAAATTGGCCGAGTGAAAACGTGACAACGGAACCCGCTTTCTACCCGGGGCGATTTGTCCTAAAAGATGAATCTTATTAAAATTTGTACTCAAGATCGTAATAATGTTAAATTCATCGCTTTAATTGAAACTTAAACCGAAAGTTGAATCGCCCGCCTTGACAACCGGAGCCTTTAAATAAAATTGACCGCTTGACGAACGGAATGACTCCTTTTTATTCAAAGGTAGAATCGCACTCGACCTCGCTCGTAAAAACCGTAATGATTGTGGACTTTGGACCGATGACAATGGACATATGACAATTTCACACACTATGTGAGGACGAATTGTTAACCTTAGAGTGCACCGCTTCATTTACTCAATTGAACCTAAAGATCGAGCACATTCCATTCACTTTGAAAAGATCGTATAAATCAATTATATAAACTTTGGCTAGTTCTCTAATAATATATTTGGCATCTATATATATTTATATATATATATACTTTGCAACTTATGCACATCTATATATATTTATATATCTATATATATTATATTAGAATAAATTTTAATTTACGCATTTATTTTATGTTAAGTAAAATAGTAGTTATCTGTGCTATAAAACGAGATTTAGATTGAGTTAATAATGACTCTTTGGTGTTTAACCACACTTAGAAGAATTACAAAGTTCCTCGAGGATACGATACTCGACTCACCATACTAGCACTACTGAGTTTGACCCGATACAAATGTCCGGTTAAGGATCGGTTTTAGCACTAGAAAAGGCCACGTCGACTTTCCGGCGCCGCTGCCGGGGAACGACGCTAATTTCTTTTTTTGTCTATGGTTACTACTTATATTAGCTCAAAATTCTAGAAATAAGTCAACACTTTTCTTATCTCACTTCTAATTTTATTTTCGTTGGTACTTACCTTAAAGGTAAGTTACCAATTTTTTTACTACTATCAATTTAGTGTTATTTTCTATTTTCGTTAGTTGATGACCGTATGGTAAGGCCCCACTCACTCCTTATAAGCCTGACATAAACACTTACGAAAGCGCTTAAGAGTAGAGAAAAACGTGGTCATACTAGTCGTGAAATCCTGACGAATCATCTTCAAACAAATACGAGAATGGGTCAAATCGGTGATGAAACACCGAACAAGTGGTCGAACATGCTCTAAGGCATGGACAAAACCTCGTTAACCTTAATAATCAAAATAATAATAATAATAGAAATAATCGAATCGGAACCGAGAATAATCGTAACAACCCAGTAAACCCAAGGCCTATCTGTGACCAAACCATAAGAAGAAATCAGACTAATAATCCCATACTTTTACCTAATGAAGGAGCGAATAATTTCGAGATTAAATCTCATCTTTTTGGTTTAATTGACGCAAGAGCCCAATTCTAGAGAAGATGATGAAGATCCGCATCATCATCTCTATCTTTTGAAGAAGCTGTGCAATACTGACCAAAAGTCAAGGTGCTCACAAGGAATTAACAAGGATGACTATGTTTCCTTTTCTCTAAAGAGATTTGAGCCCGAGATTGGTTTATGTCTCTTCCGCATCATTCACTTACAAGTTGGGAGGAGATTCAAACTGAATTTCTGAAACAATACTTCACTCCTGGACGGAATTTGGAATTAAAAGTCGAGGTTGCTAATTTTAGACAAGGATCTGAAGAAACGCTTGGGAATGCGTGGGAAAGATTTAAAAAATTGTTAAGAGCGTGTCCCGACCATGGTTATTCCTTAGACATGCAAATTCAACTTTTCTGTCGTAAATTAAGAAAAGATTCACGTGCTGATGTAGACCATGCATGTGGTGGTTCTTTAATGATGAGTGAGGCTCAATTAGTTTACGATGCCATCGAAAAGATTTCCAAAAATAACAGAATGTGGGAAACCGGTTCTAGCACCAGAAAAGTAGCTTTTGCAGGAGAATGTACGTCTAATACGGAAGTTCTAGCACATTTAGAAAATTTGAGTAGGAAATTTGATGGATTACAACGTAATAAGAACCAAAGTTCGTAAAATAGTGCACCAACCGAATACTCAAATCGGGATAAAATACCACTAGGGATTGAAGAACCGACAGGATGCTCAAGAGAGGAGGTGAGTTTTCTTCAAGAAAGATAGAAATTTAAACAATGCTTACTCAAACTCGCTCAATGCTATTAGAAGAGATCACCCTACTTATCGATGGTCCAAAACCCTAGCAAGCAAGGACAACCGCCGTATCCGAGCCTCCATATAGAACTTGAATAATAATCAAGTTTATCAAGAAAACACATCTAATCGGAATTTACAATCATTACCTAGATCCTATCCTCAACATACCACTCAAAGTATACCAAGAACTCAAAGTTCTACTCAACTGCGAAGGAGTTGAAAAATGGGAAAAACTAATGGAAAATATGATGGGTGTAGTATCTACTCAAGCTAAAAATATAGAAACGATGGTGACTTCTATTGGTGCATAGTCACTAAGGACATGAGTTCAATGAAAACATCTATGAGTGGACATGATACCGTGGATGAGAACGATAGAAGCCTCATTAAGGAATATGGAAGATCATTTGAGTAGGCGGAACGTGATAAATAACAGAGACCCCGTGAGGAGGATTACCAAGTAACACCGAAAGGAACCCAAGAGAGGTAAATGTTGTAATTACGAGAAGTAGGGAAGCTCGATGGAAGTAATGGAGTTGAAAACTTTGGGGATAATGAAGTAGAAGATGACTTAGATGGTAAGAATGATAGAACTAAAGATGAACTTGAATTTGAGATGAGGAAGAAGAAATTATAGACAATTTCTTGAAAAGAAATAAAAGTTCGAACCCGAAAGTGAAAGGGAAAATTGGGTAAAAATCCCTAAGATTCTCGAAGATCCCATTGATAAAGATTTAAGGACTTTATTTAAGGAACATGTTAGAATGGAAAATAATGAAAACAAGGATGAAAAGCAGGAAGAAATGAGGGATCTCAAGTAGAGATTGATTCAGGAACAATTTAAAAGAAAGAATTCAAGAACCTGAAACATGGCGACTGAGTAATACTCAAAGGTTTAAGGAAAAAGGAAAAGAGAAACTGACAAAGGAGCCAAGGGTCATAGATCTAGAATCTTTACCTTACCCTCCTAAAGATCAAATCAAAAGGCAAAACTGATAAGAAGTATGCTCGTTTCTGGACACTTTTCGTCATATTCAAGTTAATATCCTCATTATCGAAGCTTTGATTAATATACTCCTATGGAAAATTTCTCTCAAAGAAATTACATCAAACAAGAAAAATTAGAGGAATATGAGAACATATGCCTAAATGAAGAATGTTCCGCACTGCGAAGATAAGTTACCACCTAAACCGAAAGATCCTCGTAGTTTTACCATTCCGTGTGAAATTGGAGGATTTCTGCTTAAGAAGGTCTTATGTGATCTAGAGCTGAGTATAAATCTCATGTCTTATGAGGATTATAGAAAGTTAGGCATAGGAAAGCTTACTAAGATCGAAATGACTCTGCAAATGGCGAGATAGGTCGATTAAGTACCCTAAAGGAATTATAAAGGACATATTGGTTAAAGTAGACAAATTCTATTTTCCAAAGAGACTTTGTAGTTATGGAAATGGAAGACGGATATTCAGCACCTCTTATTCTAGGTCGTCCATTTCTAGCTACAGGAAGAACTTTAATCGATGTTCGTAAAAAGGAGAATTAATCTTAAGAGTCAATGAAGACGGTTACTTTCAATATTTTCAAAGCTATGAATCATGCATCATCGTAATCATGTTCTTTTATAGAAGATATTCATTCTGCTACATGATAATCGCTTACCAACTTTTGAAGACAGATTAGAAGAATGCTTAACTCTGTCTATCTATAAAGAAGATGAGGAAGACATTGAAATGAAAGAGATAATTCTTTCTTTAGATACGTAAAGTTTTACCTTTAAACCACCATGGCATAAGTACTTGGAATTAGAACTAGAAGGACCGGTTCTTAAATCGTCAATAAAGATCCGCCAAAGAACCTGGACTTGAAACCATTACCTTTAAATCAAAATATGCTTTTCTTGAAACTCGATAATCTATTACCGATTATTATTTCATCAACTTTAATCGAGCAACAAGAAGATCAATTACTTAGAATGTTGAAAAAGCATAAGAAAGCTTTTGGATGGACGATTCTTTGATATTCGAGGTATTAGCCACGAGATTTGCGTTCATAAGATAATTACGAAGGAAGATGCTAAGCCTTGTATTCAACCACAACGCCGCCTCAACCCAAATTTGCGCTTAATTGTTAAGAAAGAGGTCATTAAGCTATTAGAGATGGGAATAATTTTTCCCATATCGGATAGTGAATGGGTAAGTCCAACTCAAGTGGTACCAAAGAAAGGAAGTTTCACAAAGAAAGAAAATGATAGAAATGAATGGATTCCAACAAGAGAAATTACAGGTTATCGAATGTGCATTGATTTTAGGAAACTAAATGATCATACTAAGAAAGATCATCATCCACTTCCATTCATAGTTCAAATGTTGGAACGGTTAAGTGGTCATAAATATTACTGCTTCTTAGATGGTTATTCAGGTTATTTACAGATTTTCATTGCAGCAGGAGATAGGGAGAAGACTACTTTCACTTGTCCTTATGGAACTTTTGCGTATAAAAGAATGCCGTTTGGTTTATGTAATGCTCCAGCTACGTTTCAAAGATGCATGATGGCTATATTTTCCGATATGGTTGAGAAATTCTTGGAAATTTTTATGGACGACTTTAGTGTTTACGGAGATTCTTTTGGTAAATGTTTATCGCACTTAGAAAGAGTGTTGCAACGCTGCGAGGATACCAATTTAATTTTAAACTGGGAAAAATGTCATTTAATGGTATCAGAAGGAATTGTTCTAGGCCATCGAATCTCTGAAATAGAATTGAAGTTGATAAAGCTAAGGTTGAAGTAATTGAAAATTACCACCACCGCTTAATCTAAGGACTCGAGAGGATTTCTTGGACATGCAGGATTTTATAGGAGATTTATTGCAGATTTTTCAAAGATAGCGAAACCTCTAAGTCATTTGCTTGAAAAGGAAGTACCTTTTAACTTCGATAGTAAATGTAAGGAAGCTTTTCAGACCTTAAAAGCGAGATTAACTACTGCACCAGTGCTAATAGCACCAGATTGGAATTTACCGTTTGAGATTATGTGTGATGCCAGTGATTTAGCTGTAGGAGCAGTTTTAGGACAAAGATATAACAAAATTCTCAAAGCTATTTACTATGCATCTCATACGTTAAATGCAGCTCAACTGAACTATACAACTACAGAAAAAGAACTGTTGGCTGTAATTTTTGCCTTAGATAAGTTTAGATCGTATATTGTTGGTTCTAAGGTAATAATTTATACAGACCATTCAGCTTTGAAGTATTTACTGAGTAAGAAAGATGCGAAACCACGTCTTCTTAGATGGATTCTCTTACTTCAGGAGTTTGATATTGAAATTAAAGATAAAAAGGGAAGTGAGAATGTAGTAGCAGATCATCTAAGTAGAATGGAAAATGATGGAGAAAAGGGAATAGAAATTAAAGATTCATTTCCTGATGAACAACTTTTTAAAATAGATACTCCTTCAACCATGCAGTTATTAAAGAATAGAATTCCTTCTAAGGAAATGTCACCTGGTTTGGAGATATCATTAATTACTTAACTCATGATTATATTCCGTCTCATTGGACTTGGCGTGAAGAAGAAATTCTTTTATGACTTAAAATTTTATTCTTTGGGAGGAACTGACCTTTTCCGTAAATGTTCGGATGGGATAATCGAAAAGTGTGTGCCTGATAATGAAATTTTAAGTATTTTATCATTTTGTCATGATCGTGAGGCAGGAGGTCATCATGGAGGTTGGAAAACTGCTTTTAAAGTTTTACAATGTGGTTTTTATTGGCCTACGCTATATAGAGATGCTTATAAGTATGTCAAATCCTGTGAATCTTGTCAAAAATGGGGAAATGTATCTAAAAAACATGAAATGCCTATGCAACCTATTTTAGAATGTGAGTTATTTGATGTTTGGGGTATAGATTTCATGGGACCATTTCCTATATCTTTTGGAAAAAGATTTATTCTAGTAATGGTAGATTATGTTTCAAATGGGTAGAAAGTTTGAAGCTCTTCCCACTAATGATACCAAAGTTGTCATACGATTCCTTAAAAAGAATATATTTACACGTTATGGCATTCCGAGGGCTATCATTAGTGATAGAGGTTCACACTTTTGTAATAGACCATTTACCAAGATAATTGAAAATATGGTGTAACGATAAGTTAGAACGCCTATCATCCATAAACCAAAGGTCGTGTAGAGGTGTCTAATAGAGATCAAAAGAATTGTAGAAAGATAGTGGATTCAAATCGAAAAAAATCGCGCTAAACTAGACGATGCATTATGGGCATATAGAACGACTTTTAAAACACCAATTGGTTGTTCTCCTATAAGTTAGTTTTTGGTAAGTCTTGTCATCTCCCAGGTTGAGTTAGAACACCGAGCCTTCGGGCTATTAAATTTTTGAATTTCGATCCTAAGGTCATGCCGGTGATCATAGATTGCTTCAATTGATGTAACTAGAAGAATTCCGTCTCGATTCTTATGAAAACGCCGAATCTACAAGGCAACGCACGAAATCTTTTCACGATAAGAGAATCTATAGTCGTGAGTTCCATGTAGGTGATCGAGTGCTCTTGTACAATTCACGCTTAAAGTTATTTCCAGAAAGCTTAAATCAAGATGGACAGTCCATTTAAAGTAACGAGTTTACAAATCTGAGTCGTTGAACTAATCGATGGAAATACAACTTTTATAGCCAATGGCCATAGAGTAAAGTTATTTGTGGAAGGAGAAGGAACCGCACTGAAAGAAGAAATAATGCTACTAACTGATCCTCCGACAAAGTGAAAAAGCAGAGAAATCAAGAAACTGAAAAGCAGAGGAGTTAAAACTCAGCCGAATACCAGGTGCTATCTATCTTTACTCTACTTTTATGTGTTTTATTTATGTTTAAAGTAGTTTCGTCTTTTACCGGATAGACGTAAAAGAACTGGATGTCTTTTCTAGATAGAATAGGAATTTTTATGTTGCTTTTGAAATTAGGCTTGGATAAAGATGTCGCGTTTAAAATAGAAGCTTCAGTTTTTGAGAAAAACAAGCAATTGTTGAGAGATCGATCAAAAGAAAAATGTAATGGAAAATCGAGAAGTTCGATAAAGAGAAGGGCAAAGTTTTTAAGAAGGTGTAGAAAATTTGTGGAAAAAGTGAGCATGAAGGAAATGTAGGGAAAGCACAACCAAATCCTGGGATGAGTGTTTGAATGTTGTTAAGAAGGAACGATTAGGTGGTTATCCGAAAATCCCGATGGAGATCAAAGGAAAATTCAACGCCTCATTTCTTAAGGTTAGGTTGATAGAACGTTACATCGTAACTCTGGAAGATTTAGAAGTATTGGAATTAGGACCTCGTGAATTTTGTAATATTTATAAAATTTTTATATAACTTTTGAAAATTTTATAAATAGGATCTTTATGAAATTACTTAAAAGTTTTATAAAGTTTTTATAAAAGTTTTTTTTTTTTTGTAGAAGTTTTATTAAGTTTAAAAAAAAAAAAAAAAAAAAAAAAAAGTGGTCGGATCGATCCGACCTAACCCCGGATCGATCCGGAACCTGAAAAAACCTAAAAGGGACGGGTCTCTCTCTTCTTCTTCTTTCTTTTCTTTTCTCAACAGCGCCCCTCCCTCTTCCCCCCAACTCGAATATTTTTCTTCAAATCATCACACAAAGATCACCATTAAATTACCCCAACTCTTAAACTTCTAAATTTGCCTCTACTCTCTTCAAATTTTCATCTAAATTGAAGAATTTTTCAAGAGAAGCTTCAACTTTTATTCCGGCGAAATTTCCATCTTTTCCGGCCAAATTTCAACCTTTTTAAGCTTTGTAAGGTAACATTGTAGTCACTTATTTTCTTAATTTCGTTTTTTTTATTTTGTGCAATTTTTTATTTTCAACTGTTTTGTCACTCACATTTGTACTGTTGTTTTGTGTCGTTTTGTTGTTCTGTGTTGTTTGTTATTTTGTCATTATCGTAGAATGGCCGAATCATCGAAAGCTAGTAAAAAACGCAAACCGCATATCCCTACCCAAATTCCAGTTATAGAAACTAGGCCTTTAACAGAAGAAGAATTGGCAGTTAGTTTTGAAAGAACCGCGTCTGCTGCAGCTAAGAAAGCATTGAAAAATAAATTTGGACAGTGTTTAGTTGCAATAGAGAGGGGCTTAGACTTCAAAGATTTGGGAAGGGAGGTAAAAGATATTTTTGAAAGGAGGCATTGGATGGAATTAGCCAGTTTAAGGTCGGGAGAAATTAACACCACCTTAGTAGCTGAATTTTATTCTCTGGTAGCAACTCATAATGCTACGGATGAAGGTGAGTTAACCTCTGTCAACTTTGAGAGAACTAGGATAGTGCCGTTTACTCCTCACATTATTAATGCTATTTATGGTATTCTGATATACCGGAGAATGAGGATTATTATACGATTTGGAATTTGGATGAGCCAAAGCAGACTTTGATCATATTGTTGCGGTAGCCCGTATGAGTTAGATCCCATCGCCGTCTGGCATGAAAACAGTTTTCCATGGGAAATGTATCCGGATATGAAAGCCATTAAACGTTTTATCAGTCACACTTTTTACCCGACTCGGCATTTTACATCTTTTGGTAAAGAGGATTTGTGTATTGCTTGGGCTATAGTTAATGATGTACCCGTGGATATAGGCGAGTAATGTGTAGAAGGGCCAAGGAATTTGCCCTGACTGCTAGACCAGGCAGTCACATGCCTTTTCCGTGTTTTATTTCTTCCTTGTGTCGTCAGATAGGAGTTCATGAGCTCCCAAATGATAATTTGATGATGGTGGATGACACACTTTATAGGTCTAGTTTACCACTTAGGCCGGCAGGAAGAATAAACTTTTGGACCCTAACCGTCAACGACCTCACCTTACTCCATCCACTCTTGTCCCTCCTTCATCCAAATCAAACTCAAACTCACTTCCGAATACCATCACTTACGACATGTTTCAATCCATGGCCTATGATGTTCATCGTGCTAATGCCAATATGGTCGTTTTATGGAAAGGAATAAATTATGGTCTCAAGATTTACGTCCAAGGCATACGAGGTTTATATCAAATGAATATACTGCAAAACCTACCTATGCCGAGATGGATATTCCGCAATGCCAAACCCACCTTATACCTTGCCCGATTTCATTCCACCGATGCCACCTCACTCGGACTTCCAACAAATGCCACATTCTTTTGGATTTCAAACTAGTGGTGTAGGAGATTTTTCGACAGTACTACGGCAATGGCGACATCGAGAATGGACTGGATCTCGGATCATTTGGCCATACCACGGCGAGATGGGGAAGCACTTTTTCGATATCACGAGAGAGATGAGCTCGATGGGACTAGATAGTTCGGTGCGGATGTCAACTTATTTTCAAGATCCATCCCAAGAATCGACCCGTTCTCAAGCTATGCCAAGTTCAAGCCACGTCGAAATGAGTGATGAAGAGGAGTGATTTTTAAACATTCCATGATTTTTGACATTGAAACATTTTATTTTTCGTACAATTTCGTTTTAAGTAAAATTTTAGGTTATTTTGATTTTGGTTGGATTTTATTTTTAATACGATCTTCATGTTTTCGTTACATATTTTGGTATTACGTGATCGTGTAGAAAAATTTATCGTTATAACACAATGAAAAAAAAAAAAAAAAAAAAAAAAAAAAATAGGATGAAAACTTGTCCCTAGAAAAATCTAGACATTTTACAAGCAAAATCAACTCGTCCGTGAATGAAGAGTGTTCGGATCGATCCGGCCTTTACCGGATCGATCCGACTGAGAGTACCGACCTGACAAAGATTACTTAGTTCGGAGGCCGGATCGATCCGCCCTTTCGGATCGATCCGGCAAGTACAAAAGCGCGCAGAAAAGAGATTTTTCTACTTTTGCTTGATAGATTTATTTCTATAAAAGGAAAGAGCAAAGAGACCTTGAACTTTGCTCATTCTTTCTTTCCTTCTATCTAGCTTAGTTTAAATCTCTTTGTCGTAAATGTCTAACCGCTCTCTCCTCGGTTAATAGTTACGAACCACATCGCTGATGGTGTGGTTCCCGAAGCATGCCTCTTGTTTTCATAATAACGTCCCGAGACATCTAAATTTCGTCCGTTCTCCTATTCTCGATGGAGAAAGGCTTAAACACCGAAAAATTGATCAATGGGGACGTAATCTAATCCGAGGTTGCGGGTGGAAAAAGTTGATAAGGACTCCCAGAGGTCGAATAAACATTTCGATTGTTAGAGATTTCTTTATGTCTCTCAACGAGATAACGACGGTAGCCTCATCTCAACTTATTACGATTAGGGGAATCGTTATTTCATTTTCACCACCATCATAAATCAAATCTATCAAATTCCACCATGTACTTTTGATCGAAACCCACACTTCGAGTTTCTTTGGGAACTTGGGGATGCGATAATGTTGTAAATCGTGACCGCAAGCCTTTCGATTCGTGTTTCCGTTGTTTGATCATAACTATGATTCCTCAACTCGGCTTTACCCCTCATTTAAGCGCGTGGAAACTTTCATTAATTCTCGGATCTATCCAACTAGAGATTTTTATGGGTTACGGATGATGAGATGTCTGCTTTGTTATATGCATTAACCGTGGGAGCATACATTGATTGGGGAGTTTTGATTTTTAAGATCGCAATTAATTTTGCGAGAGAAAGACGTAATAGAGGAAAACCGCTACCATTTGCCTGGTTATCTCTCACCTTTGTATCCAATCGAATCACGTGCTCTGAATTTGCTCTCGACGAGATTTTTCCATCTCGTGATTCTCGCTTAGGATTACTTCGTGGATACTCCCGGATGTTCATCTACGGTTTGATAATCGCTTAGAAGTTATGTTGTTAAGTTGGTAGTTGTTTAAATTAGTTGTTTAATCGTTTGTTGTTGTTTGTTACTTTTATTTATAGTTTGTAATAGTGTTTAATATATATGTCATTTTCTTTAATCAAAATAATATATGGTTGCTAAAAATAATAAATAATAATCAAAATCATATAAAATTTTAATTTTATTTGCAAACTACTTTTATTTACTCACTAAACATCGGGACGATGTCATTTAAGTAAGTGGGGAGTGGAAGTAAGTTAGTAAATAAAAATTAAAATTTTCTTATATAAATTTATACTTCATTGCTCAATACTTAGTTTAATTTTTCTTGGAACAAAATAATTAGATAGTATATAATTAGTATGAATAAAAACAATATAAATTGGTAAGAATAGATTTTAATTAAGTAAAATAAATTAGATATATTATAAGTATATTATATATGTCAATTTTAGATCTTTATAAGATTTTAAGTATATGTAACTATACATAAATATTATCAAGTAAGTTTCTTATGAAATTTTAGCAAATATACTTATATTTATAATGAATTTTTTTAGAATAATTTTCTTTGTAAAACGAAATATGAATATGGAATCGGATTAGGAATGATGAGATTTTGACACCATAAAAATTACCTCAACCTTGATTAGAGTGATCAAGACCTCACTCGATATAAGCCATTTTTTTTTATCATAACCGACCCTTGGCTTATTTTGGTCTACATTTCCTAAAAATCCTACGAGTTTGTACGTGCATTTATGAAAGGAGATGATAGCACGAAGCTAAGGATGGTGTATGCCGAGGTGAAAAAAAAAAAAAAAAAAAAAAAAAAAAAAAAGGATATATATAGAACGAAGCATCATATTTACAGAGAATTAATCGAATACTGTGTATCTTCCTTATCTTTGATCGATGATATCGGTAGTAGCTTCCAATGATTTGAGTGCAGTAGGGTGTTATCTAAACGCCCTATATCACTATGAGGTATAAAGCTCCCGATAAAAATTAATCATAAGATCTCAAGAATGATTACGAGTTTAAGGAAACCGGACTCGTAATTTTAGATCGAAAGAGTATTACTCCGATCAATCTTGATGAAGCAATGCTTGTAAATTTGATTTTCTACACACATTCACGCTTTTAGTTCTTAATATTGAAAAAGAAGAGAGAAAATCTGAAAAATAGTTGGAAAAGGAGATATTATTAATCGAATGTTTTGATCAAACGTGAAGGTGTAAGTACGCGATGCGACTTGCTTCTTTCTTCTTTTTTTTTTTTTTTTTTCTATCTTTCGATTAACCAATGTCCTATCCTAAAAGTATTAGCCATCTTGTCAATTACTTGACTTAGTCTTTGATTCCAAATATTTCATATAAGTTGAGATAGGAAAATAATTCTAGAATTTTAATTATATTTATTGAGTAGATTTTGTGAAATTTCATTTGAATAATAGTTGATAAATAATTTATCAAAGTTATCTACACTTTTATCTTATTAATTTCTAAGAAAGATATAATTAATATGTTTATAATATTGAAATGATATTTTACTAATTTAAAATTTTATCTACCACTTATATTATTTTTATCGTAATTTTTATATATTATCGCTTATTTTGCTCGGGACGATCAAAGAAATTTAAGTGGGGAGTAGTTGATGTGTAACATTTATATGATAAAAATTACGATGTTTTATATACGTTATCGATTATTTTTATATAAAATATAAGTAATTATAATGAGATAATCTTATAAAATATTAATAGCTATGAATAAATCTAAATACTATAAAAATCTAGTAAAAATGATAAAAGATATAAATTTTGTACCGGGTTAATAACCGGAGTGTCGTGTCGATTCACGTGGGTATTTTTGGTATTTTACAGACCTTAGTAAACCAAGACCCTGAGTGATGACATTTTTTGGAGTAAAATCATATCTTTTGAAGGAATAAAGGAAGTGCCATGCAGATTTAAAGTTCAAGTGGATCAATGGTTCGTGACGCCGTATCAAGTTATATTTTCGACGAACAAATGGCCCAGCAAAAAGGCATTTTCTGAAAAAGAGTCTTCATGGAAGTTATAGATCTCCTCAAGGGCTTTCCAACGCATCTTGAATTATGTCATTTGGAGATCCAGAGCTCAAGTTATGATTTTATCAAGTTTCGGATTAAGATTGGAAAAAATCTATCCGGATCGATCCGGATTTACTTCGGATCGATCCGAGGAAACATCATGATTACCCAATGTGGCCCTCGCAGAGAATAATCCTGGGATAAGATTTTTTCCCCGGATCGATCCGCCCTTTCTCGGATCGATCCGGCTTGGGAAAATATGCCTATAAATAGAGCAGCTTGCAGGCACATAAAGGGGGTACCAAATATATTTTCTTCACCTCTTTTTAGTAGTAGTAGTATGTATATATATAGGCCTTATGCCATAAATAAAGTA
Organism: Gentiana macrophylla; assembly: GCA_026214975.1. Lineage (NCBI taxonomy): Eukaryota > Viridiplantae > Streptophyta > Magnoliopsida > Gentianales > Gentianaceae > Gentiana > Gentiana macrophylla. The sequence continues at coordinate 132,145,038 of CM047806.1, forward strand.
GTATCGTTATAATGCTCGAGAAATTATCAGAAGATCAATGTTGTTGAAGTTGTTGTAGCATCCGGAAGAATACAGCTTCTGATTCAATCGTTGTAATCGGGTAAAATTCCTAAAGTATTTATGTTTGTTTTGTCTTTTTATCTTTTCGTATAATGTTAGTAGGCTAAATCTAATAACTAGCCAAAGTTATGTAATCGTTTTATTTCGATCTTTTCGGTAAAGAATGTTGTCTAAGTAAAATTGAATAAAATTGAGTTAATTGAATCTTTTCCTATTGATAAAGTTTGACTTGAAAGAATTCATAATCTAATTATGAATTGACACCTCGTAATTAAGTTATGAACTCGTTAATAGAAAAACCGGAGGGTAAAATTGGCCGAGTGAAAGCGTGACAACGGAACCCGCTTTCTACCGGGGCGATTTGTCCTAAAAAGATGAATCTTATTAAAATTTGTACTCAAGATCGTAATAATGTTAAATTCATCGCTTTAATTGAAACTTAAACCGAAAGTTGAATCGCCCGCCTTGACAACCGGAGCCTTTAAATAAAATTGACCGCTTGACGTGACGGAATGACTCCTTTTATTCAAAGGTAGAATCGCACTCGACCTCGCTCGTAAAAAACCGTAATAGATTGTGGACTTTGGACCGATGACAATGGACATATGACAATTTCACACACTATGTGAGAGGACGAATTGTTAACCTTAAAGTGCACCGTTTCATTTACTCAATTGAACCTAAAGATCGAGCACATTCCATTCAATTTGAAAAGATCGTATAAATCAATTATATAAACTTTGGCTAGTTCTCTAATAATATATTTGGCATCTATATATTTATATCTATATATATACTTTGCAACTTATGCACATCTATATATATTTATATATCTATATATATTATATTAGAATAAATTTTAATTTACGCATTTATTTTATGTTAAGTAAAATAGTAGTTATCTGTGCTATAAACCGAGATTTAGATTGAGTTAATAATGTTTCTTTGGTGTTTAACCACACTTAGAAGAATTACAAAGTTCCCTGAGGATACGATACTCTGACTCACCATACTAGCACTACAGTTTGACCCGATACACTGTCGGTGTCTCATCATATGCTAGATTATCTTGAAGAATCTCCGTATCAACAGTGGCCTCTCAACATCCGTCTTGGTCAAACACTTCTTCAACATCGAGACATGAAACACGTTGTGGACTCTTGACATGGATTCTGGTAACTTAAGCTTGTAAGCCAACGGTCCAATTCTTTCCAGAATTTCAAAAGGTCCAACATACCTTGGGCTTAGCTTTCCCTTTTGTCCAAAACGTTTCACTCCCTTCATTGGTGACGCTCGTAGATAAACTCTTTCACCAACTTCGAACTCTAAAGGCCTTCTCCTAACATCTGCCCAACTCTTCTGTCTATCTTGAGCCGCCTTCAGATTCTTCTTAACCAACTGAACTCTTTCCTTAGCTTGCTCAACCAATTCCGGCCCGGTGATTTGTCTTTCTCCGACTTCATCCCAAAACAGCGGCGTTCTACATCTTCTTCCATACAACGCTTCAAACGGTGGCATACCTATACTTGCATGATAACTATTGTTATAGCGAACTCCGCTACCGGTAGTAATCATCCCATGATCCGCCTACCTCCAAAACACAAGCTCTCAACATATCTTCAAGTGTTTGGATAGTTCTCTCGCATTGTCCATCCGTCTGAGGATGAAAGGCCGTCAGACTCAAATCCAACTTGGTTCCGAAAGTCGCTTGCAAACTTTTCCAAAACCAACCGACGAACCTCGAATCACGGTCCGATACTATCGATATAGTACTCCGTGTAACTTCACTATATTATCCAAGTATAGTGCCGTCATCTTCTTCAAGGGCATATCAACCTTATACGGTAAGAAATGAGCGGATTTAGTCAATCTATCCACAACCACCCAAATCGCATCATGACCGCCTCTTGTCCTCGGTAAACCGGTGATGAAATCCATTGTGATCTTATCCCATTTCCATTCGGGATTTCCAATGGTTTAAGCATTCCTCCTGGTTTTCTATGCTCACCCTCACACCTTCCGACAAGTGTCACATTCTCGCAACGAACTTGGCTATCTCCGCTTTCTTCGAGGCCACCAAAACTTTTCCTTCAAGTCTCTGTACATTTTAGTGGATCCTGGATGAACCGCAAATGCAATCCTATGTGCTTCTTCCATAACTCTTTGCCTCAAATCACCAACATTAGGCACACACAGGCGATCCTGGTACCAAAGGTTTCCGTTCTTGTCTAGCACATATCCCATCAGAGGCTTTTCTCTTGCAACTCGCTTCAAATCAACTAAACTGGATCTTCATCTTGCTTTTCCCGAATATCATCCATCAACTCGCACCATGCTATCAACGGTGCCACAAACCGCCGGTCTTCAATCTGATCAAAACTTCGGATTTGCAGCCCGCTCTAGCCTTTCTCGCCACAACTTCAACACTTGAAACCGCAAATATCGGTTTTTCGCTCAAAGCATCCGCTACCACATTCGCTTTACCCGGATGGTACCAGTATCTCCAAATCATAATCCTTTACGAACTCTAGCCATCTCCTTTGTCTCATATTCAGATTTTCTTGGGTAAAGAAGTACTTCAAGCTCTTGTGATCGGTGAAGATCCTCGCCTTAACTCCGTATAAGTAGTGCCTCCAAGTCTTCAAGGCAAACACAACCGCTGCTAACTCCAAGTCGTGGGTTGGGTAATTCTTCTCATGCACCTTCAACTGCCGGGATGCATAAGCAATTACCTTCCTCTCCTCGCATCAACACACAACCTAAACCTTGTCCCGAAGCATCCGTGTAAACGCTATAATTATCAAAGATCTCCGAATCGCCAAAATCGGGTCAGTAGTCAACCTTTCCTTCAACGTCTGGAAAGCCTCTTCGCACTCACCGTCCACTCAAACTTCACATTCTTCTGAGTGAGCCGGGTAAGTGGTGTAGCTATCCTTGAGAAGTCTTGAACAAACTTCCTATAATAGCCAGCCAAACCAAGGAAACTTCTAACCTCTGAAATCAGAGTCGGTCCGGACCACTTCTCAACCGCCTCAACCTTTGCCGGATCAACCTTAATGCCATCTCCGTAAATGACATGACCCAAGAAACTCACTTGATTCAACCAAAAGTCACACTTGGAAAACTTAGCATACAACTGATTCTTCTTCAGAGTCTCCAACACAATCCTTAAGTGTTCTTCATGTTCTTTCTCATCCTTGGAGTATACTAGGATATCGTCTATGAATACTATCACAAACTTATCCAAGTATGGCATGAAAACACGCTGCATTAAGTCCATAAATGCAGATGGAGCATTAGTGAGTCCAAAAGGCATGACTAAGAACTCATAATGTCCATATCTCGTATCTTGAAAGCCGTCTTCGGTATATCTGCTACCTTGATCTTCAACTGGTGATATCCTGACCTAAGATCAATCTTAGAAAACACACTCCTTCCTTGCAATTGATTAAACAAATCATCAATTCTTGGCAGAGGATATTTATTCTTAATGGTGAGGTTATTCAACGCTCTGTAGTCTATGCACATCCTCATGCTACCGTCTTTCTTCTTGACAAACAACACCGGGCTCCTAAAGGTGAAGTACTAGGCTGAATTATATTCCTCTCGAGCATGTCCTTAAGCTGAGCTTTCAACTCTTTCAACTCACCGGGCGCCATTCTATAAGGTGCCTTGGCAACCGTGTCGCTCCCGGTATCAACTTAATCTCAAATTCGATCTCTATCCGGCATGTTCCCGGTAACTCTTCCGAAACACTTCAGATATTCCTTGACTACAGGGGTTTCCTCTAACTTGGGCTTCACTTGTTCCACATCCACTGCGTATAACAAGTAGCCTTCACAACCTTTCTGACAAGCTCTTATAGCCTTAACCGCTGAAATTATAGGGTGACGCCTCTTACTGGGCTTATAAACATTTCCCTGATAGGCCTTATCAGATTTCCCAGGTACCTTAAAGATCACTTTCTTTCCTCGGCAATCTAGATGGACGAAGTTCTCGGATAGACAATCTATTCCAAGGATCACATCAAAATCCGAAAAGTCTAAAACGTGAAGTCGCTTTTGCATCGATAAGATCCAACTTGGACTTCCACTGAGGCATCAACTTGGTTACCTTAGTAACTTTCCTAATGGTGTTATTATCTCTAAGGTATTTCTTAAAGGTTCCAAAGGTAGATTCAACTTCTTAGCTACTCGTCGACACGAAAGTATTAGACGCCCCGTGATCGAACAAAGCTCGACCATAAGATTATTTAACATTATCGTATTTACGTTGCATATTTATTCAATTAACTACACCACAACATGAATAAACATGCTATAAACATAACTTAAAAGAACAAATTAACAACAAGTACACGATATAACGTCATCCTCGGTTCCGCCTCTCTAAGATCACCGCAAAAACACGAATCGGGCGACTTGGGCCGCTTCTACCACTTCCTTGCTTCGTTTACCCGTTGGACCTTTAGTCGGACAGGGCTTCTTAGCAAAGTGTCCCGCTTTCTCCACAAAGATAGCACCCGTTTGTATGAACTCGGCACTCACCTGAGTGATTCCTCGTTGCACTTAGGGCAAAGGGTGCTCCGGTAGTGGTTTACTTGCTGCAGGGCCGTGGTCTTCTTGAAACTCGATGTGGTGCTCCTCGGTTATTACCCTGGCTCGCTCCAAAGCTCCTCTTATTCCCAACAATCACGGTGGCCTTCTTCCCCGAAGGTCTCAACTTCCAAAGCTTTATTCAACAACTCCGCCATGTTCTTAGCCGTGAAACCTAGCATGCCGTGATCAGATATGATATGCTAACCCTTCCTTGTATAGGGCCATCTTCCTCTCCTCTACCTTCATTAGCTCAGTAGAATCTTCCCAACTCGTTAAACTTGTTGGTGTATCGTGACACTGCTATAGTTAAACCCTCGCTTATGCTTTAAGAATCGGCTTGCCATGTCTCTGGCCGCATCAGTAGCCGGGAAGTACTCATTGTAAAACATGGTCTTGAAACCTTCCCAATCTGTCACCTTACCATTACTACTCTGTATCGCATCAATCCAAGCTTCAGCTGCGCCTAAAAGAAAACTGACTGCCAACTGTGCCATCTCAGTCTCAGGGACATGTATATTCCTACATGCCTTCTCAAAACTTCTTATCCAATCCTCGGCCTTCGAGTGCTCAACATTTCCAAAGAAATCCTGGACCTTGTTCCTTCTCAACCTAGTATACCAGTCAACTGGTGGTGCTTGCTCGAAAACCGGTCTAACTGGTGGTTGCTGCGGGTAAACTGGAGGGTACGCATACGGCACTTGCTGGTGATACTGGGGTTGCTGGAAACCGTAGGGTGGGTAGCCAAAACCTTGCTGAAAGTCAGGGCGGGGTGACGGTGGTGCTGTAGGTCGTGGAGTAGGACCTACTGGAGGTGGATAGGGGATCTGTTGTTGCTGGTGGAACACAATGGGTGAGGTGTGGCTCACTGGTGGAGGGTAAAAGATTTGCGGCTGCGGAGGGTAGCTCACTGGCGGTGGTATCGAACTTACTGGAACTTCACTGACCAGAGAAAATGGAACCGAACTTCCCACATGCCACTGCGGGGGTTGCTGAGGTCGTAGTGGCGAATTCCGCTGAGAATCCGGTGAAGGGGTTGCTGTATGTGGAGGTGGTGACAAACTCCGCTGAGGTGGATGACTCGACCTCACAATACCTCCTCCCACGACTGGTATTGGACTCTCCCGTCGAACTCCTCGACGATTCTCGCACCGGCTCAGCTTCGTGAACACCATCCTCGATGATCAAAGAAAACCGAACGTTACTAAAAGAGCTTAGAGGAAACTTATCTTAAAAGAATAGAAGCCTAAAAGACGCTTTTCTCTGATACCAACTGTAACGCCCGGTTCCCGGACACCGAGTCCTTATCCGAAATCAAACGTTCGCACGCATAACATTAAATAAATAACATTACACGTAAGCCTCACTACGTCAGATCAAATAAAAGCAAACGGAAGCAAAAGACTCGGGTAATTTTTCCCAAACAATAGAGATTAAGAATCACCAAAGGTAGAAAGAAAATGTAATGCTTATTACATTCAGAAGAAACCAACGAATCCAAAAGTACTAGAAGTAAACTACAGAATCCATTAAAATCCAAGTCTAAGGCATAAATGAAATAAATGATAAATAGTAAACAAGGTCTTCAACTCTGGCGTCCTCAAACGTCATCATCGAAGTCCACCTCGAAACCATCACCAACATGTTCGTCTTCTCTCCCCCAAACACATAAATAAACATGCATTTGAGGTAAGTACAATGTACATAGTAAGAAGTAGAAGCTACAATTTAATTAAGGTTCGTTATTAATTAATCATCTTAGTGAGACCGACTCAATTTATGGTTCATCCCATGCCCATCGACACGCCATGACTATAATGCTTCTACTTAACTTATCTTTGTTGCGTCACTACTCAAGGACATCGCGCGCATGGCGCTCATCACCAAGATATACTTGCTAACTAACGGTGATTAGCACCGATTAGCTCGGGTCTCCCGGTATGCGTATACGTCCGATGGATTTCCTCCACTACCCTTCACCCGCTTAAGGCCAAAGCAGTTGTTGTCCACCTTTTATGAACGTATCACATCGCCGATATGGATTAGTGTCTAACCGAGAATAGATGATGCTTTATCTTTTACTACACATATGTAGGTATTGATGAATTAACTAGCCATTCCTAGTGTTTTCAAGTAGGCTCCTCACATCTCCTACTGCATTTCTAGACCGCTAGACACGGACAAGTCCTAGCAAAAACACGGACATACTGATGAACTCTAGTTCACCAAAGCACAAGCCCTTTCATGCCCTTCCGACGGATCCGAACTTCAACTCCCTTTAAGAGTACATTCGGTGTTTTAACTGAACGAATCGGAAGTTCAATCGAAGCTTGTTTCCTTTTTAATTAATCTTAATACATCATGTTTTAAAGCTCAATCCAATAAATAACATAACATTGAGGCCTGAACTAAAATGAATCGATTAAAATCAACAAAACAAAGTAAACTGATCAAACGCCCGCCTGTAACCATAAACGCCGTTTAAACCTCCTACCGACACCCGTCCAACCTTATGGACGCCTGTCGGGATCGACGTCCGTCCACTATAATCGACGCCCGCCCACCTAGAAACGCTACAACTCAGTATGTAAATCACTCCTCAAACGCCCGCCCGCCTAAGGCAAACGCCCGCTTGAGTTTTGTGCCAGACGCCCGTCCGCCTATGCAGACGCCCGCGCCCACTGCGCTTCTCCCAAAACCCTAAAATCTTCAAACTCGATTTCTAATCCGCTTTAAACACAAACAAAGAAGAACTATAACACCGAAAAACGCCTAAACGCATATCTAAGCATATCATAGCATCTAGGATCGTTAACCAATCAAAGTATACATCTTTCTTGCACCAAGACATCTTAAATCTTGATCTAACTACTCACTACCATAATTAGATTGTAGGAAGAGCTTCTTACTTGTTTAACAAAGAATACCAACAAAGAAAAGCTCAAGAAAAACAAAGAAGAAATTGATCTTTTCCTGCAGATCAAATCATGTGATAAATCCAAACTTTGATTAGATTCGATCACACGCTCTCCATGACGATTAACCATGAAAAGATATGAGTTTTGATCCTCAAAACTCACCCAAAAACAAAGAAGGGTCGAATTCTTACCTAGTGAAAAGATCCAACTTTTTGGTGTTGAATCGACGCTCCTTCACGACGATTCCGATGCTCGAAACTGATCTGAAAACGATTGAGAATCGACTTAGAACCGATGAAAATCCTTCAGCCCAAAATTTGCTTGCACACGCAGAGAAGAAAGAGCATGCGGCTGCTCTCTTTTTTTTTTTTTTTTAGGTTATGGGATTAATGTGTATAATAGATCCCTTAAGTAGTTAATCCCAAATAAATCCCTTTTCCTATTATAAAATCGAAAAAAATCTCTTTTATTATATACATAATTACCTTAAAATTATATATATAAATATCCAATTACTTAAACTCCAAATAAAAGGAATCAACTCCAATATTTCGTTTTATGCAAAAGACACGCTCGTCTCTTTCCTAAAATCGAAATATTACATAAAGGACCATATTCGAAATAATGATACAAGTACAACAGGCAAAAATAATATATTCTATATATATCTATATCTTATATTATATTTAAGAGTGAAAAACCGTCAATCGACCCGATTAGGCCAATTAATTGACCTGGAAATTGACCCGTTTTCAACCCAATGCTTGCAAGTTATCCCCAACCCCAATTCTTACGTTATTCCCACGATCTGGTTGTTAAAAAAACCTCCCCCACTTGATTCAACTTTCTCACGCTGTAGCTGGGTAACCTCCTGCCGCATTTCCATTCCCCCAGCAATTTATTACTCATCCATTTCGTTTCAGTTTTCCAATGCTGCTTAGCCAAAAAGCAAAGGTAATGCTTCCTTTATCTTTATTTTCAATTCATTTGCGTTTTTTTTATATGTTCATTTATGGATTGATCTTTGTAGTTCAGGTTTCCCTTCGCTGAAGTCTCCTGCCGGCAACGATGGAAGAGGAGGCTTTGTCCGATTTTCTAACACACTTGATGTCAAGCAGTCAGAGTCTTCCCAAATTGCACCATCAAATATTATGGGTGTTGATTATTCTACCTCTTGATTGATTATTCATATTTTTTTCTTGCAGTCATACTTATTCTCCAGAGTCTATTTTTTTAGCAAATCATACTATGAATTTTTTTGGGTGTTATTTCATTCATTATTGTTGTTTTATGTTTTGCAGTGAATTTCGTAAAGGGATTGTAATGGAGGCCGTGAATGGTGCGAACAACATGATTCAACTTTAATGCACAATGTCTGGTAAAATACACCATACACTATATACGTGGACGTCATTTTTCGTCAAATGCAGCTCCAGAGTAAAATATCTTCATTATATAGTATAGATTTCTCTTTTCTGTATTGATGTGAGGATAATTCATGCTTGAAAATCCTCGGTCAACTCTCAATCTTATTTTATATGCAGTTTGCTTGAAATATTCGTTCACAAACCATAGTTTACACATTGCAGATCCTCATATTTATGTGCTACACAGTGCTGCAACTTGAATCTATTCCTGCTTAATCATGCTATTAATTGTTATATTAGCGTTTCATTAAAGTCGATCTTTTTGTACTGCTACCTTTAAGAGTATGTATGCGCTAAGGAATTGGAAAATGTGTGTGTTTTTTTTTCTCATGCTTACATAGAAGTTGTTATTCTTATGATTAATGTTGCACTTATGATATAGTATTTTTGTTTGATTTTCTATTATAAGTAGATTACATGTGTGAACTCTGAAGGTTTTTTTTCCCTTCTTCTTTATGTATCATGTCCCAACATTTCTTCTTTGTTGAATGGGTAATCATGCCTCCAAATAATTCAGTGATTTCAAGTCAAGACCTTGAAAGGTTAGAAGATGTGGGGATTCCTGTTGACTCTTGCAAGTTGGCACGCACAGAAAGGAAACTAAATGGTGAGTATTTAACTTCGATCAATGTTTTTTCTTTTCTACTGAATCCGATATTGTTGTTTTTGGTGTGAACAGAGAGTAATGGGTGAATAAAAATTGATACATGTACATTTTTAGTTAATTTTGAAGTCCATGTGTTTGAGATGAAATTTCAACATGGTCCCGAAATTGATATATTGTCTCATTTTGCAAGTTACCTGAACTGGTGAGTTAAGTTCATATATTTGTCAACATTCTTTTTCATTACTTTAGTCAATTTGGAATCAAAAGATAATATAGTAATTTATAAATTGTCTTACAAAATTAAGAAGAAAGCCCTTTTTATTGTAAAGGAGCCATCGACCCTGTTTTTGTCACAAACATGAGAGCAAATCGCTATCCTGATGCAATATTTTTATTTTATTTTTTTGTAAATTGAAGGAGAATGCGCATGAATGGTGGAGGAATTGTGCATGAATGGTGCAGGAATTGCATAAACTGAAAGAGAATGTGCATGAACTGTGCTATTCCAGCTAAAAAGGGTGCGGGAAAGCGAACTTGCATTGATCAAGAGCATGCAAGTCTCTTTTTATTTGTGGTTTGATTCCTTTATGTATTTAGTTGCTTGCCTCTATGATTTTATATTTTTCACTGCCACTTTTATCTTAATATTGCCTTTGAATTTCGCAGATTCCAAAGAATGCAATGAATATCAGGAGTAGATGATGTTTTCAACATTAATCATGCATTGCTGGGTAGTAGATTAGAAGGCTTTCTTCGATGTTTACTTTTTAAATTTAACGCTATCAAGTCGTCGACGCATTCAGCTCTTACTACCTATATAATAATATGTTTTGAAGGTGTTTAAAATCAATTACCCGACACCTGGACCAACCCCGCCAATTGACCCATTTTTAAACCTGTTTCATAAAAAAAATCTGCATTCAATTAATTTTCTCCCCAACATCATCCCTTAAATTACTCTCTCAAATCTCTCATTGAATTTAAAACTAAATTCAAATTTCAGAATTTCAAAAATGAGTCTTTATCACCACCTTTCATCCTCATCCCTATTTATTTTTTGACAGCACTCTTCAATTATTGTTTAGTTTGTTTTGATGTAATATTAATGTTGTTGTTGTTGTTGTTTTTTGTTTTTTTTTTTTTTTTTTTTTTTTTTTCATGAGCATAATAGTCTTTTGTTTTTTTTTGTTCTACTACCGCTTCTCTCCGCCGTACCTGCTTATAACCACCATCATCCTTCGGCTAAAATAGTTATTTAGATTATGTAGTCAAAATGTGTAACTTCTTTCATATAAACTTTATATTTTGTTTATTTCAATAAAATTACTGATTTCTTAATATACTCCATGAATATACATTTTTGAGTTTTTTTGGGTTCTCTTTTGTAGTATAGAGGGCGATTTTTGGCTCCTCTTCTCTCCTCCAACTTCTATCAGCCATGTTCCAACTATCTATATCATGCTCTCATTTTATTAAAGTCGATAGAATGTGTCTTTTCTTTGATATAATTTTTTTTTCTAATAATTTCGATGTATTATTTGTTTTCTTTTATAGTGTATCCAATTTTTCTCTTTGTGTTTTTATTTTTATCTATTTATTCTTTTGTTCTCTTCAACAATATAATTGATATTTTGTTGTAATGCCTCAATAGTAATAGAGAGTGAATTAGATAAAAGTATAGAACAATTAATGTACCAATAGAATAAAATACCAATGCTACATCAACATTCTTTGCCACCAATGTAAAAATCATAAGAACGGGATGGAAATTGCTTCGTAATACTCACATGAAAAAGGAAACAAGTAGAATTGATGTAAACGAAAGTCAATCGATCAACTCCCGGGTTACAAACAATGTAGAGAATAATATAGGCACTCCCTTCACACACAAAAAAAGAAACGAGAGAGAAGGAGACGAAGATTGAGTAGTGGAAAGGATTCAATGCTCTAATAATTCTATAAGAGGATATGCAAAAATAATTATGGGTGAAATTTCAGGGTATTGAATTTGAATATTGAATTGTTGATTAAATAAATTGAAGTTTAGGTATTTTTTTATTTATTTTTAATTTTTGAAAAAATGATTGAAGGCTTGACAATTCTGTAGGAATGGTAGGCGAGATTGCCGCAGAATTTAGGGTCGATGAAGTAAATATCAATGTTCAATATTGAATGTCAATGAGCATTCGTGAATAATAAAAAAAAATGCAGACGCTGAGCGCTTTTGTTCGATATAAGTATGGCCACCAACTAAAAGAATATTACAATATTTAAATACACATAAATATTTGAAATTGGCGTCTTTATACTTTATATCTTTATATTCATATTGAATCAGAATGCTGTAGAAGACTATGTTTATTAATTATAAAGTTAAGTTTAGTAGTTATAGAGTGTGATAATATTCTGATTCGTATTTTCAATTTCCTGCTAATGTTTTCCAAACCATATAGATAGATAGATACAATTATCCTACTCAGGTAAAATTTTGTTTTTAACGAAGACGAAAGCTTATTTACTAAACTGACACCTTCTCTTTTGCCTCAAGGGAGGCTTGAAACCCTGACCTCTTGGTCTTCGCGCCTCGATTTTTATCCCCAGGGTAATGCTTCATCGGTTGTGCTACATAAATTTGAATAGATTCGGTATTTGTGATAAATAAAATTTATCTTTTATGTACAATAAGAAACGCTTCATCCTCTTTTACTGTTGTCCAACGACTGTGATGAATTAAAAATAATGTTTTTTTTTCCGTAACTTTCAAAGTCCTACTTATTAGAATTTATTCTATGACAATACCATTGCGTTTTTTATTTTTATATTTATAAACTTACCTCCCGTGCATGATGCACGGGTTATTTGGCTAGTATATATTTATTTAGGAGAGGAAATAAAATCGATTTTGACTCAAACCCGGTAATTACCCGATTTGCCCGCTCCATACCCGGCCGGTGAAAAAAAATAGTAATAACTCCTAATAATTGTGTTACTCAAAGCATCAAAAGAAAATTTAGAGCAATAATGGTAGCTGCTTTAATTTGTTCATTTTTTTTAATCTATGCAATAATGGTGGCTCCTCAAATTTATTCAAAATCTTTTGAATTTATGTGCTAGATATTTACATTTGTTCAATTTTTTTTGAATTTATGTGTTAAAAAAAACTTTTTAATAGTCTATTCGACCAAAATGAAAATAAATATAAAAAGAAAACAATCAGCAATACATTTTTAAATATGTAAAAAAAATATAATGCTATTAGCAATATATACACGTGCACTCTATTTGTGTAAATATATTTTCGGTTCACACCGTTTATGTGTTAAAAAAAACTTTTTAAATAGTCTATTCGACCAAAATGAAAATAAATATAAAAAAAAAAAAATCAGCAACACATTTTTAAATATGTAAAAAAAAAAATATAATGCTATTAGCTATATAAACACGTGCACTATATTTGTGTAAATATATTTTCGGTTCACACCGTATTTATTGTGTAGTAATTGTTCAAATTTCTTTGAATCTATGCAATAATGGTGGCTGCTCAAATTTATTCAAAATCTTTTGAATTCATGTGTTCGACGTTTATATTTGTTCAAATTTTTTTGAGTTTCTGTGATCCGACCCAAACAACCCCCCCCTCCAAAAAAAATGAATGAACAAACAAATAACAACACACTTTTAAATATCTATTTTTTTTAAATATTATGCTATTAAAACAAACAAACAAAAACACTCTCTTAAATATCTATTTTTTTAATATTATATATGCTATTAGCTATATAGACACGTGCATTATATTTGCATAAATATATTTTCGGTTCACGCTGTATTTATTGTGTAGTAGTTCTGTATATTATGTAGTAATTGGATGTTTATATTTGTTCAATTTTTTTTGAATTTATATGTTAAAAAAAACTTTTAAATAGTCTATCCGAGTCTTCAAAAAAAAAAAAATAATAAAATAAAATATCCGACCCAAACCCCTTAAAAAAAAAACAAACAAACAACAACACACTTTTAAATATCTAAAAAAAATTAAATATTATGCTATTAGCTATATAGACACGTGCACTATATTTGTGTAAATATATTTTCGGTTCACACCGTATTTATTGTGTAGTAATTGTGTATATTATGTAGTAATGGTGTATCATCTATAATACTCTTGTGATAGGTCTGCCAAGTGTATATATATGCATCTCAGAGATATTGTGTATCATCTAGAGCGATTGATCAGCAATATTTTTAGGGTGAGTTTGAATGGAGGTTAAATTGAAGAAGCGATGTTGTTTTTCTATTTCCTTCAGTTTTCCTTATATATATTGTTTCTTAGATCTTTATTTCATACATACTTCTCCCAGGATGACGATATTTTAAACGACTAAATTGATGTATGTAATATTTTTTCCTCCCATTCCGCTTTCAGTTAGTGAACCATTTTAGAGTAGGAGTTGATGTTCTTTGTCACTGGACAATTTTAGGATTACGTCATATGTGTCTTATCTTTTATGATGATGCTTTTCAATCTTCACAATCTGCTTTATGTGAAGATTTTAATCTACGAGAAAAATTATTTCAAAAAGAGAGTGCTTTATGATGATGATATTCAATATCACAATTTTCTGTTTTGCAGGAAAATTATAATCTACGAGATAGATTATTTCAAAGTGGGAGAGTTTTTATCTCGGATGAAGAAGCGCGATTAGGCCTTTGTTGGATAAGGTATCGCTACCAAAAGCTTCATTTTTGTTTTTCATTTATTTTGTTACCACCTCATATATGAAGAAACATCGTGTGAAGGGTAGTTCTTCTTGGTAGCTTCATTTTTGTTTGACTAATATTTTTTTACCACTTCTTTTAAAGATGAATTTTATCCATCAACGGTGATGAAGCTGACAACCAAGAGCGAGAAATTGTCAAGAGCTTCATTTTTGTTTTTGTTTTTTTTTTTTTCTACCACTTTCATGCATTTTTTAGTCGTTTCATTTTTAGTGTTAGAAGATTATGAAATTGTTTACTACCAGACTTATTTTATGTGTAGGAATTGTCACAAGGCAGCCGTTGAAGTGACAATTGCAACATAAGGATGATGAACACCTGGGAAACGTTGCTAATATTTGTATGAAGTCATTAGATTTTTTTTATTTTTTTTTAGTCTCATTTGAGTGTTTGTTACCTTTGTTCTGTGTATTTTCGAAATAAATTTCTCTTTTTGGTCCATCATAGTCATATGTGTTACTTTATATTTTTTTCTTTTTCATGTAATGATTTTGTACCGGGAAAGGTCTAAATTCCAGACAAGATTCATTTCGCTTATTCTTTATTTCAATTTTGTACCGAACTCAATGGACACATGGCTTCACATGAGTGATTGTGTGTATGTAGATCAATTCGCAACAATCCAAATAAAGATTGAATTTGGTGGTCATTGACAGCCATAAATTTACCTACACTTAAAGTTTCTTCTTAAAAGAAAAACATTTCTCCCCTTTTGGTGTACTAATGTTATGTTGTTGGAAAATTTTATTTACTATCAAATGGTTGAATGGAGTTGTTTAAATTTGTAGGAAGCATACTTTTGACACAGTTTAACGTGAAAATGTTCAATGATATAGTTACCAAGTTTTTTTTAAAAAAAAGGAATCAAGACTTGATTGTGAAAGGTTGAAGAGTATAATGGGTTGTGATTTATTGAGTTTTCAAATGTTATATTATATTGAGTCATAAGTGTAATTCAAGCATAAATGAAATCTTCTTAACCACTCAATAATGGATTTTGATATTGCTCCTTTAATAAATGTTGAAAACCTGTGTAAAATCTAAAATAAGTGCATTTAGTCTAAAGGGTTGTAAGGCGAAGTCTTTTTTCCTTTTTATGCGTGGGGTTGGGGGAAAATTTGAAAGGGCGGCATTGCAGTTATTCATGCTTTTTTCAAGAAAACATTTTCGAGTTGTTAGCACATCAATCTACTGAATCTAGCAACTGAACTCACACACATACACTACTGAGTATCTAATACTTGGTATCATATTTAACAACAAGTAATAATGCTTAATTTTTGATATATTTCACAAGACAAATTCAAGAAACTCAATAAATGCCAGACTATCAAGTATCGGAGGTGATGAAGTTGCTGAGTTTGTTAACTCCAAAAGTTTTAAGTGTTAAGTTTATTCACCCCCCCTAAACTTAACCAAAGCCTTTTCAAGGGACCAACAAAGAAATAGTCCGATTGCTTCCAATCTTGCAACCAAAAGCGTAAGTTTCATCAAAATCTATGCCTTCAGCTTGAGAATATCCTTTAGCTACAAGTCTAGCTTTGTTTCTGATGATATTCTCATCTTCATCAAGCTTGTTTCTGTAAACCCATTTAGTGCCAATGATGTTTACATGATCAGTCTGCCTCTCTAGTTCCCACACTTGATTTCTTTCAAACTCATTTAGTTCTTCTTGCATAGCTAATATCCAATCTGGATCTTTCAAAGCTTCTTCTATCTCTTTTGGTTCAGATTGAGATAGGAAACATGCAATCATTGCATCTAGTTGATGTCTTGTTCGAACACCAGCTTGAGTATCACCAATCACTTGATCTTCAGGGTGATTCCTCATCCATTGATGTACTGGGGGATGCATCAAGGGATCTATATTCTGTTGAACTGGTTCTTCAGGAACATGTTCTTGATTTTCTTCGCCTTGATCATCATGAACTGGGTCAGAATCATATTGATCAAATGTAGGTGGTTCAGTTGTTGGAAACTGAGGTTGATCTTGATCTGATGATTCTGAAACTCTTAATCTTCCAATGTCAACATAAACTGATTCTGGTAAAACTGGTAACTGAGGCTGAGACTGAGAAATGGTTCTGGTCTGATTTCAGTTTCTTCTCCAGAAAAGTTTGGTTCATCAAATACCACATGAATTGATTCTTCATGCTTAAGTGTCCTTTTGTTCAGTACTCTGAATGCTTTGCTGACACTTGAATATCCCAGAAATATTCCTTCATCAGCTTTGGGCTGAAAAACATGAAGTTGATCTTTTTCCATTATTGTGTATGAAACACTTGCTTCCAAATGCATGAAAGTAGGAAACATTTGGTTTTCTTCCATTCCAAATTTCATAGGGTGTCTTCTCATGTCTCTTATTCATGAGCTCTGCTTCAGTATAGCAAGTCGTGTTAATCGCTTCGCCGCCCAATATCTTTCGGGCAGTTTTGCTTCACAGATCATAGTCCAACCTGCTTCCTTGAGAGTTCTATTTCTTCTCTCAGCTACACCATTCTGCTGCGGTGTTGATGTTGCTGCAAGTTGATGTAAAACACCATTTTCTTCACAGTATTCGATAATCAATTTGTTGAGGAATTCAGTTCCTTTATCTGATCTTATATTCACAACTGAGACACTCTTCTGATTCTGCAGTCTTTTGAGAAGTTCTGTAAGCTTCTGCTTGGTTTCACTTTTCTTGGTTAAGAAAACAACTCAGGTGTATCTTGAATAATCATCTACTACCACCAATGTATACTTCTTTCCACTGATACTGATTGGTGTGATAGGTCCAAACAAGTCCATATGCATTAGTTCTAAAACTCTGTTTGTAGAATGCTGAGACTTAGTCTTGAAACTTGCTTTTGTTTGCTTTTCTTGCTGACAAGCATCACATAAGCTATCCTTCTTGTAGGTAATCTCAGGTAGTCCAATTACTAACTGTTTCTTGAAAAGGGTGTTGATGTCATCAAAGTTAAGATGACTACGATCACAACTCACCACTGTCCGATCACCCGCCACCCTACCACCACGATCACCACCCACCACCGTCACCACGATCACCCGCCATCCCACCATCACGATCACCACCCAACACCGATCACCCTCCATCAAGGCCACCACGATGACCACCCAACGCCGTCACCATTGATCGCCCGCCGCCACCATTATCACCACCTACCACAGTAATTTTTTTGATAAATGTAATGATTTTATTTTTTCAAACTCAAGATAAGATTAGATAATGAATACAAAAACTCAAGTTATAGAGAAGCTGGGTAACAGAAGGTTGTGGAGATGATGGTAGTGGGATATTCATTCTTTTTTTACCACCCGGATGAAGCTAGCGGTTGAGCACTACTTATATAATATTATTTTTAATAAACAAATGCTAAACCACAATAAAATTCACACTTTAATTTTTTAACCACCGCCCATCTTATCATACTACAACATCTTTAAATTTTTTACTAATTAATTTCAAAAAAAAATGTTTTACTAATTTTTTTCCCAATCAGATTTGGCCATGTGGCCTGACTTGTCAGCTTCCAACTCCTTTTTGGCATTGCTCCACTACGATTGCTCTAAGAAAATATTTTCCGAGAAAATGAAAAAGTTCATCTGGAACACCAACCAAATCAAACAATCGATCTCATTCGTAATTTCCTATTTTGTCTCTTCTTCTGGTTCCATTTTAGCAAATCATTCTTAAGTCCAATAACTTTTTGTATATTGTGGTAGTTCTCTTGAATTTAAAAGATGGTAAAACCAAAACCCATTTTATACCCACCTGTAAACCTTCCTCAAGAAATCATCTTAGAAATCCTCTCACGTCTTCCTTTGAAATCCGTTGGAAAATCGAGATGTGTTTCCAAGGGATGGAATTCTTTGCTCACCGGAGAACAATTTATCAAAGCCCATCTAACCCGTGTTACCCCTTTCCTCCCGGAAAAGCTACTCCTCCTTGGCCCTCGTTCCCTTTTCGTCATAACAACTGTTGATTCCTCCGTGTTGGATGGCGTTTTAGTAAAATTTGACCAAGATTTGATCAAATGTGGCGGTTCGTGTAATGGTTTGGTTTTAGTTGTTGGTGATAAAAACAACAAGTTTTTGATAAATCCCATTACTAAACAGATGTCGAAGTTGCCGGATTCGCCTTTAGCTTTAAGCCCGTATTCTAGTTATTGCATGCATGGATTTGGTTATGATAGTTGTAGTGATGATTATAAGATTGTTACCCTTTCTTATTTTGATCCAGAGGGTTACAATACCGGTAGAGATGATACTTTTATCGATGTTTATAGCTTGAAATCGAATTCTTGGAGGAGGATAGGGATTTCCCCTTATAATCATTATAGTAAATCTTTTCGCGAGGCAACTGCTTCAGGGGTGCTTTTGAATGGTGCTTTACATTGGGTGGCTTGGAAATATACTTCATCTTTCATAGCTAGTTTCAACTTGACTTCCGAGAATTTCGAGGAAATTCAAGGTCCCGCGTCTTTAGATAAGGAAACTTTGAAATGTTGTAAGCTAATGGTTATTAGGGGCCGTCTTGGAATTGTTGATGATTTAAGCAACGAGGATATTGTTCGTCTTAGTTACGACTCGGTTAACGTTTTCATAATGAAAGTATATGGTTCGGTTGATTCATGGACAAAAATGGTGGTGAACCTGGAATATGCAGATTGGAAAAAGTTATATGTTTTTGGAGAGATGTGTTGTTTCTTTCGGTGGATGATGATATGCTATGCGAGCAGCACTTTGTGGGCTACTTTTTTAAAGATGGAGACTGGGGTTATCTAAAGGTTAGATGTGATGAAGACGGTCAATTTGATGATGGACTGACGTTTTCACAGAGTCTTGTTTCACCACATTTCAACGGTACACGTTAAAAGACGACCGAGGCTCTCGAGCTTCAACTCCATGTTTTTGCTGCGGTTCGATTTTGAATTATTTGAATCGTTTCGTGTTGTTTTGGTGTTGTTAATCTTTTGGCCTTTTCGCTTTTAGGCTATATATCATATATAAAAGCTTCTTTTGTAACCATGTATTGCATCTCAGGGTACTTGCTTTTGGCATGTATGGTTATAAGCTATGGATATTTTGGTCTTTTCACTTTTAGGATATCTAAGCTCCTTTTCTAACCATAAACTCGGTTGTTGCTCTTTTATCAAATGCAAGACTTGCTTACCCTTTTGCTTTCAACATTCTTTGTTATTTGAATCATTAAAATGCTAGCGCTTACATGGTATGATACATATTGATTCATATGAGTCTCATATAAAGTGTGTTGACAGCTAAAAGTATCTGAACTACACAATTTAATACCAGTTTGAAATTAACGGTCTTGATGTTGTTATAACAAGTGAAGGGAGCACCTTAAAAATCATCCTATAAGTGTTGGAATCGTATTGTCCACAACATATAACAAACCCATTGATTAACATATATATATATATATATGTGTGTATGTATGTATGTATGTGTGTGATAGATATTAGATATATAGATATAGATATAGATATAGATAATTTTACTAGCCTCGGCATAATTTCAGTTGATGGCTTTGTGTTTGCTGCTATTATATGAAAGACAGTAAAAGTAGAAGGATATTTATACTCTTTTAGCGTCCGTAATCAACGATCATGATCATGAGGCCAAAGAAAAGCACCGATGGCGAAGTTTCTTTTGTGCTGCAAATCACCATAAACAGGAAGTCCATACTCTTTAAGCAAGTAGTCTAATCTCCATTCGGGCATCGTCTCGTAATCCTCTTTTTTGTATCTCGGATAATGCAACGGAATCTTGAATGTTTCAAATTTGGAAGTTGTATATCCACCATTGTTGGAGTTGTAAGAAGATATTTCAACCATTTCTTCTTTTTTGAAAATTCTGTTAAAAATCTGATCTCTCTCTCTTTGCTTGTATTCTTCTATTCATATATATATATATATATTGGGGTGGTGGGGGTGGGGTGTGTTGGGTAGGAAGGTTGGTATGTATGTACTAGAAATGAATGGTGGAAAATGGGTCCACTTGTTGGGGACCAGTGTGAATGTTTAGCATTTATTGAGCCTAACCCAAACACTCGGCTTTGTGTGAATCGAAGATTGTTTTTAATAATCTAGTTTGTAAAAAGTTGTTTGTAAATCGACCAAACTTCCACGCTCCAGCTCAAAGCAAAATTGTCGCTATAAAACCAGCTCAACTTTTTACCACTAAACTATATCCGTGAGAAGAATGTTTAGCATTTATTGCTTCGGCGTTTCGAGAAAAAATGCTATTACTATAATGGTTATATCAAAATTAGTGAAACTACACATTTTAGCATTTATTAATGTTGTTGTCACAACCTCCTTACGACAGGAACACCGAACACGTATATATCTATTCCTAATACAATTTGATGTGGTCATCTATATGTATATTTGGCATAAAAATCTTGTTCTCAAAGTTTCCAGAATCCTCTTTTCTTTGCATGAAAGTGTTAGGAAGCTTTTAATTTCTGAGAAAATGCACGACGATCGATACATGTTTTTACAACATTAATCGTGTTACATAAAAAGTTGATTGAAATAAAAGATAAGTAATCAAATATGTAAAAATGCCATTGTATTCTTCTGAATTGGTTGAATAAGAATAATAATCCTATTCTATATGAGCTCTATCTCTTACTCCATCCTTTAGGACATGAAGAAACTCGAGCCATTTACTTTTCAAAGAGGTCTTAGACACGGTTTCCTATAGGACAAGTTTACTCCTCAAAGAGGTCTACTCTTGGACAGGGTTTCTTATGGGACACAAAGAAACACGAGTCGTTTACCCTTTCAAAGAGGTCTAATGTCTTAGACTCAGGTTCTTATAGGACATGAAGAAACTCGAGTCGTTTAGTCCTAAAAGATGTCTAGGTCTTAGACAGGGTTTCAAATGGGACATATAAAAGCTCGAGTCGTTTGCTCCTCAAAGACTTAGACAAGGAAACCCATAATACAGCTGTGCGCGCTAAAAAGTTATGACATTGGGGAGCACAATTGGGCAATGAAAAAATATTTGTATGAATGAAAAAGTGTCATAAGATAAACATAAACATGTCATTTTGATATAACAATTGCATCAATAGCGGAAATGGTCCTCCATCTATACACAAAAGCTCCGACATACCGCTCATTTTCAACTCTGGTTTGACCCATCCCTCATCTTTACTCTTTTTTTAGATTAGTCCCTTATGCGTTTAAATGTTTTGCAGATTCATCCCTTATCTACCAATTTCCGCGATTAATTATGCAAATGATATAAAACATAAGGGAGTAATCTGCAAAAAGTAATTAAAACATAAAGGACTAATCAAACCAAAGTTAAAGATGGAGGATAGGTCGCAGCTTAAGATGTATCCTAGTTA
The DNA here is from genome assembly GCA_026214975.1 of Gentiana macrophylla. NCBI lineage: Eukaryota > Viridiplantae > Streptophyta > Magnoliopsida > Gentianales > Gentianaceae > Gentiana > Gentiana macrophylla. The sequence continues at coordinate 132,166,805 of CM047806.1, forward strand.
CCGCCCTACCCCCACCCCCACCACCCACCCCCAAAAAAAATCATTGTTTTAACCCTTTTGCAGGAGAAGGGATACATGCACAACTAGAGAGACACATGACTCTGACACAACCATCATCTACGACCATTGATCATTGAAACTCACTAGTTGATCAACGGTTCTAAACAAAAGTTGTATCAGAGCTAACATCTGCATGTGTCATTTTTCTATCAGGAGGAGTATATTTATCACTTCCTAACCATTTCATCCATGAACGAGTCGGTAATTGACTCGTCATCATCCAAATCGATATCGCTGCTATCGCTCAGAACGACGATATTTGGCGGCTCGGCTCGATCATTAGCTGCAGTATTTACTTCAACAGTAACAGCTGCTGACACTGTAAAAATGGCTGCAAAAAAAAAAAAAAAAAAAAAAAAACAGAATACATGGATATGAACAGTTGAGGGTAGAATAGGCAGCATATGAAATGGATCGCGGATTATTAATAATGAATAGGGGCGTTGTTACTGGCAACACAGTGAATATACCGTGACACCAAACTTCAGGGCTCAGTTCGACTTTACAGAGGCCGAAAATGAACATTCGACCTCTCTGCAAAGTCAGAATGTTGAGAGCTTAATTCAACTTTCCAGAGGTCGAATGTCGGTGGGGTTGTCCCGAGGATAGATTCACCGTGCTGCCAATAACAACTGCCTAATTAATAGTATATTCGAATTTTTACGGATAAAAGAGCTGATGCTTTATTTTGTCTTGATTCGAGTGAACCATGCAGGTCTAAAGTTAAAAAAGCAAAGGGCAACATCAAAATCAACTCGTCCACATGCGATTATGAGTGCATTTAAAGCCGTCTAGACAACATCTACTGTGACACCGACGTTTTAGAGACTAGAATCGATTTTCCTGAAGTCGAATATCACTGTAACGCCCAAAGTAAAAACTAACGACTCAAATGTCCTTAAAACGAAAATGCATACACACATACGTGCTCAGATCGCCTTAAACGGATGAATATCATGCTTTAGTACCAAAATCAGATGCTATAAATACAGGGTTAGGGGTGTGTTGGGGAGGGGGGATGCAGAAAACTGCAAACCTTCAGTTAAAGGTTCATTAATCCTCTTCCCAGATCAGAAGCAGAATTCTGCAGATTAAGACCGGTACTCGGCGTATTCTCCCTGGAGCCCATATGCATAGTTTCAGCACCTGAAATAGTATGTAAATCAGTAACAAAAATTTCCATTTCAAAGGTGTGAATACGATGCATGGATACTTCTGTTTGGCAACGTGTCGTGCATTCGATACGTATATAACACATATATATAGACATTGAATACTTCAGATAGAAATCAGGGGCGAATTTGGGGTTTTAAAAAAGTTGGATACTTCTTTCAAAAGAAAAGTTGGATACTGTATTCGGATATTCATTTCATAACTCGGATACAGGAAACGAAAAACCATGTTCAAATATAGTAAAAACAAAACCGCCACATAGTGAATGAAAAACTGTCCAAATTTATGAAAAACCACCGAAAATGACGAAAATCAGTAAAAAAATTGTTTTAAGAACGTTAAGTAATGCATTAAAACGTATCTTAAAAACTATTCGAAATTGCACCAATAAAAACTGCGTAGAATCGTTGCATTAGCTTGAAAAAACTCGAATTTACCTTCCTTTCGCAGATTAGAGCTTTGCATTTCTGTCGAATTTCTGGAATTTCGATTCTGTGAAGAAATACCATCATCAGGACTGTGATCATCGTCATCATCAGCAGCATCATCAGCATTTTCTGCTCGGAAATTTGAATCATTTTTTTCCTTGAAATCTGCAAGCATTTCCTCTATACAAGCCATTCTGTTTAGATGCTCGGGAAATTTCTTGCGATACAACTCGATTTCTTCCTTTAATTTCTCGTTCTCTTTTCTCAACTCCATAACCGCTTCCTCATCAGTTTCAATCTTCGGTTTCTTCAAGTTTTGATCTGCATAATGTGTCTCTGATTCGGATGGAAAACGTTTTTTCTTCAGCGAATCGAACTCAATCTTAATCTTCTTCAACTCTTCTTCCAATTCAAGCTTCTCTAACACAGATGAACAATGATTTCTCTCCAGAAAATCGAGTTCTTCTTTCAGCAATTCGTGTTCTTTTTTCAGCAAACCGTAATCTTCCTTTGATTTTTTCAATGCAGTCTTCAAATCTTCTTCGCGTCGAACCACGATTCCTTGATACTCCTCGAATTCTTTCTCCATAAACGTGTAGCGTATCTCGGATAAGATTTCCTTAGTAGTCGAATTCTCATTGATCAAACTCATTTTTCTTCACGAAGAACACACCACCGGAAGGCGGAAGCTACACAACAAAAAAAGACCTCTTTGGTTTTACTCTCTTTCACATAGTAGGTGTGAATCATGCACAACATGCATCGAAATCACCGGACTTCCATGCATTAATCACAAAAGAAACACGAATACGAAAGCAATGTGAAACAAAAGTAGTATTCATTCCCTCCAGAAAAACACAAAGCTGACACAGGAAAACAAGTGATAATCAAGCTTTTAGTCCCTTTTGTTTCATGAAATGATCACTTCTATCCCCAATGTTTCATTTTCGTACTCAGTATTGCTTCAGCTATTATCGAACACCAAAGCAAAAAAGGTAAGAAATCACAAGATAGCATAACAGAAACATTAATAGCAACATGAACACCATCAAACCGTATGCAATTAATAGCATCAGAACCATTTTTGGGGAGATAAATATACATCAAATACCATTAAGAACATGGAGGAAAAGTAAGACCTGGAAGTCCTCACTAGGTTGCACGATACGCATACGTGAATAGGGGATACGCGAGTGCAGTATTTTTGAAAACATAAGATACAAGTGCGGTTTTGTGTAAATATTACAAATATAAGGACTGATTCCCTTCATTTTCTATAGTATTTCATTATAGACAACAACTTTTCATTCATTATCTAACCGTATTTACTCGATATGCAACAGGGTTCTTCATTTTACATATCCGAGTTATTAATATACATATATAAATCCTGTATCCAACAATTCAAAATTACAAAGTCATCCCCAAGTGTATATCCTAATATCTAGTCTAGTGCATATATATGTATCATATGATACATGACACGTTACAAGAAAGAGCATCAGGTACATGACACGTTACCTAAAAGTTAAAAAGTTGTCCCTAAGTGGTGCGTGTCTATGTAGGATACGTATTAGATGATATGGCATCACACGGTTACCTGAAAATTACAAAGTCGTCCCTACTCCCTAAGTGTATATCCTAAGTATCTAGTTAGTGCTTATCTCACAGAGGGCTATTCTGATGCAGGAGGCTTATAGAGAAATGCGATACGCCAAGAACATCCTGACCACACAGCTTCATCCTCAATAGGAATTGCATACGCGGGCGTGAAACTGCTGGCCCAGATATGCCGCACACGCATGCAGCTCTCTCCTCGTGATCGAATAACCCCTGTATAGGATACATATCAGATGATACTTGACACGTTAGGGAAACAAGTATCAAATACATGACACGTTTAACGTTTACCAGACAGAAGAATCCGTGCATCATAAGTCCCTCAAAGGCTCAAATACATGTTCAAGATGAAAGTGAAAACCAATCCACTTAAGCATCATCAAACTCAGAAAAAATATCCTCAGAAATTTGCTAAAACATAAGAAAATTTGCAAGGAAAAAGATATTTAAACCCTAGATAACAAAATCACTTCTAATGACAATGAAATAACAACTAATAACCCGCCATTAATCTTCTTCAAAAAATCACCTCTGATAACAATTGAAAAAAATTCGCCTCCAAATTACAAAAATCAATTAAAAGAAGAAGAACAAATCACCTCTGATACTGATGAAGAAGATCGATTAAACACACCTCAAGCAGCCATGTATCAAATCGAGCTATATTGTAAAGAAATCCATAGAGAAAGCTCAAAATTGCCGCAGATTTGTGTACATTCACTGTTTCTGGAGTATAAAACAGCTGAATCGCAAGCTCAAACAGATTAAAAGGTATGATCTTTTAAACGCAAAAGCACAAAAATAGCTCGGAATAGAAATGGGAATGCTTGAGTTCAAGTATATTAGCTGAATCGAATGCTTGTTTTCATGAGCTTATGAAAACGGGCAGATGAAATTTGACCATTCATTCCAAAGAAAATGTTTGGGTTTTTTTTTCGATTGAAATGAAATTTGGGGATTGGGATTATGCCGGGAAAAGAAATTGGATCATGTGGGAAATAAGTGACTGGTGAAACGATCAGAACCACACAGTTTAAAGACAGAATGAATCGCGTGTGGTGTGTTTCATCTCACACGCGTGTCTTCCACACCGCGGAGACACCACACAATAACCTCCCGGATCGGGAAGTTTTTGCATACACCGCACTCTACGTGCGGATAGCGCCCGCGCACACCACACACCACACGATTTCATTCTCAAGATTTAAACCGCGTGGAGTTCGATCGCGCTTACCTCACATATCCACACGTAGGTACGTACTACCCAAAAATTTCACCTGAATGATCAAGAAAGCCCGATTTACTGGAAATTGGAAATTCAGGCTTAGTCCTCCTCCCTACATATAAATAAAATTACATTTTGTAAAATGTGTTTTTAGGTAACACGAAGATAATAGCGTCGTAAAAAATATTGAAGTTAAACAGATTTTACGATAATAATAATGAAGTTAAACGGATTTTACGACAATAATAATGGAATTAAACTCTTTACAATAATATTATTGTAATGTTACATAAAAATGCATTTTTAAAAAACGACAATTTTTTTCACAACAACACCTGATTTTCCAATTTCCTCTATTTTACATATCCCTAAAATAATACATATCTCTATTTTACAACATATCAATTCAGAACATTCGACAACAGTATCTCTATCATTATCCATACTTTAACCATTAAAATAGAGACAGTGCTTCAAAATATGGATAGTGCTCCACAAATGGGATTACACGGTTCATTGACCCTAAAATAGGGATAGGGATGAGGCTTCTGCTGTGGAGGTATTTAAGAGAAAATTCCACTTATTATCTTTATTTTAGGGATAGGGCACCGTATAGGGTTTCCGCTACAAATGCCCTAAGGACTACGTAGAAACATTGCTCTGAATGTATATGTTAGTTTATTTTCAGCAAAACAAATATTCTCTCTATGTCCTATATATTACATATATCTATATAATTTTTTTTAAATATTTCAAACTGTAACGACACCACAACCACAAACAATGTATCTGGACACCAAATTTCGGATATATTCCGATTTTGCTGAAATTGAGATTTGTTTTTCGACCTCTCTAGAATCGAGTTTAATACTAAAGAGGTCGGATTTCACAGCAGTGTTCTAAAAAGTACTCTGGTGCTAATTACGGTGCCCTTTTATTATTTATGGAGCATATTTGTTTGGAAAAATACCACCATCATATCATGGATCGTATATCAAAATTAATAATATATAATATGTGTTATGTGTCTTTAATATGTCTATTTTGTTTTGGACGTAACATTATATTTGGATGCACTTGCATCTTTGCATTATGTTACATTAAAAAAAGTGTAATATTGAACTCGTTTGAAGTTACTCGAACTCGAACAACAGGTTAATTAACAGAACTCAAACATAAAATTTAACTCATTTTTAAACAAACAAGCTTAAATTTGCTCGTGTAAAAAGCAAATACAAGTTCGAACATTTGATATACTTGGCTCGACTCGTTTTGTTTAAATCTCGATATTCAAAATAGTTATTGTGACGATCGGTTCTGAATTCTCAAGTGGTTAGATTAATCATTATTCATTGATGATGTTGCCTTGCATTAGAGGGTATGAATGCCAATAGACAGGCAAAAAAAAAATCGATCCCCCTGAAAGTCATTTATTATGTTCAACCTTTTAAAAGTCGATGCTGGACTGCTCTTCTACCATTTATTACGTTCAAGTGCACCGTACCGACCATACACCGCACTGAATCGACATTTCATAAGTGGATTCTTGAGCCAAAAATCGACTTTCAAAAGGTCGATTCTCACCTTCGACCTTTTGAAAATCGATACTAGAGTCAAAAACCGACCTTTTGAAAGTTGATTTTTGAGTCAAAAATCGACTTTCATAAAGTGGATTCAGTATGATATACATGGAGCTGAGGGGAGGGGAGGGGAGGTGTACGGGAGATGCATTGGGATGAAATTAAAGATGCCCATTTATAATAAGTGATCAAACTAAGCAATCATTTTAAGACAAGGATCAAACTACAAAAACTAGCAAAAAGAAATCAACTCATCATAATATGCAGTCTGTGCAAAATACACAGATAACAATAGCTAATCATATCCTCCCCCTAAAAAAAGTAGAAGCTAATCATATGTGTCATATTACACAATTATCCATAGCATAGGTCCTCAAAAGTAAATTAAAATGAGCCTCCATCATTTCTTTATATATCAGGAGAGCCACCAGGAACCAACTGCATTCAAAGAGGAGATAATATAAGTCAATCATGAAAACAAATTGGTCATTGTTATTGGCATCAAACCGAATCTCCTAAGACCGAAAACTGAGCTAGGTTCAACTTTACAGACGCTGTAAATGAGCATTCGACCTCTGCAAAGTCGAATGTTGAGCTTACATTCGACCTCTAGAAAGTCGAATGCTAGTATGGTGGCCCGAAAGTAGACTCATAGTGGTGGCATTAACAAATGCATGTAGTGAGTCCAGTGACACGACCATTTTCACAAACCAATTTCGTGTGTGTGTGTGTATAAGAGATCAAACTCTGCAAGCAGTTGTTCAAAGTCGAGAAGAATTCCTTACAATAGCAATGTTATTCCCATTAAGCAGAATCTGATCAAGCATGGTTACTTTACGCCCTTCCGGAGTGATTTCACTGTAATCATAACATAAGACAAATGTCAAAACAACTGAAAAGAAAAAACGAAAAAGTGAGGCAGATCATTCAGAAAGCTAGGCACTACGATGCACAGATCTGTCTGGTAACGTATCCTACATTCAATACGTATATGTATCTCTGTGGGATACATATATGATACCGGACAAACTACCAGACAGAAGTATCCGTGTGCATCATAGGAGATAGACAAGTAGCAAAGACATGTACAACTAAAACAATAGCTCTTAATAGAAGATCGGCTAAGGGCTAAGGCAACAACTTACATTTCTTTGACATCTTCAAGGACCATGTTGACGTAAACATCGAAACCCTTTAAAGTGCCAACCAATTCTTTGTCTCCCTTCATGATTACCCATATTTTCGACCCGATACATCGGTCAATCAGCTCTGAAAATCAAGAATTCACAAGATTAATTTCTTACTCGGATCGTTATTGACAGATAGAGAGATTTAAAGTTAAGGCGGGGAGACAAGACGTACCTGAAGGTAAAAGTTGGGATGGATTGTTGGCCATCAAGGACGGACCAGGAATTTCTTTTCAGGTGAGCTAGAACGGAAAAAAAATTTGTAATGTATTTTATATTGCAAAAAAAAAGTGCATTATCGAATCGATGTCAACTTATATTAGACGGATTTAAGAAATTTCAAGAGTGACAATGAAAACTTGACATTGTGACAAAACAAAATTATTACAAGTATAAGAGGTTATTGATCAATCAATGAGTTCTATATCAATTAAAATGTCTAATGTTATCTATGAGTGCAGATAAATGCATTGTCTTTAAAGTACGGGTAGAATTGGGTTGAGACCTGTCTCCTGAAACGTACCCGACAGGTATAGGGACCTGACGATCGGGATACCTGTATATTTGGGATCCCGTCAGGCCGGGAGAAGATATCGCGAAAAATATCCGTGACCAAGACAAAATGTTTTTTCAAGCATAAAAGCCCCTAAAGAAGCATCGGGGGGCATTCATATACATTCTAACAATCTCCAACTTTATAGTTCTCAAAACATCAAAGGTGCCCCCCACCACCGTTGATTTCACCAGCATGCACATAAATAATCATCATGTTTGAATCTATGTGAAATTCCCAACTGTCGCTACACAAGTAAATCCTAAAAGCTACAACTATAGCTGTAAACGAGCCGAGCCGAACTGAATATCACTCCCAATGGTGAAATGCCGAATGGTGAAATGACGAATGTTGAAATGACGAATGAGACGAATGGTGAACTGAATATCACTCCCAATGGTGAAATGACGAATGAGTTGAATGTTTTCTTAGATTATTAAACTAGTATCAACGAGATAGTTGAGGTGTAGAATAATAAGAAGATGGCCAGAGACAAGGATGGGACGACCCTGGGATAACGTTAGCAGCCTAATTTAGCATATATATATATATATATATATATATATATATATATATATAATAAATGTGTGTGTGTATATATATATGCTCACAAACGTAATTGAATGTTTGAATGTTTGTGAGCTTGCTCGTGTTTGTTCGTTTAGCTCAAAAAACAAACGAATATGAAGTTATACGAACCGAGCCCCGGGTTGTTATGTAAAACGGCTCTGTTCGTAAACAGAGCTAGCTACACCATAACTGAAGCCTGTTGCATATGTGCAAAACCTAGAATAAATAACACTGATTCAATACTACAATTTTTTCTACGGAAATTTGTTTATAATACAAGTTCGAATTCAGCTAATTAAACATAGTTAAAACAATTTGCAGCAGCAGACCGATTGGCAATTTTAAAAACACAAAACACAAGAAATTTATGTAAATAATCGGGGATAAAGATGAAGTAAAAGTAATTTGAACACCAAATTGAGCTGAGTAAAACAGCAATTCAGAGATTTTACATCACAAGTTCAAACAGTTAGCAGAATTATAAACATAACTCACCGAGAGGAAATCAGTAGAGGAGCGAAAATCCAAAGAACAAAATATTGGAGAAGAAGCGGCAAGAGTGAACGGGAGTAAACCCCCTAATGCCTTTTAGATTCCTATTTCAAAAGAAATATAAAAATAATAATAATCTTTCAAAAATAATAATAATAATAATAATGATAATAATAATAATAATAATAATAATAATATGTCACGACGGGCCGAGATTCCGTCGGGATGAACGGTTTACACCTGTAAATTTCTCGAACTCAATCAGGTCAAACGAAAACTAGAACAAAACAGGTTGGAAATCGGTATTGTTACTGACGAGCCAAGTCGAGCCAAGTATTGATTGTTTGAACTAAAATTCGTTTAGCCCATGGACTCGTTCATGATCGTTTGTTTGTATTATTATTAGGGTTTAGGGTTCGAGCTCAGCTTTTTTTTAAAATGAATTGTTCGAGCTCATATTCGAGTTCGCCTTGTGAAACGTACTTTTTTTTCCTTTCGACTAGAATTCGGATCGAGTACAACTCGTTAGGGAATAAAATATGAAGTGCAATTGTAGAAAAATACAATTTATAGATTAATATTAGGCACATCATATAATATAAATAATATTATCTCCGTCCCACAATATAAGTCCTTTTAACTTTTTTGCGTTGTTCCTAAATATAAGTCCTTCTCACATCTCAATTCAATATTAAATACTTTGTTTTTACTTTAACATTAAACAATGCAATACTATAAGTCAGTCTCAAAAACCAATACAATATTTTATCTTAAAATTTTAAAAAGCAACATATTTATTAATTTTCTTAAACTGTGTGTAAATCGTATAAGGACTTATATTGCGGGACGAAGGGAGTATATAAAATCAATCTGTGGTCTCTATTAGATGTGTAAATAGCTTATAATCCGACTTATTATGTTGTATATTGCTTTGTTTATATAAGAATGTTCGCAAATATAAGCGAACGTATTCACTTTTAAAGCGAGCTTACAATCATAGTCAAACTTGAACCGTTGAGCTAAATGAGAACCAAAACCGAATCAACTACATTCAAGCTAAAACCTATATGTAACTAGACATGTTTTTGTTTGGTTAATCGACCGAGTCAAAAGGTACATTTTGGTTCAATTCAGTTTCCTTACCTAAATAAATAGGGACCGGTTTTAGAGCACTTGCATCAGGTGTTTTAAAGCAATACTTTATTTTACAGTTTTAAATGCATATTTTCTAATTTACAGAATCTCTATCTAAGATGAAATGCAGCAGATTCTCTCTTTACATAATGAGTTAGATATAAAGGAAAATTTACAGAATCTGGATAAATGCGGTAGATGTAAAAGAAATTTTACAGAACCTGTAGTTTACGGTAAAATCTATAGTATCTACAGTAAAATGTATAGTATCTACTACACTGCTACTTTTTCTAAATCTGAATGTAAATCTTTAAAATACAGTTTTTAAATGATTTACAGTATCTACTCAAGTGCTCTTAGCGAAGATTCATTTGTATGTAATTAATTAAAACACGACACCTGGTCTATTTTTTTGTGCGCTTTTACGGGTCATGCAACGTATGCCATTCATGAATACATGTTTACGTAACTCATCCAAGTGTCAACACACTTTGATAGATTACATATATCACGATACTCATAACACATAATATGTGTGATAATTTAACCGTATTAACATATGTTTAAATTTAAATCATTTATCGTAAATCGGGATTTCATCAATCAAATGACTGTAGCCAATTCCAATGGATTTTCCTCCCAGACAGCATAATCATTTCCAGAAGTAGAAACACTGAAATCTGGAGGGATGAGATTCCCTAAATCCATCTTTGGACCAATCTTCATAATAATTTTCCCATCGATTTCCGCGACATATAAATCCGCATCCGCCGCCAAAATCTTGACACTGCTTGTTGAAGAAATCCCATTTCTAATCCGTAGGGTCGATAACTTGGTGATCTCTTCTTTAAGGTTCCAATCAAACATATGATCATAAAACACACAAGGAATCCCAGGATGTGTGAGAATGTAAGCATATCCTAACATGACTTTGTCTGAAGGGAATGGCCAAAGTTTCTGAGTAGACCCAGTGTCGTGGTTATCGATAAAAGTGACAGCGTTTTGAGGCGAAATACCGATCAGTCCAGGCGGTTTTCCGTTCGGATCAATCAGTCTCCATAGCTCACCTTCAACAGCAACTTGAAGTATCCCTTTTGTTGTGAAATCAAAGGCTGTAATAACATCACCACCCCCACTGTCTTGAACCCATTGAACCAATGCGTTTCGATGAGCGTCTTGATTGTAACTTATCTTTCCATCTTGTCCATAAGACATATCATCCCATTTCTCACCTACAGCAAAATCAGGGGAAGTATTTAGCATGTAGATTTTGGTGATATTCGGAGCGTACCCTTTAACGAAATCGAAACGCCATCCGCCGTTGAACCCGATATCAGTCTTTAACCAGTTCATCCAATCAGATAACTCTTTCTGGACACGAAGATTCAGATGATCAATATCAGGAGCAGGAGGGAAATCCTCCCCAGTATCGAGATTTCCCGAGCCATCGGAAAATTTAGTGTCATCTCTACAGATACTCCACGGTCCCCAATCAAGACGATCATCCGGAGTCCCGCCTTCAAAGATGCAATATATCCCTCTTTTGTCCTGTTTCTCAGCAGTCCTGTGGTTTATGACTATATCGGCAACACTCTTGATTCCTTTACCATTTAAAGACTTGATCAAATCCGTCAACTGCTGTTGATTCCCGAAGCTTGATGCGTTTAGATCGTACAACCTTCCTGGCATATACCCTTGAGGTGCAACGGAATGCGAGGGGGGAGGTAGCCAGATATGCGTAACACCGGCATTGGAAAGGTCTGGAATGACCTTCTGGAGAAAGTTATACCATCCTTCTGAATTGTGGCTTGATTCCCAATTGAATCCTTGAAACAACAGGGCAGGAGTTGCCAATGCGGAAAACGGAATCCAACCAATAATAACAATGAGATAAGCCAAAGAGAGAAAATTCATTGTTGATATTGTTTTGGATAATTACATGAATATTATGGCTCTATTTGTAAGCATAATCCGGGAAGTCCATATATATATATATAAAACGAGAAAGCAGATTTTGAATATTATTCCATTGCTCGTCCAGCGATTTTATGGAGGTTCTGCACAGTATATATATATATATGTATAACACGTGGCGAAATTGACGGATCAAACAAACAACATGGTGAAGAATCAAACGGCCTGCACACCTCTATATGTGTGTTTTTGTAGCAATAAACACCCTCATATATGTGTTTTTGTTACGATAAACACCCCGTTAGTTGTTCTATAATTGTAACAAAAATGGGTGTTTATCGTGACAATAACACATACATAAGAATGTTTATCGTAACAAAAACCAATACATAAAGATTTTTATTGTAACAATCAACGATAGATGCTAGTTTTGAGAAAATAAAGAAACGCGGAGGACGAAAAGCGTAATCATCCTTGAGTCAATTGAATCAAGAAATCTAATGATAGATATCATCATCTACAAGCTCTTGAATTCTCAACTAAGGTGCCCCCCACCCCACCCCACCCCACCCCACCCCAACATCGATTTCACAAGCATGCACATAAATAATCATCATGTTTTTATCTATGCCAAAATCCCATTTCTCACTACACAAGTAATCCTAAACGCTACAGCTTTGCTTATGAGCAAAAACCAAGAGTAGATACAACACTGATACTGGAAAAAAAATGTTGCTCCAATACTAATTTTTTATAATTAAAGTTTGTCTCGAGAAATTTGTTTTCCAATTCAAGTAGAAGTTTCGAATTCAGCTAATTCAACTCATAAAACATGGCAACAATCGGGGACAAAGATGAAGTGAAAGTAATTTCCATCATCAAATTGAAAGAAAATTGAGATTTTCAATCGAAAATTCAAACAGTTAACTCACCGATGGAATCCGTGGAGGAGCAAAAAAACGAAAGAACGAATTATTTGAGAAGAAGAAGCGGCGTTCGTTTAATTCTTCGTTGCAGAGAAACGGGGACGTAAAGTGAACAAATTTCCTTTTTCTTTTCAATTATATAATTAACTAGTCAAAAACCCGTGCACGGGATAAAATAATTGTATAAAAATGATAATAAATACGACCCAATATCGTAGAGAACTTGGATAATGTCATATCTATAACGTTGGTTATCTTAAGAAAATTATATTTGAATGAAGAATTTTGTGAAGAAAGATTAGTTTTGACACTAAAAGAAACACAACACATGTAAGAAATACGCCTTTACCCTTGTAACTTTTTTCATATGAAATCAAAAATTAACCTTAGCCCCAATGACGGAACCATAAATTTATTTTTAGGTGGGCTAGTGGACTATGTATGTGTTGTCGGGTGGGCTGTATTAAAATATTTGACTGTGTTGGATTATATTATATCGAGTTTTCGGTGTACCAAAAATAACAACCGGGTGGGTTTAGCCACCGTAAGCCCACATTTAGCTCCGTCCTTGCTTAGCCCTTACCCCAACTCACCAGCACCTCATGCTCCATTTATCATTTTTCATATGAAATCATAAATTAGGCTTAGCCCTTACCCTAACCCACCAGCACCTCATTCTTCATTTATCATGACCCTTGCCACCAACTTATCCCCTATACTCAAAAAACCATAACCAAAAAAACTTATAACAATTTAAAATTGTTTTCTAGAGAAAAAAAATAAAAATCACTACGGTTGACCTCCCTCCTACCCACCCGTACTACCGTCCAGTATCTCATGTTCTCCCCTCACCCTTTTACTAAATAAACAAAAAACATAAATAAAACCCAATTAAACATTTCTTAAGAAACCTTTAGCCCTCCAAAACCCTACCTACCCCCGACCAACCGACAACCGTAAAAAGAGTAAAAGAAAAATAGTTTAGATTTTACCCAGGTTTTCAATCTTTGTTAAGTGTCGATAATAACCTTAATTAACAACACTAACTTTCACGTCACCACCAGCAATATAAAAAAATTAACAACTCTACCTTTCACGCCACCGACTACATCAAAAAGTATGAAGATTACATTCCTCATTCGTCTTTATTTTCATCCAATTCCACATTGTTACCGATTTCTCTTGAAAGTTGGTTCTGCAATAAAAGCAACAATAAAAGGGCATAACAATTCACCAAAATAAAATTTGTTGTAGGTTGGTCCCATCTTCATAGAAAATATAAGATGTAATGGCAACCGGCTTCAAATAGGAATTCCCTGATAATTTTCATTTCGATAAAAGAAATGAAGCAGTGCCTAGTAAAATCTACCATAAATCAAACATAAATATGCCTGTATTTTGATGCTTACATTTTAAGAGCCTTCGTTGTAATTTGGTACCAAATATCACTTAAACAATTATCAGGGGAACACTAAAATTTCTGCAAATGAAAAAAAACTTTATATCGCCAAAACCAAGTAGCATCGGCATACATTCAGGTCATTTGACAATTTGTTGTTTAAGTCATAATCAAGAACTTGCCTTTGATATTTGAGTTCAGATTCGACAAGTCGACAATCCGATTAAGAGGGTCGATCTGAGTGGAGGTGGAGATGTTATCAGGCGCGCATCAATCAGAGAACCCTAAACCAACCCCCCCAAAAAAAAAAAAAAATAAAATCAGTGAAACTACAATATTGAACACTCAAACCTATGGAGCCGAAATTCGTTCATTTTGAATACCAAAACGATTTGAAAGCGTTGGTAGATAGGGTTTGCTGATATAGAGCGATGAATTTCGTGCATATGGAGTTTAAAAGATCTGAATATGCGGATGAAAGAGAGTTTTGTTGAGGTTGTTTAGATTTTTTTATGGGGAATTCATTTAAAAGCTTCAGCCTTGGGATATGTTTCATTAAAGAGAACTTTACTAAAATCTAGCTAAATAAAAATAAATGAAAAAGGGGGAAATATTAAAAAAAAGGATGAAAAGACTAAAATGCCTCTTCTTTCAAACTCTTTTCATTTTCCCGCCCTTCCAAATTCAGATTTTTAAACAACCCATCTTCTTCTTTCACTCATATTCTTTCAAACTCTTTTCACTCTCTCTTTCACATTTTTAAACAACTCATCTTCTTCTTCCACTCATTTTCTTCTCCACCATCTTCTTCCTCCACTCACAAACTGAATTTGAAAAGCGACAAGTCACGGCTGGATTCTTTAAGCGAGGTTTCAACGCGATTGATTTTCTTGGTTTTGGATTTTTTCAAGTGGATGGAGGATTCAACGGTGGTACCTCCAGGGATTGTTTTCGTCGTCTCGAGCTTTTTGGAGGTTTTGTCGATAGTGGATCTGAGGGATTTGTAGGAGTTTGTGCGGTAGATTAGGATTTGAGGTTTTCCGGCGGGTTTTGGGGGGTTCATGGCGGGTTTTGGGTATTGGGGTTTTCCGGCAGGTTTTGGGTGGGTTTTCCGGCGGGTTTAGGGTGGGGGTTCATGACGGGTTTAGGGTGGGTTTTCCAGCGGGTTTTTGGGTTTTCCAGTGGGGTTTGGGTTTTCCGGCAGGTTTTTGGGGGGGTTTCCGGCGGGGGTTGAGTTTTCCGGCGGGTTTTGGGTTTTCCGACAGGTTTAGGGGAAGGGCATAAATGGAAAAAAATAGCAATCCCTCTTAAATGATTGAATATAAAACAGACCCTTTAAATGAATTCGCCCTTTGACCGACCTTAATAAATAAATTTCCCTAATAAAAAATGAGCGCCCCTTTTTTTATTATTAGACGTATTTTTTTTTGTAATTTTTTATAAATGTTATTGTTTAGATTTTTTATTAGGTGTTTAGATTTTTTTTTTGTAAACACTTCTAAATTATAGCTGGGTTATATTTTTTTATTCTTTATCGCAGATTATCTTTTTTTTCCCCTTAAATCACCGTTATCATGTGTTTTTTTTTATTTTAATTTTTTTAATTTTTTATAAATGTTATTGTTTAGATTTTTTATTAGGTGTTCAGATTTGTTTTTAGTATACACTTCTTATTAACAGCTGGTGGTTTTTTTTTTTGTTTCCGCAGATTATCTTTTTTTAATATATTTTTCCGGATTATTTTACGGGTTTTGGAGCGGAATCCCGGGTAATCGGGCTAAATCATCCTTTCTAATATATATAGATATAGATAATATTTCATGTCGGGTTGAGGTTCCGTAAATATCTCGAACTCAGTCGGGTCACGAGCAACCAGGGAGACATTCAGGTCGGGAATCGGCAATGATGATAACGAGTCGAGAATCGATTGTTTGAACTCGAAATTGTTTATCTCATTAGCTCATCCGTGATCGTTTGTTTATTAAACGAACGAAAAATTATGTTCGAGCTCGTGTCGTATAAAAAACGAATCGTTTGAGTTTAGCTCGTTAAAAATATTATTGTCTTCCGAGTACCGACTTATGTTCGGCTCAATTATGGCTTATTAAGGTATAAAATATGACGTGCAACATAAAAATAACGAATTACAGATTAATATTAAATACATCGTACAAAAAAATTATTAAAAATTCTCTACATATTATTTAACGACACTCTATGGTCTCTATTAAATAGATAATTAAATAACTTATCATCAGACTAATTATGTTGTACATCGTTTTATCTATACAAACAGATTTACAGTTATAATTGAACGTCTGCGAGTTAAACTCCGTTTGATAATTTATGAAACGAGCCTATAATCATGATGAAGTTGGATGCTGGATTTCGATACCCTGTATTGACTTTTCTTAACAACAACAAAAAGACTTATAACGATACCGGATTTCACCGCTCCACGTGTCATGCACACAACACCCCAAAATAGTAATATTAGTGAACCCGAGATTCTAACCTTAAGGGCCAGGAGCCCCAGTATAGGCCTAAAGGCCGATATCCGCCCCCAAGGGGGAAGCTGACCATGTCGTTCCTCAGTCCACCGCAAGTCGGTCAGGACGAAGTGGAGGCCGACATGCGCAGTTCGGTCATATTGACCTTGGTTGCTCGCCCCAGGTCGGCTAGAGCGTATAATGATAACTATATCATTTTATAAGTATAATTATGGAAAGAGTTCCAAGCCATAAAGACTCCGATCCTTATCTGATTTACGCATGTGTAAAATATACGATAATTATGAGAAGATCCTAAGAATCCTTCTCCCATTAGGACTCTTATCTTATCATTAAAATAGCCGTAATTATCTCCTAAAAATAAGGGATAGACACGGGAGAATCCCCAATCCTTAGGGGATAAGAAAACCGGACGAGACGTCCTATATATAAACAATCCCAGAAATACGAATAGACTTGATTCCAACATACGAATTGGATACGTAGGCACCCTGGAGAAAATCCCAGGCTCAGACTAAAATCCCCCCAAAAACCATCTCTCGTTCATATTGTCCTTGTTTTATCTTCCTTGATACAATTGCCCTTAGATAAAACGGCTCAGATTTTATACCTGACGAATTTTGTTTCGTCAACTTAAATACATTCTTTATATATTAGACCACCGAGTTATAATATTCTTTATAAATTAGACCACCGAGTTATAACCCCGGGCGTGGATTACACACGAAACTCTAATGCATGTATTTTTGTCATGTGTGAGTGGTTTATCCATAGATCAAACAAACAGCATGGTGAAGAATCAAATGGCCTGCACTTTGACAACTAATATAAATTTTAAATATAATTAATAGCACTGGTATAATTATTTTAATTAAATGGTACTTTTGTTTGTATCATATAGTAAAAGTACAAGCCAACTATTTATTAAACTAAATAATTAGCAACAACAAATACCTCTTGCTTCTATGCTACCTTTATTTATTTATTTATTTATTTTTTTTTGGTGTTATGAAAGAAGTAAATTCCTTTACTTATACCTTCAACCACAGAGTGTGTGTATATATATATATATATATATATATATATATATATACCTTGAACCACACTAAATATATATATGAACCATTAATATTATATAGTGAAATGTTAATGATATAAAATTTATGTCACCTCAGATGACATAACATTTTTCTACTATTGATTGTTGTATAAAACCTCTTCGAACATATATAAAAAGCATCAGAATATCTATCAAATATCAATAAAATAAATAAAGAATATCACGTGTTGAACGTCCAATGTTCAGATAAACACTTGGTATCCGGGACGTTACAAACCTCTCGTCTTTGATTTTCTTTTTTACATTTTCAGTCCAAATTGTCACGTGTCATGTTTATGTTGGATGCATTTTCGTACCATCTATGTTATAAACTTGACATGTGTCAATTTAGTTTGAAATAAAAAATAAATAAACATAGATAAAGAGATAAAATGTGTAAAATAAAACATTGGATATAAGTGAAAAGGTCCATTATGGAATTGAAATTTCATCTCATGACATGCACTTGTCAAAAGGTCCATTATGGAATTGATGTCAAATTGTATGAAGACAAATTCATGACATACATACTTTGGCATATCATAATAATATTAATTAAAACATTCTTTTTGGCTTCCCTCGAAAAAAAAAAAACATTCTTATTGGCAATAAATATAATCTACTTTTGAGAAATTATGGTGATATTTAATATTTGAAAAGTCGAATGTGTGCTCGATCCCGTGAAAGAATATTGTAGCCATTTAGAATCGTTGATCAATTAATTAGTTCTGCATCAATCAATTTATTTTGAGTTATTCGTGGTTTAAGACGGCTCAATTTGTTCTACATCAATTACCAGTTACAAACCGAACGGTTACAAGCTACTTGAATCAAATGATATATCCTCTCCTAATTTTGCCACCATATATTTTGCATTGATTCATTCGAATAATGCAACATTTTATATGTTCAAACGTCATTTTTTGAAAGTATTTGTTATCGAATTTGAGCTCGATGATTACATTTTAATTTGTGTTCGAATTCAAGTTCGTAAATCTAAAGTCTACTAGACTCATTAAATCAAATATTCGAATCAACTCGACTCAAATCATCTAAATCATTTTATCTTATCTTATATTCTCTTATCTCTATTAAATGCTACGGAAGTGAGCCCCCAAGAGGCCACGTGACACCCTCCTTAGCTGACTCGTGTCCCTTTTTTTATTTTTTATTTTTACTGTTGTGGTTTTTTTTTTAATATTATTATCATACGTGTACCGTTAGTAGTTTGCGCAGAGAAGGGAAAAAAAAGGAATGATCGACGGATTTGAGTTCTACTGTGTAGTGTACGATGGAAGATGAGCAAAATTTAGCTATAAAATACATCAACACGTGTATTTTTTTTTATCAAACGTGTACCTTTAATAGTTTGTGCAAAGAAGGGAAAAAAAAGGAAAGACCGACGGATTTGAAGTTCTACTGTGTAGTGTACGATGAAAGATGGGTCAAGTTTAGCCATAAAATATATCAACACGTGTACTTTTTTTCTTTATCAAAAGTGTATCGTTAGTAGTTTGTGCAGAGAAGGGAAAAAAAAGGAAAGACCGATGTGGCACCCTCCTTAGCTGACACGTGTACATATTTTTGTTATCAAACGTGTACCGTTAGTAGTTTGTGCAGAAAATGAGGAAAAATGAAAAGACCGACGGATTTGAAGTTCTACTGCGTAGTGTACGATGGGATGGGCCAAGTTTAGCTATAAAATACATCAACACATATACGTTTTTTTTTATCAAACGTGTATCGTTAGTAGTTTGTGCAGAGAAGGAAAAAAAAAGGAAAGACCGACGAATTTGAAGTTCTACCGTGTATATTAAGTGCTAAGGAGGTGAGCCCCCAAGAAGCCACGTGACACCCTCCTTAGCTGACACGTGTCCTTTTTTTTTTTTTATTTTACCTTTGTGGTTTTATTTTATATTATTTTTATCAAACGTGTACCGTTACAAATTTGTGCAGAAAAGAGAAAGAAAAAGAAAATAAAGAAAAAAGAAAGACCGACGAATTTGAAGTTCTACTGTGTAGTGTACGATGGAAGATGAGTTAAGTTTAGCTATAAAATACATCAACACGTGTACTTTTTTTTATCAAACGTGTACCGTTAGTAGTTTGTGCAGAGAAGGGAAAAAAAGAAAAGACCGACGGATTTGAAGTTCTACTGTGTAGTGTACGATGAAAGATGAGCCAAATTTAGCTATAAAATACATCAACACATGTACTTTTTTTTCTTTATCAAACGTGTACCGTTAGTAGTTTGTGCAGAAAAAGGAAAAAAAGAAAGACCGACGGATTTGAAGTTCTACTGTGTAGTGTACGATAGAAGATGGATCAAGTTTAGCTATAAAATACATCAACACGTGTACTTTTTTTTTTCTTTATCAGACGTGTACCGTTAGTAGTTTGTGCGCAGGCTTTAAAAAAGGAAAGACCGACGCGCACTCCTCTCTTAGTGACACGCCAGATATTTTTTTATCAAACGTGACCGTTAGTAGTTTGTGCGGAAAAGGGAGAAAAAAAAAACCCCCGAAGGATTTGAAATTCTACTGCGTAGTGTACGATGGAAGATGTGCAAAGTTTAGTTATAAAATACATCAGCACGTGTATTTTTTTTCCTTATCAAACGTGTACCGTTAGTAATTTGTGCAGAGAAGGAAAAAAAAGAAGAAGGAAAGACTGACGGATTTGAAGTTCTACTGTATAGTCTATTTTGTAGGTGTAAACTCCTGATAGGGCTGCAAGAGAAATGATTCACAATCTTCACGTCTCTAAGAAAGAGCTACTTCTTGCAGTGAATGTGATATGTTTCTGTTCTTGTGTCCTGAATTTGTTACGGTTTAAAACTTACACGATTTATTTCACATTTAAAATCTATTTTTTCATATTAACGATTTATGTCAAGCCCGCCGAGCCTTGCACGGTTCAAGTTCACTAGTATAGTATAAAAAAATAAACGCGTAGTGGACGCAGTATCTCCCTCCATCCAGTTACATACTGACAAAACCATTATTTCCATTAATTTTTTTAAAATATGAATAATATTTATTTAATTATAAACTTATTAGGGATGAACCATTTTTATTTGTCTTCATTTCATTTTCAATCTCTCCCCCGCCTTCAGGAGCATAAACACTCTGCGTCTCTCTCACATGATTATCTCCTCCCCTGGAATCTGCAGATCAACAGGCTGGGATTCTACTTTGATGATGAGTTGAGTTGAGTTCTTCATCTTCGATTCTCAAGTAAACTGCTTGATTTCTGCTTAATTAATCGATCTTCTTCTTCGGTTTTCTCGGTGTTCATTCCTTCTCGGTTTCAATTCTCTGATTTAACTGAATTATGACTTCGTTTGCTGCTTGAAAGGTATGAATTCTGATTTTTTGCTCGTTTCTAATCGGTTTTTAAAGCTTATTTTGTGTTCAAACCTGAATTGAAGAGCTTAATTTTTGCTTCTCGTTTGATCCGATTTTCTTAATTTATCCCGTAAACTGCTTGATTTCTGCTTTTCTCCACTGTTAGTCGATCTTCTTATGTTTTCTCTGTGCTCGTTTCATCTGTTGGTGCTAGAAAGCTATCGAATCTGATTTTTTTGGTCGATTTCAGTTAATTTTTAACTTTTTTTTATTTTTTTTATTTTTTTTTTTTGTTTTAAACTGAAATGAAGAGGTTATTTTTGATATATAAGGATATGGAGCTTTTCGTTTTGATCCATTTTTCCTCGATATGTGAGCAGGATTCATGCTCTTTAATTTTCAGTTTCCATTCATCAATTCCGATTTGCTTATTTTAAGCACTTTTTGAGTTGAATCTTCTATTCATACAGGATTTCGACGAACTTAGTTTTTCTCGCCGGGTGTAAACCGTTATTAATTGGCGCCGGTTTAGATTTTTTTCCTTTGGAAACGTTTCATTTCCGTCTCGGTCTTATCGCTATAACAAAATATCAAAACGCTAAACATATTTTTATACCCTTAATCACATCGATTAATAACTATTGCTTGCTTGATTGATTGATTGATTTTTACTCAAATGTGTTGTGTAATTAGAGATAGATTCAACATAATAAGTCATTGTAATGGTTTTCAATCCTTTTAAGGATATGAATAAATGTCACAATTTCTATGATGAAATGAGTTTCACCGGTCCGTCATTAAAGTTTGTAAAATGAGTTATATTTTGTAACAATACCAAAGAGATTGAGTGAATGATATTTTGAGACGAAGTGAATAGGTAAACTTGAATATAGTTGGTCCATTCCGAGCCTTCCTTAGTAAAGTACTACCTGTTAAAAATAGTAACATCGCACTCGTTAATTAATCGATAATAATTATATATTCTACCGTGTAAACATATGATTTTTGTGTAATTTGTTTCTATCATTTTATTGTGTTAATTACCATTAAATGGATGTTAACAACATTCTTGTGTTTCTATTATGATTATTGGTATCCATCATCATTTTCTTTTTTTTTTCATATGCAAAAGTTATATGCGGGAATCATTTTTGTTTCGATTCTCTTTTGATGTTGATTTGTAGTGATTAAACATGCATTTGTTTTTGTTCTTTACTTCATGAGAATATTTGAGTTTTATAAAATGAGATTCCATACATGTAATTATTGCGTCTGTTCATTTTACTATAGCTTTTTGTATTGTTCAAATAAAAGTAAACAAAACAGTGATTCACTTTTTCTCGAGTGATCTTTACAAAAAGTAATGAGATCACCTTTGAAAATTTTGGCCTTTCTTTTCAATTTAAATTGGAAAAAGACATTGCTCTAATAATACAATTTTACGTTATTTATGGTGATAAGATGTATTTATTGATATATATTTTATCATAATTAATAGTATAAAAACATAATGTATGTAATACTAGTTTTATAAAAATGTGATGCTTGTCGATTTTATCCTGGCTATACCCTTTTTTTTTTGAAACTTTATTTACATCAATGTGATTTTACCCATGCACGACATTATATGTGCTTTATACTGAATTGACTTTCGAAATATCGATTTTTCGAAGATCGGTCGTGAGGATCATGTGTGTGTATGTATATGTATATATTTCTTTTTGGAAGGGTGCTGTCAATGCACACTGCTACAACGAGATATCAATGATGTCGGCGTTTCACTAAAACTAAAATATTCAAAAAAAAAAATAAAAAAAAATACTAACAATGACCGTATAGAATAAAATATGTGGTTGTCTGATTAAAAAAAAAGAAAGAAAAAAGTACATATAAAATTAATATATACTCCAACATTTCATTAAAATATAAAATATACTCAAAATAATTGTGATAGGGCCCAGAGGTTGGACCTCATAAATAGTTTCACATGGTCGACAGGAATTAGGAGGTGATACTTTTCCATTTCTTTTGGGCATGGCTATTCTTTTGTCATTATTTTCCTGTTATAGCACAATTTGGCCAAATAATATTAAATTTTTGCCAATGACATTGGGTAGCTTAGTGGACAGTGTTCAGCCGGTTCAATTTTTTTTACTTAATTGGTTTACTTGTTTCTATCATATGGTTTAATGTATTGTGGTCGCATCATTTTCTTTTGCAATATTTAAGTGTCTTTGGAAAACAACCCGGAAAAAGATACATGCAACTTGATACATATAACTTTGACACAACTATTTCATTTATTCATATTTAAATGAAGCAATTGTCAAAACTATTTGTTCATATTTCATTGATATATAACATTTTCTAAAACAACATTTATTGCCTTTTTCCTCCTTTACTCTTGCTTATTAGTATGTTACATAGTATGTTACAGGTTAAGAATAAGACTGCATTTATTATATCCATGGCCGGATTTAATAAGAGCAATTGTTAAAGGTTTTATACCAATTTTTACCCACCTGTGAACATTCGATCTCTGTAAAGTCCGAACCTGAGCTCCTGGTGTGGTAACGCGGTATATTCGCTTTAGTGCCTGTTTTTGTCTGTGTTATAGTAATTGTCAAAACTCAAAACATTAACTCACCTATTTTTAATACGTTGATATTAACAACTATTTCAGTGAAATAGAAACATAAGGAGTACTTGTGTCCAAATTATGTATCTGGAGTTGTGTGCATGTATCATTGAAACAACCCCAACCCCAATAAGAAAGATATCATCGTGTATGTGGAGTTGTGTGCATGTATCATAACACTTTTTCTGAGTAGGAAGGAGTGATAAAACATAAGCTATAATCTGTTTTTTATGCTTGCACATTACAAAAGACGTTTTTAGTGGCATCACACTAAATCTCAACCGTTGTTGCACTGACACCACAATAACGATCGATTTGTTTCACAAATGTTTCTATAGATGAGAATCGACTTTCCTCTAAGCCCATTGTAAGTGGATTCTAGAGCCGAGAAACGATTTTGCATCGGTTGATTGTTTTAGGTGTTATACCATAGTAAAAATTATCATGGTGCCACTAAAGCCGCCCTGTATCGTTCCGGGCACGATTGATCTGAAATTCTGAATTCCTTTGAATACAGGTAAATCTGCAGCTGGAATTGAACTTGTTTGACTAGTAGTGCAGAAGCCTTGGAGAAACACTGAACTTAAAGGAATTCTCTCAACATTACATTGATTAGGAACTATAAAAGATGCCAAAGCACAGGGTGAAAGATTCTATAAAGTCGTTTTTTGGGAGCCATATTGATCCTGCAAAGCATGAAGAGCTGAAAGAAACAAATGAAGGTAAATGAATTTGGGATCTTCTCTGGTAAAAATGAATGTTATGATCCGTACAATGACTTTATTTCAACGTTAATATACGAGTGTCTTAACTTGTGTTTTAAAACTAACAGACAAACACGTTAAGACACTTGCGATTCATGATTAAAATAGGTTCGTTGTACGGATCATGACACCCTTTTTCACAAAAGGGGATCCGTGATCTATATGAATAAAAACCTCTTCATGTGAAAATAGTCCTCTCATCCGTCAATGACTCTATTTCAACGCTAAAACACGAAGATGTCTTAACGTGTATTTCGAAATTAATAGAGATACTCATTAAGACACCTGTGTTTCATGACTAATATAGGGTCATTGTACACAACACCTTTCACATGTTTCTGATAATCCTATTTCGTTAAAACACGAGTGTCTTAACATGTTTTAGAATTAACACAGATACACGTTGAAGTCACTCGTGTTTCAGCTAGCATTTATGTATCACAACACCATTTTCACAGAAAGCGATCCATGAGCTAAATGAATTGATGTTTTTCCTAAGATATATATATATTTTTTTTTGCAGATATGGAGGATAAAATCAAGAAGATCTTAAAACTCCTTAAGGATGATAATGATGAAAAAGATGGGAAAGAGCCATTGACTGATTTGATTGAAGATTTCCACAAGCATTATCAATCTCTATATGCTCGATACGATCACCTAACCGGAGAATTAAACAAAAAAATCAACGGAAAAAACGAGACTTCTTTCTCCAGCTCAGATTCAGATACAGATTACAAAAATGGAAAAACCGATTTCGACTATAGAAAAGAGGTTGAAGCAGCAAATGTGGAAGTGGTTGAGCTTAAGAAGAAGTTGAGTTTTGCAAATGCCGAAAAAGAAGGTTTGGATTCAGAATATAAAGCTGTTCTGGAGAAATTACAGGCTGAAAACGACGAAAAATCTCGAGTTTTGGTTGAAAATGAAGAGCTTAAGAACAAGTTGAGTGGATTAAATCAAAGCTTGGAAGAGTTAAAGATCGAAAACGCCGATTTGATATCGGAGAAAGAGGGATTTGTGGTTCAAATCGAATCACGAATCAAAGATGCTGAAGATTCGTCGAACGATAAAGAGAAACTGAAGTTGGAATTGGAAGATTTGAAAGAGAAATTGGAGGGAAAAGAAAAGGAAATGTTGACTCATCTGGAGATGCATGAAGCTCATAAAACTCATGCATCAATGGAGGTTGATTCATTACATAATCAAAGGAAAGAAATGGAGAAAAGCCATGAAAAAGACATTTCTGACCTACAGAAAGAACTTGAGGAAAAAGAGAAGGGGTTTTTATCTCAAGTTGAGGATTCAATGGCACATAATAAGAACACGCAGTTCGAACTCGATTCGTTAGCAAAACAGAATCAAGATTTGATGGATCAATTAAGCCAAAAAGGGCAAGAACTGGAGTCTCAAATCAACCAGAAGGTTGAGTTGGAAAGCCAACTGAGAGAAAAAGTTGAGGATCTAACGAACATGCAAGTCGAGCTCGATTCGTTAGCGAAAATGAATCAAGATTTGATGGATCAATTGAACAAGAAAGAACAAGAACTGGAGTCTCAAATCAACCAGAAAGTGGAACTAGAAAGTCAACTGGGAAATAAAGTTGAGGATCTAACGAACATGCAAGTCAAGCTCGATTCGTTAGCTAAACAGAATCAAGATTTGATAGATCAACTGAGAGAAAAAGATGAGCAGATTTTGGACTTTACAGGTCAAATAATTGTATTGAAAGAAGAGTTGGTTAGTGAAATTCGGTTCCGCGATAAAACGATGGATACAAAAGACAGCTTGGAAGAAGAGTTACAACTCGCTCGCGATGAAATTACGCGTTTAATTGTAGAGATGAAGAGCAGTCAAGACAAGATTTCAGAAATGGAGAGTGAAATCTCCAATTTGAAAAAGGAATCTGAAATCGGAGTGATCGAATCATCGGCTCGAATTACAGCTTTAACAGAAGATTTGAATTCTCTTCTGGCTCAGAAAGGTGAATCAGACACTCTGATTGAAAATCTGACTGGAGAAATATCGGAATACATGAATCAGATTGAACGTATGCATGAGGATTCAAAGAGATTGATTGAAGAAAAGGATGGTTTAGTCATTCGGGTTAAGGATTTGGAAATCGAGCTAGAGTCTGTTCGTCATCAGAAAACCGAGCTGGAAGGGCAATTGAGCTCTAAAGTTGATGAGAGCATCACAACAATGGAGGAAAATGAGCATCTGGAAAGCAGAATATCAGAACTGGAGAAAGCATTACGCGAAAAAGAAGACGAGCTAGAGTCGGTTCGTAATCAGAAAAACGAGCTGGACGGGCAATTGAACTCTAAAGTTGATGAGAGCAACACATCAATGGAACAAAATGAGCATCTGAAAAGCAGAATATCCGAACTGGAGAAAGCATTACGCGAAAAAGAAGACGAGCTAGAGTCGGTTCGTAATCAGAAAATCGAGCTGGAAGGGCAATTTAGTACTAAAGTTGATGAGAGCAACACAACAATGGAGGAAAATGGGCATCTTAAAAGCAGAATATCTGAACTGGAGAAAGCATTACGCGAGAAAGAAGACGAGCATTTCACGGTAAAAACTAAAATGGGGGATGAAAGTACTAAAGCTTCCATGGAGATTGTTGCCATGACAGAGCAAATCAATGATTTGAGACAGCAAATCGATTCGTTAGAGTCCGAGAAAAGCAGACTCGAATCGCAAGTAGAAGAATTATCAGCAAGTTTGGCTGAAGCAAAGAATCAGAATTTCGAGCTCGAAAACCAGATTGCAAGTCTTGCTACACAGCTCAAAGAAAAGGAGGACGTAATCATGAAACTGACTGAAGATCATAAACGAGCTGAGCTCTCATTTCAAGAATCCAATTCTAAAATCGAAGAAATGGAAGAGAAATTCCAAAGAATTTCTGATGAAAAAGACCATAATCTTGAGGACATAAAAGAAGAACTCGAAATGAAAACAGACGAGCTTCGTGCAATGGTGGAACTCGTACGCAACCTTGAAGTTAAAGTCCGGTTAGCAAACCAGAAGATCCGAATCACCGAACAATGTGTAACCGAAAATGAAGATAACCAAAAGGCCAGAGAAGAAAAATTGATTCAAGATCAAAAAGTTCTCGAAGAAAAAATCGCTACATTATCATTACTGGTTGCTACATACAAAGAATCTCAACAGAAACTCAAAAACATCGTCCCAGAAAACGTAAACGTAATCATCAATGCAATGGACACATTCAACATTAAGTTTGAGGAAGATTACGGTCACTTGGAGACGCGTATACATGAAATCCATAACGAGCTACGAGTCGCAACGAACTGTATCAAAGACTCGAATTCCGAAAAGCAGAATTTAAAGAACGGAATATCGAACCTGATGCAAGAACTAGAATCCGAGAAAAGCCAAGTGGTGCATTTGAAAGAAGACGTGAAAGAACTTGAAGGGAAGGTGAAAGAAAAGGACGATTTGGCGCAAGATTTACGAAACCAAATGAAGGGTCGAGACGACGGGTTGTTAGAACTCGAAGAAGAGAAACGGGAAGCGATCAGACAACTGTGTATCTGGATCGAGTATCATCAAAGCCGGTATGAAAGTCTCAAGGAGATACTAAAGAAGAAAAACACTGCAAGGAAACGGATCACAGCATGATCGTCAACGTTTAAGGTTGTTTCGTTTTTGACATCTATATACAGTAAGTCTACTGTGACACCATACAACTGTGACATCACATTGAACGTTGTTTCGTTGTGGCATCTATATACCGTAAGTTTACCGTGGCACCATACAACCGTAAGATCACATTGAACCGGCTTTTTAAAAAGTCGGTTGTAGACAAAAGTCGGGATTGTGTGTGCTGTTACTGTTATGTGGTGCCGCGGTAAGTTGATTGTGTCTTCCTTAATATCATATGGTCACATTTTCATACACCATTATTTAGGTAGTGCAGATACATCCTCAGCTTTGGGAAGGCCTTCTGAAGCCTCATATGAAGGAGTGTTTTTGCCTCGTTTACTCGAAAACGACATCGTTTTGAATTTTCGGTATAAAAAAGTGAGAGAAACGAATCTACGGTCGGATCGTTTTTATCATACGAATGTACGGTTGGATCGTCGTCTCCACATGTAAGGCTTCAGAGGGACCTTTGCATAGGAGAGGGTCTCTGCACTCAATTATTTAGGTCTTGTGGGTGTTTTGGTATATTTGTTTAATATTTTTTATTATCAGCCATCGTTAGGGGTTGATATATATATATTTACATTTTTAGGCTTGCAATTTTTGCTTGTCATTGGTTTGCTAGTTAGGGTGTTTATTGTAAATTTGAATTAGTGTTTGGCTATAAAATTTTATTGACACTTGGGGTTTTCGATGGAGGGATCCCAAAGATTTTTAATTTTTTATTTTATTTTGAAGCAATTATGTAATTCATATGTTGAAGATTTGAAAAATGTTATTATTATTTATACTCTTATACTTGGAGATGATATATTCTTTATAATGTAGTCTTTTTAAATATTATAATCAACTGCCAAGACATTGGTGCAGTGCTAATTACTGTGGCTCTTAACACGAAGTTTTCGGGTTCGAGTCTCAGTCGAGAAAAAAAAAATATGCGTACGTATATTTCGTATCCGTCAGAAAAATATTATAATGAACTCTTGCATGAGAATTGTGGACGTGAATGATCCGAGCAAGGAAACAATTGCTCAAGATCAACTTGATTGAGTTTTAATTATGCTCGCGTTTGGCTCAATTATGGTGAACAAAATTTTAAGCAATTTCAAACTCGAACTATAGCTCAATCAGCTCGGAAAAAAAAGTTAAGCTAAATCGTGCATGCTTGAGTTCGGCTCGTAAAAGAATACACAAGAAAATATATTTTGTAATATAATATACTAATGCTCGATAAAACTTGTGAATATTTCGAGTCAAGTTTTCAAGCCCTCGAGTTTGGTTCGTTAAATATAAGAATTGCTAAAGTTTGGCTCGAATTTGATTAAATTACATTTAAGCGAGTATTTTAAGAGCTTGTGAATGGTTCGGCTCGATTTAAGGAATTCGTAGTATAAATGACAAACATGTATCTAATGATCCGATTAGTGACCTTGTGAGGCTTTGGCATCGACATGGCAGATATCACATCAAGCATTATTGAGTCATTAACAGTTGGTTATAATGTGAAGTTCTTGTCTACACCCTCCACATATGGAGGTGCGGGATGGGGCATGATATAGACCGTCCGTTTGAAAATTAGATTTAAATTATGTGGGCCAAATTAATTCGGGAGTATTGAATGACTACATAAGAACTTCCTGATTATAATGCTATTAATACATTGTTATTGTAGTACAACACACGGTATTAAGGTTTTTTTTTTTTTTTGTGTGTGTGTGTGTGTGTGTGTAAACCGGATCTTTCATTAAAACTGTGAGAAACTTATGTACAATGCACCCCAAAAGGAAAAAAAAAACATCACATAAAGTAATATTCTTTCCTAACATTGTAATCTAAGTTTTGAGGATGAGACTTTTCGTCTTATATGTTGTGTTTAGATTTTCAACAGATGTTGACACAAGAAAAACTGCAGTGTGAATAAAATTATTAAATGAGGTTTTTATTGACGCTCGAATATTTTTATTTCGAACACCACCATTATTTTATCACAGAAATGATGTTCTTACATTTACAGAAGACATTTATTGTATATACCGAGGGATGCTTGTTATAAGCACCAATGCGAATCTACAGGATTCCACACTTCGAAATACGTTCAACTTTAATTTACAGAGGTCGAAAACAGACGTTTGACCTATGCATCGTCGAACGTTGAGTTTAAATTAGACTTTTTGAATTTTGAATGTGATTGTTGTGGCTTTAACGAACGTTAGTATCAGTGTGGTTGATAGAATTATCAACAAGAATTGTTTTTTAAATGTGATAACTGAAGTAATCAAAGAGTATCCGAAAGGGTGGGAAACAAATTTCATACATATAGTCCAAGAAGGGAGCGTCATGGGACCAATATAATCAATGGAAAATTAGCCTGAAGGACACTTTACGCATTTTTTTTAATTAACAGTCATACTTAACATTTTTTATAGGATAAAGGACAAAATTTTAATTACATGACTAAATTGCCCTTAGTTAACCTGTTCCTAAGTTTCAGCTTCCTTCCTCGCTTTTGAATAAGTCAATGTCGAAGAACAAAAAAAATTGCTCTGACGAACTTCGATCATCATTCAAAGGATTCATGATCTGCCTTGATTCTCTTCCAAAATCGCATCGTCGATCATCGATTATCAAATTCAAAGGATGATTTCTCAGCAGATCATAAATTCAACAGGTGTATTTGCCTACTTTTTTTTTTTTTTTTTTTTGCGTATTGTTCAATGATTTGTAGATCATAAATCTTAGTTTTATAAGATAAATTTCAATCTTCCTAATGAAATTGAACATAAATCTGAGCTTTTTAAGTTTGAATCGTTTTTCATCATGATTTTGATGTTTGTTTTCTGAATAGTGTGTGTTTGATGAGCGTGATTCACTGTTAATTTTCCCTGATTACTTTGCCTTGTCCATATCTGGAGGCCAGAGTTTCTTTTATATTGTCTTTGGTCATCTAAAGAAATTATCGGTTTGATTGATTGTTTTCAAGTAGCTATATCTAAACTGGGTCCTTATTTCATCGGTGATGAAATAACCATTGCCCGCGAAAGGGATTCATCAACCTCAAGTTATGTTCTTCGTGAAGGCTTGCGGACTGGTGACAAGCGAACCGCTTTGAATGTGGAATCCTCCTATCCTAAGCATCAAAAGATTGGCGATAATTTGAAGGATTATAGCGTGGATTGTCAAAATAAGGATAAGCTTATGAATGATTTTTCTTGTATAGGAGAAAGAGAATGTGCTAATCAGTTTTATGAGTCGTTAATTATATTGGTTGAAGATCTTTCACCGCTTGGTGATAAAGCTAAATATTCGAATTCCGAAGTTGCCTTAAGAGCCCTTAGTACACTGATCATTGCATGTTGTCAATGTCAGCACATGAATCTCTCAGTTCCTATATTCAAGAAGTTCTGCAGCTGGATTCCATGGGTAGCTGAGCAGGTTGGATGCTATATTCTTACTGTTTAAGTTTATGGCTAAATCCTTGGTAAAAATAAATCTTTTGCATCTGCAGGCAAGTAGGCAATCACCAGACCCTTTTGATTTGGCATTATTTTTGGAAGCAATGCACGATCTCTGTCTTACACAAGGTGTGTGACATATGTTTGCATCACCTTTTATTGGCAATATTTGGCTTATTTCTTTGACTTATCAAAGAAATATATTATGAATTTTGTCAGATCTTGTTTTCATGAACATGGTTGCATGTTAGTCAGATCTTGTTTTTAATAGTTTAGGCTCTGTTCATGCATTTTCATTTTTACTATTATCATTTTCTGTTAATTTTTTCTGATTACTTTGTTGATTCACTGTTGATTTTCTCTGATTCCTTTGTTATGTAGGTTTTTTAAGATGGTATTTCTTATTTGTAGCTACTCTGGAGAGTCATGTGTTTTTTTTTTTTTTTGATAATGAGTCATGTGTTTTGAAAATCAAAACGTCATTCCCACCGGTGATATAGCAATTGCATTCATTCTGCTTGTCATATACAGAATCTGCACATTACAAGTGACTCCAAATGTCAAATTCTCCCAACCCTTTGACAATTTCTCTATGTACTTCACATTCTGACATTCTGTTCCTGTAAAACATCGTTTTCAAAACGTTAATACTTTTTAGTTGGACTGTTTTATGTGCATGTATTTTTTTTGTTTCCGGCGATTCCATGGCTGACCAACTTAGTGTATATAATTCTCATAATTATTCTCGTCAGTCTCGTTCTGTTTAAGATGAAATCAGCTAATCATTTGTGGCATGAAGTATCTTTATCAAAAGATTTCCGGGCCATAAGGATATGGAATTCGACGAAAGCTGTATCAGTTTCGGTGTTTGTATCTTTGTTGATACTTACCTTGTTCAGAATACTAACAGGCCCTCCATTTGATGATCTCTGGTTCAAAATTTTATAGGAGCAACAACCTGTAAAAGGTATGTGTTTGTATTTTTTATATTGTTCTTAATATAGTTTTATGATCGGTTCTTGGTTGATATATATATCTTATCTTAACTATATTAAAAGAGCCAATGTGTTTCCCCTCAAAAGTGTTTCCCCTCGAAAGTGTTTCCCCTAAAACGAGTTTCTCCATAATTAATATTCTAATAAAATAATATTAATTTATTTATTTAAAGGATATATCCTCAACAAAAAAAAAAAAAAAAAAAAAATCCGACGAGTGTTTCCCTAAACAATTCATAAACATAAACAAGTCTTATCAATTATTATCCCTTTTTTAATTTACCGTACTTTATAACAATTCACTACATACTTTTTTCCTTATAAACACTACATGCTTATCCTTTTTATTTTATCAGTTTATTATATTATATATAATATAGTTAAAGATTATATTATATATCTTTTTCAATAATTTTATTTCATTGCATATAAAAAAAAAATTGACCTTTTTTATCACTTTATTATATTATATAATATAGTTACAGATTATATTATATATCTTCTTCATTAATTTTAGTTTATCGTATATCAAAAAAATTATTTTACCTTACTACATAAACAATTCTTATCCTTGTATATTACATATTATATTATATTATATATCCTTTAATTTTATTTTACTGTATATAAAAAATAATTAATTTATCAAATTGTTTCAATACAGACGACTTACGCTCGAATTTTCAATATGAAGTTAGAACAATTGCTTATTTTTCACATCACATCGGGTGTTGTTTACTATTACAAATAAAAAATAACAACTCAAAGTTACAAAGTAACGCCGCGTTTTTTTTTTTTGTCCAACCACAAGTCTGACATGATGTGTCATAGCCAATATTATTTTATGAATATATTATGGAACCTCTAACTGTGGGGAAAAAAAACTGACCAATTTTCAGTTTTTTAAACTATTTTTAAAGACTTTGGCCACCTTTCAACATGTGGCGGAGAATTTTTTATTTTTTTTTATTTTCGCAAAAACAAATCAAAAAGTTCTCTCCGAGCCTTTTGAAAACACCCTTGTAGCTCACTTCCCTGACCGTTGACCAAGAATTGATGATTTATGAAAGTTTCTTTTTTCATCAAACTTGAATTAATAGACGAGTGTAAATTGGGATTTCTAGATCATCGAACTGTCTTAGTTCAACCAGGGTGTTTTGAAGATTATAATAGATTGTTTACCCTTTCAAAATCAGAAACAAATATAGATTGTGTTACCGTTCTAATTATAGACACATGTTCAAATTTCACATTTTAAAGCCTCTATTCTTTTTAAAGCCTATATTTTTTTTTAAACTTTTCATTAAGAATTTACGAAGCTACTTTTACTCAATTCAATTGGTAATTTTAATTGTACCTAGCCCATATATAAGATGAAGCATGTGTACAATTGCAGCCTAACACCATTTTTTTTAAAGATATTACCACATAGTTTTCAATAACATAAAGTAAGATATTACACAATATCGATAATCCACTCTCACAAATCCATCCATACTAAAAATAACACATACTTTACGTTAATTACAACACAACATGTTTAGAGTAGGAACACTCCACATTTAGTTCACTTTTTAGTATAATTTAAATCGTTATTCAATGTGTAATAATGGAATCAATTGTGAAGGTAACCAAGATTATGCAATTACCATCCTCATAGACAGTGGTGCATCTCACACTTTCCTAGACCAACAGGTTGCCATGGAGGTGTAGTGTGACATAACCAACTCACCACATGTTAATAATCATAGTAGTAGATGTAAACAGAATGGTGAGTGAGTTTAGGTGTCCTAACTTGCCATGGATCATGCAAGGGTTTAAGTTCCAATAAGATGTGAGATTGATCAAGTTGAGAGGGTGTGACATGGTATGAAGGGTGGAATGGATGAAATGGAAAAATCCAATGGTCTTAACTTCAACAAAACATAGATGGTTTTCACTAACAAGAGAGAATGAATTAAGCTGAGAAGTTACACATAAGAAGCTTAACTGAAGATTATCAGTTGTAATCATTACTAAGGAATTACGAAAAGGGAACTATGGACTCCTCGGTGCTTCAATTTGATACAAAAACATGCCTTGAATCTTGTGCCTATTGAACTTACTCATGTTCTAGAAGAGTATCACGCCGTGTTTGCAAATTCCTAAGGATTGCCATCGAAGAAGGACTATGAGCATCCTATAACTTTGAAAGAAGGTGTTGGACCTGTGAAACTAAAACCTTATAGGTATGCTCACTGTCAAATGGATAAAATACAGTAGTTGGTGCATCAAATACTACAACAGGGGATTATACAACACAATAGTAGTCCATTTTCATCACTCTTGCTCCTTGTGAAAAAGTAAAATGGAACCTGGAGATGTTGTGTGGATGATAGAAAGTTGAATGACTTGACTCAAAGATAGCTACCATATTTCTATAATTGTTGAATTGTTGGATGAGTTAGGGAGTGCTAGGGCATTTTCAAGAATAGACTTGAGGTCTGGATTCCATCAGATTCGATGATGGAAGATTATGTCCATAAGACTGCCTTTGTAACTCATCATGGCCGGTTAGAATTCAAAGTGATGCCCTTTGGGCTCACAAATGCCCCAGCCACATTCCAAAAAAGTAAGAATGATATGTTGAGACCTTGACTGAGGAAGTAGGATATCTTAATCTTCAGCCCTGACATGGCTTCACACATACATCTTAAAGTGGTTCTAGAAGTTTTGAAGAAGAACCAATACTATGCTAAATTGTCCACATGCTCTTTTGGACAAACCAAGGTGGAATACTTAGGCCATATCATACATGAGAGTGAAGTGCATGCTGACCCAAGAAAGATTTAAGCCATGTCGGATTGGCCCCAACCCTATAATGTGACTGTGGGATTATTGCTAAGCCCTTGAATGACCTACTCAAGAAAGATGGGCTTTGTTGGTCCCAAAGTGCCTCGAAAGCATTCTAGAAACTCAAGGAGACCAGTACTTTTCTTGCTAGATTTTGAAATTCCATTTTGCTTTTTGCATTGAAACAGATGCATGTGGAAAAGGCTTAGGAGTTGTTTTACAACAACACAAGAAACTTGTGACTTGACCTTCAGCTCTAAGAAGATGAGATTGTTCATATACGAGAAGGACCTCCTGACACTCTCCATGGAAATAACTAAATGGAAGCCACATATTCAAGGCAGACCTTTTGTCATCAAAACTGGTCAACGGAGTATGAAGTTCATTCTGGATCAGAGGGCTACTACTGCACTACAACAAAAAAGGGGTGACCAAGTTACTTGGGTTGGATTTCACTATTGTGTACAAAAAGAGAAGTGAATATGTAGTGGTTGATGCCTTGTACATGCAAAGTCATGTTTAGGGACCACTCTGTGTTGTGAGAACAATATCCTCTTCTTGGATGCAAGAAGTAACATCCAACTACAAGGGTGACCTAGATGTGAAGGAAACATTTCGGGCACTGATGATTAGTACACCCTTAAATCCCTTCTACACTATGCCACCATGAGATTCCTTAAGTACAAAATGAGGATATACGTAAGAACCCCATGAAGGTTTGAGATCCATTTTCTTAGAAGTTTGACATCCGAATTAATAGGGAAGTTGCACTCAAATCCTATAGGGGGTCATTCAGGGGTCAGAGCCTGTTATAGCAGGATTAAGAGACTTTTTATTGCCTCAGCTTAAGAAGGATGTTCAAGAAATGATCCAAAGGTGAATTACTTGTTAGCAGTGCAAAAGTCTACATGATAATGTTGGAAAGGTGTCCTAAACCCAATCGGGTTGAACCGGATCCGACCGGGTCGGGTCATTTACAGTCTATTTGGTTCATGTAATAACTTTATTATGATTAATAAAAGCACTTATGTTATTATATATTGTTTGTCTTCATATTATTTGTTGTATATATATAGTAACGTCCCTAGTATCAATCTGTGATAGAGAAACCATGATAGTGATTATGGTTGATGAGATCTCTAATCACTATAACAAGGTTGGTGCTTAAATGTCTCTAGTCTTACATATTATCAAATGGGACATTGATAGTATAATCGGACTAGCACGTATTGGATGTCTTCTATCTTTTAGAAGGTAGGGATAGATCTCGCTCTATCGAAGTGTAGGGACACTTGGGTATGACGTGGACGTGTATTAGAGAATGCGTCGTTAGGCGACCCACTTACATTAAGTGTCACACTATGTGGCGGTTGTGTAATTATCCTTTTGACCGGAGTCTTCGTGGCATCACGGTGTGGATTGTCATGCTTTGACACTATTGAGATTTCTCCTAACCACGGGCGATCATGCGGTAGTGATTGGGTATGATATTGAAGCATCGCGGAGTATACATGATTGGTCGTCCGGGAATCGCGTATCCTATGATTGGGATTGAATATCCGAAATGGCCTTCTTATAAGGAATGTCTAGCTCTCGAGAATCTTTGCAAAGTGGGAGTAAATGTGTTATTCGAGAGAGCATGATATCCAGATTATAAGATACGATCGTCAATGTATTGACACTCGAGATACGATCGTATGGATATTATTATAGCGATAGGATTGTAAGTTACACGATAATCGCTTCACATGAAAGGTAGTAGTCATTGCTTTTGACTCTTCCGATAATTGGGGTCACGGTGTGTTGCTGCTACGCTATCCCGTGATCGTTAGTATAAAGGGCATTTTGGTAAATTGCACTTTGTGTCTACGGCCAACATATTCGGAAGCCTATCGGGTCACACACATATGAACATCGAGTCGGATTAAAATGCGGTTATAGTGATAACCAAATAAGGAAAGTTTATCTCTGACTATAAAGGTTATAGTGGTAAATTAATATGGTGGTATTTATTTATTATGAATAAATAAAATACAAGATATTAATTATATATAAATTATATTAATTAAAGAATATTCCGGAAGTCAATTTATTGACTAAAGGGGCGCCACTTTTGAGTGTATGAGATACACTTGGATTGTGCACTTTAATTAATAAATATTGCCATAATATTAATATAGGATATTAATTGATTTTGAAAAAATAGATTTATGGTAATAAGATAATTATAATCAATATATGATATTGACAAAATATTATAATTAAAGAGATAAATCAATCTAATTGATTTTCCTTATTTTATTGGAAAAAGGTTTTCTTCTCCACACTACATTACACGGGCGCCACTTACTCTATAAAAGGAAGTGGGTGTCAAGCTCTTTTGCACAACACAATTGCAAGAGTTCATAATTCTTGTGTAAAAATAGAGAGCTCTCCATAGTGAGTTTGTGAGGGAAGAAAAGGTCCGATCTAGCGACCGGAGTTTTTCCGGTAGCAATCCAAGGAGGATTCCGCGGGGGTTCGTGTGGATTAGCGATAGAGGCCGGACGCGTGGGCGGCTTGCGCGTTGAACTACTCTCCGTTGGCGGTCAAAGCGACGATCTTGTAGATCATCTAAGGTATAACCGTCAAACTACTTAACGTGTTTATTGCATTAAACGAAGAACGATCTAGAAAAGGAAATCAAATTTTAAATTCCGCTGCGTTAAACTAGTGATTTCCTAACAGATAAACCTCAAGGATTTCTCCACCCATTACCAGTCCCTCACATTCATGGTCCTAACTCAGCTTGGATTTTATAGATGGATTGCCTAAATGTAAAGGAAAGGAAGTCATCATGGTAATAGTGGACAAACTGGCCAAGTTCAACCACTTTATATTATTTGAGGAAGAGGAAAATAATACTTAAACGAACAATATAAATATCCTTCAAATAAATTCGTACGATTATTATTCGTACGGTTTTTTGATTGTACAATTAGTTTATCTTATAATAAATATAATTCATTAATACTCATGTGACACATTTAATGATCCTCTATCTTTAAGATTAATAAATTTGACTGGCAATAAATTATTTAATAAAGAGTATTTGCAGTTGTAATCAAATGTAAGTATAAAATACACGTAATTAAAACATTACACGATTTTTTGGAACACATTATATTTTTATGATGTTTTTTTTAGGTTAGAGGAACTTAGAAACAGATACTTGAAACAAATCTTCATTCGATACCAATAAAATACATTATTTTATAACTAAAAAAGCTGATCGTATTTAAAAAATGAAAATGTAAATAACAAGTTTGATTCAATGCCAATGAGTAAGAGAAATAAATTAATTCTACCAAACATAAAGTTAATGTATCACAATTTTCATTATTTAACATATAATTATTTTTTAAATTAATTGCATCGTCAACAATATGGATATGATATTAAAAGAAATTAGTCTAACACGTGCAAAGCACGTGCATTTTGCTAGTATATATATATATATATATATATATATATATATATATATATATATATCTTGATGTCGTCATTTGTTGAACACTGCAGAGAAGATACATGACAAGCTTATAGGTTATGTAGGTTTGGGTGCTTCCTTGCAGCAACACCAGAAGATATATCAGTCTTATTTGGTTGATTGCCTGGCACATTTGCAGCAAAGACAAGGGGGTACTTTAGGTCCTCCTCTAGGTTTTTTTTTTTTTTTTTTTTTTTTTTTTTTTTTTTGATTAGTTGTTTTGGCTTAGATGAGTCTTTTATTCCGACACATGAGGATCATACTCTTTCCTTAGCACCCGAATTTCCCCTCATTGGGTTTGGACTAAGGTTTTGATGAGGTGGTGAACATGTGTCGATGACACTGTTTTTAGTTAAGGAGAGTCAGGAGATGACTATTTGTAAAACTGCAGTTTTTCTTATCAATAAAATCAGAATTTTTACAAAAAAAAAACTTTTTTTTTCGTTTTGAGGGTTGGTTTGATATTGTTACTCTATTTTTCAAGAGATTCACTGTCGAAATTCACTAGTGAATATTAATAGTGAATTTTTAAATAACAGTGAATTTTGACAATGAATTTCGAACAAACATAATTTGTGACAGTAGCATTGTAGTTACTGAAGTTATGACTCAAAATCATACATGTACTAATCAACCAAAAGACAGAAAAAAGATGATATAATAATTGAATTATGTAAACATTGATTAAAATAGTTGTTTTCATCTCCCCAGTAATTCAAATCACTTTGATTTAGAACATACATATGAAAATAAGTCATGGTGTTCACTTGGCATCTACACATTAATAGTGATGTTGGCCTACATTGCGTTGTTCATCTGATTAGATGTAATACAATTTTACTATAAAAGCTTTGAATTCTTGTACTTCATCTGCCTTTCATTTTTTGTCGATCGGCTGATTACATGCGATCTGGTAGATGTAGTACATGACATATATTGCCCCTTATGATCTCATATACATCCAATAGGTATGTGATGTTGTTTCGGTATTGATCATACCTGCAAAAGATCAATGCAGACAACATATTTTTGGTTAGTGAATATGTTTGGCTTCTGAATCACGGTTAGTACCGTCAATATGACATTCACATACATGTACTGTCAATATTCATTGTAGTGAATATTCTCAGTGAATCAAACTTTTAGGAACATAAGTGCTAGAAAGTGACGGACCTTTTCTAGGCTATACAGATCCTAACCGGCAGTGTACCGGGTCAAATTGTAGTGCTAGTCTGGTGAGTCAGGTCGTATTCCTCAGGGAAAACATGGTAATTCTTTTAAGTGGGGTTAAACACCAAGAAGCTATTATTAACTCGATCTAAGTCGCAGGTTTATCAATTATGTTAGTAGTTAGATTATTAGTGTTAGAGTTAGATGTTAGTAGTGCATAAAGTAAAACAAGTAAATAAATACTAATATAATATATATATTTTTGGAATCTAGCCAAGAATACTTTACTGAATCAATATCTTTTAGTAGAAATAAATGAGACAGATCTTCCTTTATTCAAGGTGTAAATTATGTATGAATCGGTGTACTCCTAAACTAGACAACTCCTCCTCACATGAGCGTATGAAATTGTCAAATGTCCATTGCATCAGTCCAAGGTCCACAACTGTTACGGTTTTTCTGAACAGGTCCCGAGTACGAATCTACCTTTAGATAAAAGGAGTCATTCCGTTCACAAAGCGGTCAATTTTATTTAAAAGGCTCCGGTTGTCAAAGCCGGACGATTCAACTTTCCGGTTTAAGTTTCAATTAAACTGATGATTTAACATTATTACGATCTCGAGTACAAATGTCAATAAAATTTATCTTTCCCAAGACAAATCTGCCCCCGGGTAGGAAACTGGGTTCCGTTGTCACGTTTTCACTCGCCAATTTTACCCTCCGGTCTTTCTATTACGATATCGTATTCTAATCGTGAGTTGTCAATTCATTAGATTACGTTCAAATAGAAAGAGATTCATTATAATCGGTTTTAATCATGATTACCAGAGTCGATCATTCATTTTACCAAAAGATTAACTAATTCAGATTCATATCTTGGCTAGACATATTTTTAGTTTAATATCATATATAAATAGAAATAGAAATAATAAACATAACAATTTTAGAATATATTACCGTATATGACTATCGAATCGGGTCGTTTCCACGGATCTAACATGCCAAAGCTTCAAATCAACAATCTTCGATAATTATTCCGCCATTACAACGATACTATAACCATTTTATTTATATATGTGAAAAACATATATACATACATACATCGACATATATATGTATATACTGGTAAAATAAAATAAAAAGACGGGAAGAAGAGATGAAAAAGAAAGTAGATCTAGATCTATATATATATAACACATATATATTCATACATAATATATATATATACATGATCTACAAAATATATATATATTTATATATATATATATAATAAAATAAAAAAAATAAAAAGAAGAGAAGCAGAGACGAGAAAGAAAAGAAAGAGGAAGGAAAGGGGCAACTGTAATTGATCCCTGAATGTGCGCTTATATAGACCAAAATGAGGGGGGCCGGACCGGTCCTTGAAGGAGCCGGACCGGTCCGGGAGTCATGATCACGGTGACTCACCACATTCTGGATCCTTCGAAATTATATTTATTGGAATAAAATTTCTAAAATTCATATCTTGAGTTGTAGACCTCCAAAAATTGCAAACGAAATGCCAAAATTAAGGTCTCGAGAAACTCTACAACTTTCATTAAGGACTCTTCTTCAGAAAACGTCTTTTTGAGTACCTCGTGTTCCTCCGAACATTTTTCGGGATTTTTACGAAATTGAATCAATTAGCCACTTGACCACCATTTGAGTTGTAGAAGTCCGATTGACTTAATTCAAAATCCATTGGAAAGCTTTCTTGAAGATATACAACTTTTATTAAGGAAACTTCTTCAGAAAATGTCGTTTTGATGAGCCATTCGTATGTCGTGTCGTTTTCGAGATTTCCGCTAATACGAATCGATTAGTCAATTGACCATAACTTGAGTTGTAGACCTCTAATTGACGTAATTCAAAGTGCGTTGGAAAGCTTATGTGAAGATCTACAACTTTCATTAAGAAGTCATCCCCTGAAAATGCCTCTAAGCTGGGTCAAATCTCTGTCGAAACAGGTTTTGGTTTTAAGTATGTAAGATAATTTGATCCATTTGAACTCGTAAGCTTGTGGCATCTTCTTCTAATCCTCTAAACACATCTTTTAGACTCAAAACATGTCGTTACGTGGAATCTTGGTCAATGTATAATCCTGCAATGAACCACCAAAATATCAAACGTAAATCCGACATTTACACTCGGTTACTAAACCGGTACAAAAACTAATAAAAATACGATAATTTATATAATAACTACTACTTATACGTTTGAATAAAACTTAGTAATTTTGACTTGATTTGATATAATAATGCTCAAAATGGTATCAGAAATGGGGCGAAATATCATAAAAACGATCATAAATTTATCTCTCATCAGAAAGCAGTTAACCATGACCCTGATAAGCAATCATGGTAAAGCTAAAGTAGACATGACAAGTAAGGGATCAGTAGAGTTTAAAGAACCAAAAGTTGTTTGTTGTAAGAAAGTTGAACAAA
Source organism: Gentiana macrophylla (assembly GCA_026214975.1). Lineage (NCBI taxonomy): Eukaryota > Viridiplantae > Streptophyta > Magnoliopsida > Gentianales > Gentianaceae > Gentiana > Gentiana macrophylla. The sequence goes on from CM047806.1 coordinate 132,209,533, forward strand.
GATCACCAAGAATGCATGTAAATAGTGAATGAATTTTAAAGTGAATTTCAAAGAATATTCAATACTTGGCTTAGTGAATTTCTTAGGGAATCGACTTTCAGGAAATAAAACATAAAAATTGAGAGACAGAGGTAGGACAATCAGCTTCATTAATGTTTATCAAGTGAACCAATCTTCATATAATAAGTGTGATTTGTGAAACAAAGTTGAGTGAAAATCGTAAGCACATCATAACATACATGTTCAATAAAACACCAAAAATATCTGTGAATACAGTTTCCTATAAATTCACTTTGCATAAACACAATTTACTTTGATTTCTCACTGAGAAGGCAAGTGTAAATATAATCCATGACTACATTACTTTAATCTTATACACCTAATGTGAAATGCATGACGTGCATCGAGTACGTAGTAGTAGCTCTAAGGCCTCTACTCACGCATAATGATGGGCATGCTTTCTCTCTTTCATATATTTCGGCACCTTGTTTGGTCACAGATTCTCTCCGAATGTTAACATGAATGGTGTCATCCTACATTGCAACGAAATAAGAATCCATACATGATTTCCGCTTACATCGTACGGATACCACAACCACATTTTTAACATAGAACCTCTGAACATGGCATTAAGCTCGTTTACGGACATATGTTAAATGCATGTGAAATGCCACATGGTAAATAGGTCATACAACGAGAGCATAACCACACGGTGAAAAAACATATCATATTTTCCTCTGTTGGGAGGATAAAACAATCAAAGTAGCGATTCTGATAAGTTGGCAATTGGCCGGATGAGCTACTCATTGACGTAAAATTTAAAACAAATATATTCATGTTCATATTGTACCCAAAGACAACAGTACCATTGTTTTAATACAATATCTAAACATGACAGGGGTAGAAGGCCTCTGTTTCTATGTAAGCAAATTTTTTAAGAAATTATAGATTTCTCATTCACTAAATTAGACGAAATAGAAAGCGTTGAATGTGAGTACTAAAACTTGCTGCTATAAAAAAAGATTAACAACATCACCATGATTGTATGTAAAAAATGAATGCATATTACAGTGGATTTGAGTAAATGTTCACTAAGAAAACAATCAAAATGACAGAAATCTCATCTACTAAATGAAGGAAAACAGAGCAGTGAATTTGTATAATTAGTACTCACTTAGTAATGCGTTCATCAGATTTTTGCTTCGCAGCTACCTTCGATCTTGTTTTCTCCATTTTCGAGCACTTGATTCACCTGTATTCCTCTCTGAACAGGTGAAAGGAGGGAAAAGTGAATTCAAACCCTAATTTATCGAAGAAATTGAATTTCCCAGAATTGGAAGCTTACCTTATATCGTACACTTTCGGAATGAGATCGAATGAGTATAAATGCTTCCGAATTAGGGAAGAAGCTTGCGTCCTCCTGAATTCGCGTCCAATTTTGCGATGAATTCTCCGTCCCTTTTGGAAGTCGCAGTGAAGGGGAGAATTCTGCAATTTCCTAACCCTAATTTTGCGGGAATGGCGTGAATGATGGTAAGCATAAGTTATTTAATAATAAGGGTAAAATGGTCTTTTTAGCTACATTTTTGTCATTTATGCAACATTTTTTAAAACTTGTCCTAGACACTAATTATTGAAATATTTTTGTCCTTGTGCCTCATTACCCCTATAAACAATTGAATGGAGCGTTAAACGAGTAATTGGTAAACCTTTAATTTTTCAAACTTTTCCAGCGTAATATACTATTATATAAAGAAATGTTATGAAATAATATCATTGATGGATTATCTATTATTCTGATTGATTTACGAAGATTTGAGATTAATTCAGATTATTGTATTCATATTGTAATCTCTACTATAAATACTCTCTTATACTATTGGAATAAGACACAAGCAATTTTCCCTTCTTCTATACTTGTATTTCCTATTGTTCTTCCTCCATTATTTTCATAGTTTTATAATACGTTATCAGCACGAGTCTCTAACCACGTCTCAAATCATCAAAATTGTTTTGATGAAGTTTGGCAACCTTCGAAAAAAAAAAATGACAAGAATCACCATTAATAGATTGCCAGAAGGATTCAAGTCGATCAATTGATATATTTTATCTACACATCTCGATACAGGTAAACATTAAGGTAAAAATTTGATTTATTTAAATTATTTATCGTGATCAATTCTATTATTTTATAGATATATGTACTATTCATGCTAGAGGTATTGACATCATCAAATCATGATAAATCAAGTCAATATCACGTAATAAAAAGATATGAATAATATTCATCGGTGAAATGAAGCCTTGATGGCTATATTCCTTAGACAAAAGAGTTCATCTTTTGTGTAAGTTGGAAAAGGAGGTATGATCGCATGAAGTTGATCAATGTTTGAAACGAGCATATAATAGATCAGAAATCCATATGAAAATAGAAAGCTCGTAAAAGTGAATATAAAATTCACATAAGTTGGAATGCCAAAAACCGATGAAAGTGAATATTAAATTCACATAGATGTGTCATTCATATAAATAAAAATTAGGCCCGATGTCCATAGAGAAAGACATGTTCCACGAATGATCTGAAATTCAGAGATAAGAAATCTACTGAATATATCATGAGATTTCATGATCACAATTGGAAAAAAATTAAATCATTTTTATCATGATGATATGCTCCTGGAGCAGCAATATCAATCAAAATAATTTATGATGTATATGAAATTTGATTATGATTTCGTATTATGAATGAAAAATAATAATCCACTGGATGTTGGAATTATATATGAAAGTTAATAATGAGTCACAATTGATATGACTGATAAGTCCCGACCGAATTATGAGAGTTCATACTTTATAAATAACGTGACTCAATTTATAAATATTTGGTTACGGTCGTGGAGGAGGACATGGTTGATACAATCCTCATAAAATTATTTTTATATGATTAAAACAATAATCATGACAAGAAACAAAGTAATCTTTTAGAAGATTACGCCACATGTCAGAGTTAGTGGCGATTTACAGAAATTGTTTATACGATGCATTTAAACTTAAGCATCGTTTATTAATAAATAAATTGTTTCTTGTCTTGGCCTTATTTTGATACGGCTAAAGTATTTTGTGATATATATAGTAGCTTTGGAATTTTATTTTATCGATTGTATATAATTGATACGTGTGACTAGTTTTCTTCAAAAAGAAAAAAAGAAAAAAAATTGTATCATCATGTATTTTTGGTAAGTAAATCTTGTTATTTGACCACAATAATAATATATGATTCTCAATCGCTAATCAACGTGTATATTACTTTTGCAATCATATCCATATTAATTAAAGTCATTTTAAATAGTTAAAATTAAATAGATTATATTTCACATGATTGTGTACGTAGTTGTGCTAATCACTTACGTTGTGCGCATATATGATCTTTATTTAATACGACGTGAGAATGCTTTATACGTTGCTTTATAATTTAGCAATATATTTCTCACTATAAAGTTGATATGATATGAAAATAAGAACATGATGTTGTCATATCATTTAGCTAATTTGATTTATATTACCCATAACCTTACAATAATTGCATGATCATTGAGGAAATTAATGCATTCATTGAATTTTTGGCAAAAGTGCTTGCATTGATTTTAATAAATAAAATCATATTTGGTTATTCAATGAAAATATTTTATTTTTTGCATGATTATTGTAAGAGTAGTGATAATCATTATTGTGATTATTCATACTTATCTTTATTACAAAATATTCAACTTGTGTTTTTAAAAATGAATACCATATATATGGTCTTTGATTGTAAGGCGCATTGGCTCTATATTGTTATTAAATTCAAAATTTGTTGTCTAGTTGTGATAAGAATGAATATGACAACATATTATAATGTTTTATTGGTGAGTGAAATTATTCATAATGATTGATTCACGAATTGTAATACTGGATAATTGTCTCTCGGATCCACTAGCATTTACAATATCAATTTGATTTGATTGAACTGATACATAATATAATTTTCTATTTAAAATAATTAATCATTGCAATTCATTTATATTATGTGACAATTGTTATATTTTGACAAAAATAATTGCTCATTTCGCTCTAAGGATGACATGGAGTCGGAACATGAGAGAAATTAAATTGCCTCATCGATAGTGCGACACGCACATTATATTGAGAAACAAGTTCTCAAAAGAATTAATGAGAGATGCAAATGGTAATGCAACATGCAAGTGCTATATTGAAACAAAATTGTTTGAAATAAAGCACCATGCTCTCTCAAGTCTCGATTTTTTTGAGTAATATGGGTGTTATATCGAGATTGAAATATTTGCTTTATATATTATTTCCCGATGAAATGTGTATAAACAATATGTTTGAAAATAATGAGATATGTCCATTCCACGAAGAGAATGTGACTGATACTACATGCATCATTTAAAACAATGATATATGTATCATATTACATAGGATGCATCACGATCATTCTGTGAAATGAATGCGACAAAATTAAGTATTTAAGATGCATATAGTGATTCTGAATATTGTGGTTATAAACATTCTTTATGTGAGAATCCCACTAGAATTGGGATGGTGATTCAAGAAAATTGGTATAACTCGATACATTGTATCCATAATTATGAGAACGGATGTAATATCTCTGTTGAAATATTACATATCAAATAGTTTGTAATATTTATTTATTTCGTGTATACATTATTTGTACACTTTATTTGTAAAAGGACATATTAATTGTGGTACATATAAACAATTAATATGTCAAACTCTAGTTACTTTATGTCATAGACCTACTTTTACTTTTTACACATGCATGCTTGCCGCCCATATCTAGTGGCCGCTCAAGCTAGCTAGTATCTCCCATCAATTGTAACTATTTATACTTCTTTCATTTGATGAATAAACTAAGTTGAAGTTTACTCTAGTGTTTATCACTTTCTCAAACTCTCTTCATGGTATCAGAGACTTACTGAGTTCTAAAATCCGCTGCAAACTCAGTTTTGTTATTCCAAAATGTCTACTATAACTGACAGTTCATCTTCATCAGTAGACTCCCAGCTGCCTCAGCAGACTGGGGTCACTAAATCTTCTTCATACACAAATCATAGACTTGATGGTAACAACTACTTATTATGGTCAAGATCTATGAAAATTTACATCTCTGGACAAGGTAAGATGGGATACCTGTCCGGCTCTAAACCTGCCCCTGCTGAAGATGACCCCGGATTTGAAGCATGGGACACTACTAATAATCAAGTCATGACCATTCTCACAAGATCAATGACAAAAGAAATTAGTGAGAACTTTATGATATATGATACTGCAAAGGAAATCTGGGATAATGCCAGAGATCTTTACTCCAAGAAAGACAATACATCAGAAGTGTATGAACTTGAAGCTCAGATTCAAAACTGCAGACAAGGAGATATGTCTGTAACTCAATACTTCAACCAACTATCTAGGGCATGGCAATGAAGAATGCAGGTTCTTAGATCTAAACGAGTTAGATCTATGCGCAGCGGATGGATCACGATTTATATGACACAATTCATAATTAAAGGACTTAAGTACTACAAGGGGGTTTAGATCATATTACCAATAGTAGGAAGAGAAGCCAAGATCTTCCGATGTGTTCTCCAAACGGCGGTTGGTGGACACCCTTCTTGATACACGAACCTCCTCGATATGCAACACCAAGAAAAACTTAGAGTTTTTCTTCTTCTAAAACCCTGACAAGAGAAACTAATTTTTCTACTTTTTCAAGTGGTGGTCTAAATTTGCCATTGAATTAAGGCTTGGAGAAACTCTCTTTATATAGAGAGTAATCCTTGTCCTCCAAGGATTAAATAATTAAGAGATAATTATTACATTAATCCTTTATTCCAAATAAAAGATAAATAAAATGATTATCCCAAACAAATTAGGATAAATCATATTATTATCTAATATTCCACAAATAAAAGATAAATCACATGTCAAATAATTATCCAAGAAAACTAATTTCTCTCTAATTATTTGATGATATTGGCGCCACAAATACTAGGGTTATAGCCCACATAAAATGTCTTTTATGTGTATAATATTATTTAGCCCAACTAAATAATATCCATGCATATCAATTAATTAGCCCTGCCAATTAATTATCACTGAGGCCCAAATAACAAGATTACTAGTCCGAATTACGTAAGCACATCGGGGACCATGGACCTATAACCGTGAGCTCCAATAATTAATTATTCGTCGAACAGAATAAGTACATTAATTATTAATTCCGGGATTACGCCACCATAAACCCGAAACTGAACTCTACCGATTATAGATGTATACTTATACTCAACCCATAGAGTGAATAAGCGTCCATTGATATAATCACTACATACGGATTAACCCTCCATAGACTGTCCATTCTGAGCGGGAAGTCTCCGTGAACTGACTCGAATATCTTATCCTTATTTACCATTAACCCCCTGATGATCAATTAGCACACATATCTGACTAGTAGCTAATTAGTCAAATGTGAACTCCCGGGATCGATCACTTTCTTAGGGCTAACAAACAAGGGGACTGTCTCTCTACTTGCCGCAGGAAGGAATGGATTCCATGTCTGTGAAAATCAGAACTACTCACTCATATGGAGATAGTGCCAATGAGAAGTGGCTTGGAACACATATTAAAGTGAACCGTAACTAACACATCAAACACTACCCCGGACAAGCAAAGATCCTGTGATCACCTCGGGATTAAGGTTGATCCATTTATGATCATCTAATGATTTAATAAGATTCCTCGATTACGGAATTATACCGAGAAATTCAGATTAAATCGGTCCAAATCCTATATGAATGCCATCATATATAAATGCCCCACGTAGTACCTCTCTACCGACAGTCCGGATAAGACTATCACACCCTAAGGTGTTCTCAAGCATTATTGGTGTTTTAATCAAGAGACCCTAAACTCGATTAAGTTCACCACGGACTAACAGATTTAAGCATATCTCCACTAACTCAATCCTCACGTGTAATCCATACACCGAGTTAAGTGGTTACATCTGAGATATACTTAGGGTTTGCGGCGTGTATTACTTTACAAGCACAAAGCAAGTAATAAGGTGAGATAAATTCTGTCATTCATTATTAAAAACAATTACACAAATTGTCTTTCGGGCACTACACCTAACAATCTCCCACTTGCACGAAATGACAAGCAACGATTGTTTTTAGAGCACACCCTTTCTCATCTTATTCACAACAGGCAACACCTAGATATGTTGGAAACTCACCCCTTGAATGATGTTAAGGATGCTGCCCTTTATAAGGACATTATTGAGAAAAAGAGAGTATTCAAGTTTCTCACTGGACTGAATCCTACTTTTGATGATGTTAGAGGAAGAATCCTTGCCACAAAACCTCTCCCCAATCTCAAATCCATGTTTGCTGAGGTCAAACATGAGGAAAGCAGGAGGAAAGTGATGCTTTTGAACTCCCCTACTGACAACCCTGCTGAGAGTGCTACCCTGCTGACTGTCAGGAAGCCTACTGAGGTTACTGAGACATCTAGGAAGCCTACTGATAGAACTGGAAAGTTGTTCTGTGAGCACTGCAAACGCACAAATCACACCAAGGACACTTGCTGGAAGCTACATGGCAAGCCTAACTCCTCCAAGCCTACCAGGGAAAGTTAGGGCAGGCATGTCAATGAAGAGGAGAATGATAACAAGTTGAATGCTCGCTTTGTCGCATTCAAAGCTTTCCTCACTCAACAAAAAGAAGGTAGTCCTCTCCCACATAGCTACTCAGGCTAGTGCAGGTAAATTCTACTCTTCTATTAGTAATGAAACATGGATAGTTGATTCTGGGGCCTCCTCACATATGACTGGCAATAAAAACCTCATAACTCACCTTATGCCATGTCATCAAATTCACAAAGTTAAGATCAGCGATGGATCTATCTCGTGTGCAAAAGGTTGTGGAACTGCTAAACTCACTAATAAGATATGCCTAAAGGATGTCCTATTTGTTCCAAACTAAGATCGCAATCTCATATCTCACAAGAGACTAGCAAAAGATTTGAATTGGACTGTTGTTTTTAATAAGAATCGATTGCACTTTCCAGACCCTTCTTCACAGAGGAAGTGATTGGGAGGGCTAAACCCCCGCTCGAGATTGTATGTGGTCAACCTCGCCAAGACATGTAAGATCAAGACTCGAATCCGCCTCGCCACTTGCCCTCAAACCTTAGACAATATCATGTTATGGCATTATAGACTAGGACACCCAAGTTTTGGTTATTTGAAGTCTGTAATTCCTGAATTATTTAAAGGATGTAATATCAATGATCTTCAATGTGATATTTGTCAATTTGCCAAACTTACCAAATCTGTGTATACCAAACTACCTTATTTGCCTTCCACACCTTTCACTTTATTTCATAGTGATGTATGGGGACCTTCAAGAGTAAAGAGTATAACAGGAAAAAGGTGGTTTGTCACTTTCATTGATGATCATACCAGGAACACATGGCTGTTTTTAATGAAGGATAAATCCGAAGTTGGAACAATTTTTCAAGAATTTTACAACATGATCTCTACTCAATTTGACACTAAGATCAAGATATTAAAGACTGATAATGCACTTGAATACTATGAGTCTAACCTCAGTAATTTCCTGATAAATAAGGGGATTGTCCATATCAGTAGTTGTGTGGAAACACCTCAACAAAATGGGGTTGCTGAGAGAAAAAACAGGCACCTGCTGGAGATGGCTAGATCAATCATGTTCACCACACATGTTCCAAAGTATATATGGGGTGAAGCTATATTAACTGCCACATACTTAATCAATAGACTTCCCAGCAGAGTGTTAGGCTTCAAAAATCCTATCCAAACCCTTCTGACCACACACTCCTGCTCTCATCTTATTTCCCAATTACCTCCAAAAATCTTTGGTTGCACTGTGTTCGTGTATATCCATGCCCAACACAGAAGCAAACTGGATCCCAAAGCTCACAAGTGCATCTTCCTAGAATATGCAAAGGACATGAAAGGTTACAAGTGTTATTCTCCTTCTGAAAAAAGATTTTACAATTCTATGGATGTAAAATTCTTTGAAAGGACTCCCTACTACAAAGAAGTCCACTTTGGCGATCATCGATGGAAACTCGATTGAAATTGACCTAAATCCGGTCCCACAAAGAAACTCTTAATCCTCAAACTCCATCGATTCTCGAGATCGAACCTCAAGACTTATCGACCTCAAGACCTCTCACTCTGAACTAGAGCCTCATCGAACCAGAGCCAAGCGATACTCAAAGAACCTCATCGACTCTCGGCGAACTGCGATATTGATGATAGACCTATTGCTATCAGGAAGGGAAAAAGATCTTGAACTACTTATCATTCTATTCATAATTATCTATCTTATGATCAGTTATCTCCTACTTTTGCCATGTTTACACAGGACTTGGACTCTCACTCCATTCCAAAAAATATTCAGGAAGCTCTCCAACATGATAAGTGGAAGGTCATGCAGTAAAAAAAGTAAATGATCGCCTCCTGATAATCATACTTGGGATCTAACAACTCTCCCCAAAGGCAAGAAGACAGTCAGCTGCAAGTGGCTATTTGCTATCAAATATAATGCTGATGGTACAATTGACAAATATAAGGCCAGACTTGTTGCAAGGGGTTTCACTCAAACTTATGGCATTGACTACACAGAAACCTTTGCACCAGTGGCAAAACTGAACACTGTCAGAATACTGATATCTCTTGCTGTCCAACTTGACTGGCCTCTTCACCAATTGGATATCAAAAATGCCTTTCTCAATGGTGACCTTACTGAGGAAGTCTACATGAGTGTACCTTCTGGTTTTACCAATCCTCACACTCAAGGAAAGGTTTGTAAATTGAGGAAATCTCTATATGGCCTAAAGCAATCCCAAGAGCCTGGTTTGGGAAACTCACTACCGTGGTTAAAGTCTTGGATATCATCAATGCAACTCGAGATCACACCATGTTTATCAAGACCACTAGCCGAAAAAAATCTATTCTTATTGTATGTGTGGATGATATCATCCTCACCGGTGATGACTTCTACCGAGATCCGAAATTTGAAGACTCTACTGGCAAAGGTTTTTCAAGTCAAGGATTTGGGCTATCTTAAATACTTCCTTGGTATGGAAATTGCAAGAAACAACCAGGGTATCTCTATCTCTCAAAGGAAATATGTGCTGGACTCTTTGAAGGAAATCGGTATCTTTGGGATGCAAACCTGTTGTATCCCCAGTAGACCCCAGTAATACCCTGTTGCATGGTGACATTGCTGTCAGGAAGGATCAATATCAAAGACTTGTAGGGAAACTCATTTATCTGTCCCATACAAGACCTGATATTGCATATGGAGTCGATCCTGTTAGCGCTTCATGCATTGCCCTACTGAGCAACATTGGGATGCTGTGAACAGGATACTGAGGTACTTGAAATCCACTCCTGGCCAAGGCCTACATTTCACCAAGTCTGCTGAGAGATCTATCAAGGTTTACACTGATGCTGATTGGGCTGGCTGTCACATAGACAGAAGGTCTACTACAGGCTACTGTTCTTATGTATGGGGAAATCTTGTCACCTGGAGGAGCAAGAAACAACCTACTGTCTCCAGAAGCAGTGCTGAAGCTGAACTCAGGGCACTAGTTTTGGGTATTTGTGAAGCTCTATGGATAAAAAGGGTCCTGACTGAACTTCAGCAGCCTATTCAGCACCCTATCACACTCTGCTGTGACAATAATTCAGCATTATGCATGGCAGAGGATCCACTCCATCATGATAAAACCAAACATGTGGACATTGACAGACACTTCCTTGAAGGAGAAGATTGATGCCAAGATTATTCAACTCCAAAGATGTTCCTCTCAGCAGACTGCACTGCACGTCGACATTCTCACCAAGGCCATTCCACCACTTATGTTCAAAGAGACTTAGTATCAAACTTGGCTGTATAAACATATACAACCCAGTTTGAGGGGGGGTGTGGAAATATTACATATCAAATAGTATGTAATATTTATTTATTTCGTGTATACATTATTTGTACACTTTATTTGTAAAAGGACATATTAATTGTGGTACATATAAACAATTAATATGTCAAACTCTAGTTACTTTATGTCATAGACATACTTTTACTTTTTACACATGCATGCATGCCGCCCATATCTAGTGGCCGCCCAAGCTAGCTAGTATCTCCCATCAATTGTAACTATTTATACTTCTTTCATTTGATGAATAAACTAAGTTGAAGTTTACTCTAGTGTTTATCACTTTCTCAAACTCTCTTCAATCTCTATATGAGACAAAATTTCTCCATAAATCAAAAAATATAAAAGAAGTTTGTTAATACCCGCATAAGAGGATCTCACATTAAAATGTTGAATCCGTCACGAGTTATTTCGAATTTTCGACATATCGATTATGAAAAAATGTTGTCCATGAATGAGGGGAGGGAAAACCAATATGAATTATATCTCGTGACAAACTTCGACATAAATGAACTATGAGTTCACATATCATTCATTGATATCAACCTATGAAAGGTAGCTTTTATGCACATTTTGCATACATCAAATATTTTCTGAGCAACATGGAGAAATGAACCAAAAGTTCAATGTATCGTTTGAGTGATTTATCTACATATGATATGTAATTTGAACGATTCTTGAAGAATCTGAAATCATATAGTGGTATATAAAACACAAGAGAGATAATATTTTCAAAAATCTCATGAAACAAGATATTTAATGAAACCACTATGTTTTAAATGTGTAAATCGCTTGAAGCGAATAAAAGAGCATCAAGGTATAGCTCGGTGCAACATGTTTGATGAAGATCGAGTCTCGCCATTAGGGGGAGATAAAGAAAACCCCATGTTAGAATATAAGAATGCCGATAAACTTTAACAACATAAACGATCTTCCACGCATCAGTTTAACTGATTCGCGAAAATAATTTACTTGTAGTATTTAACAAGAAATCCGCCAGATGCCATTATTGAAATTAAATGAGTGACTATTTATAAAGGCACCGACAATATGATTGATGATATTTCTCTATGCCAGAAGCGTAGAATACCGATCGGCGTAAACGATAAAAATCCGCGCAAAATAAATTCATATTCAGCCGCTCATGAAATCTCTTAAAGAGATCCGTCTTCAAGACGAAAACCTGAAAAAATAAAATTGCACGTGCGATAGATGATTAAATATTGGGGTGGCGGAACAACCAATCCATACATTGATAATGATTTGGTTTATGCTAATATCAAATTAGCAATGAGTTTATGGGAAAATTTTATAATAAAATATAATAGTCGTCGACGACATATTCGCCTCTTTCATTGCTATTATAATATCTGGATCCAGTACCTAAGTCATCAGCAAAGTGTTAGAAACACTCAGACTAGGTAAAAATGAAATAAACAATTGAGGTTGAGTTTGAATTGGAAATATTTGTTTGTTAATGATCAAATATATGCTCTCATTATAGATAATATTATGTTTCGCTAATTAATATATCTGACAGTAAATTTGAATTTCCATATGTCATGGCCGCATATTTATGGGTCGTTGGACAAGAATATTGATATGAAAATCCTTGATGGATTTTAAAAATGAATTAATATGACAATCGCAACGTGCATATGGCTAAGGTCGTTAAGATTCATGTTGAATGTAGTATGAATAGTTGAGTAGATTCCTATTGAGAAAGGAATATATAAGTAATGCATGGTTAATGTCATAAATTTTAAGGAACTACGATGCATGATAGTGGAAATATATGCATGCGAATTTCGATTAGATTACTTTCCTCATTATTTAGCTGATTACAGTGTTGATTGTGTTGCATGTGTTGCACAAGTGAGTAGTGAGAATGACACTTATTAGCCCCTACATTCGACTATCCAATAAAAACTCTAAAAGAGAGTGATATAAAAAAGTACGCTCTAATGACAATCTCATAGATTTGTTCACTAAGATTATTCCTACATCGGTTTTGGATAATAAGTGTTTATAATAATAGAATGCGTACATTTGAAAGATTGTTGTCGTCATGAAGAGCGACAACTTCAAAACTTTTGTGTGGATTTTGTCTTAAAACCAATGATTGTACTATTTTTCCCTTTAACCAAGTTTTTCCCAAAGGGTTTTCTTAGTTAAAGGTTTTTAATGAGGCAGTCAGTGCAAAACATAGAAACGCATATGGCATGAACTATTTACCTTGTCTAGTTTTTTTCCCACAGGGTTTTTCTAGCAAAGTTAATAGTACATGACATATATGTTATGTAACTACGATCGAGACAATCAATTCTACCATTTATTCATTGAGACATTGTCTAGATGAGAATGAAAATCATTTAACTGCACTATATGAAGACAATGCATCTTGCATATCTCAATTGAATTGGGCTATATTAATGGAGATAGAACAAAACATATTTCACCCAAGTTCTTCTTTACTCATGATTTACAAAAGAATGGGGAGATTGATGTGCAACAGATCCGGTCAACCGATAATCTGGCAGAATTATTTATGAAGACATTGTCGACTACAACATTTGAAAGACTAGTGAAGAGCACTGGGATGCGGCAATTGAAATATCTAAATTGATGCTTGGTTCAGGGGGAGTAAATCAAACAGATAAATATGTACTCTTTTTCCTTAACTAATATTTTTTCCCATTGAGTTTTCTCTTAGTAAGGTTTTAATGAGACATATCATATCTGTTGTATTTTTAATAATAGATATCCAAGGGGGAGTGTTATGAAATAATATCATTGATGTATTATCTATTATTCTGATTGATTTACGTAGATTTGAGATTTATTCAGATTATTGTGTTCACATTGTAATCTCTACTATAAATACTATCTTATACTATTGGAATATGACACAAGCAATTTTCCCTTCTTCTATACTTGTATTTCCTCTTGTTCTTCCTCCTTTATTTTCAAAGTTTTATAACAAGAAACACTTAATTGTGCTTTGTTTCAAATTCCCACATAGATCCTTACATTGAAATTGAAATACGATGCATACGAGCTTATTAGTCTTCTGCATCACATCCATCGCATACCTTTCATCGCCACTTTGTGGAAAATCATCAGGTATGAATATGTTAGATATATGTGACTCGATTGGTGAAATAATATCTCTCCCCACATGAGGCCTGTTCCACCACCGTCATTGCCACCTTCCGGCGAGCTCGGATGTCACGATGAACATGCATTCGGTCCAGTGACGGTTGTTCCACCACCACTACCACAACCACTATCGTTCCCCGTCAAGCTCGAATGTCACGAGGAGCATGTGTATGGTTTGACTCGGTCGATTAACTAAACAAAAACATGCTTGGTTACATAAATGTTTTATTTTGAATGTAGTTGATTCGGGTATGGTTCTCATTTAGCTCAATGGTTCAAGTTCGAATATGATTGTAGACTCGTTTTATAAATGAATGAACACGAGTTTGACTCGTGAATGCTCGATTATGTTTGCGAACATGCTTATATAAACAATGGAATATACAACATAACTAATCGGATTATAAGCTATCTACACATCTAACAGAGACCTAGATTGATTTTATATATTATTTATGTTATATGATGTGTGTAATATTAATCTATAAATAAATTGTCTTTTTCTACACTTGCACTTCATATTTTATTCCCTAACAAGTTGTACTCAATCAAAATTCGAGTCGAATGGAAAAAAAAATACGTTTAACAAGCCGAACTCGAATATGAGCTTGAACATTTAATTTTCTTAAACAAGCCGAGCTCGAACTCTAAACCCTAAAAATAAAACAAACAAACGATCATTAACAAGTTCGTGAGCTAAACGAGTTTTAGTTCAAACAATCAATACTCGACTCGATTTGGCTCGTCAACAACAATATCGATTTCCGACCGATTGAGTTTGAGAGATTTACAATTTACATGTACTAGCTATGTTGATGTCATATGTTGCATGAAGCCCAATATAGGACAGAGCCTCTATCAGCATATTTAATGAGAATACCCAAATAAGTCTGATGAGTGCTTTGTGTATGAGGTCGGGTCATACTCATTTCACAATCCCTCCATACCATAACTTGGATGTATATCACTGGTTAGGTGTGTTCATAAAAGATGTGGCACGTTCTGAGAGGCTGAAATTCAACCGCCTTTGATAAGATAATGTTGACTTGCGGGGAACTGATAAATGATCAGCTAAAATTTGGCTTGTGAGGTTGGTTCGATTTATTCTACCAATAAATGATAAACAAGCAACCATATTTGGCTTAACAATAACTTCGAACTGCCCTGCAACAATTGTCCTGCAGGAAATGAATATAACACGCCAATTATTTGCCTTAAAAGAATCCTACCTGTGGCACCTCTATTAGCAGGAAACCTATATAATTATATTTTTTTTCGAACCTACCTGGTATTTATTGAACGTATGACACGTATATAATTAAAATTTTCATTCAACCATATACGCAAGTCTAACATCATTACCACCAGAGTAAAAAGCAGAAAACAAAAGTGTAGACTCAGGAAGTGGAAATTAACATACAAAGTCGAATGGAATACTACTAAAAGGGTAAAAAGCAGAAAACAAAAATGTAGACCCGGGAAGTGGAAATTAACATACAAAGTCGAATGGAATACTACTAAAAAAAACGATTCAACGTACAACGACGAAACATTTCAAAACCAAAGTATTTCAAATTTAAATTATTACATCACCAAAAATCTAACATAATAGTAAACATGTAGTACGGAATATTGCACCATTCTACTTAAATAGATAAGATAGAAAAAAAACATCTTCAAAGTCTAATGCAACTCAAACGTCAACTTCATCATAAACATTATCTTCCACCTGCCAATCTTCTCGGGGATGAAAAACATACAATAAAACGGGGGAGTACGAAAGTACTTAATAAAAGGGTAGAACCATGGTTTCCAAAAATTTAACAACACATATATTAACAGCTACTACCATGCATGTAAAATCTCACT
This sequence comes from Gentiana macrophylla, assembly GCA_026214975.1. Taxonomy (NCBI): domain Eukaryota; kingdom Viridiplantae; phylum Streptophyta; class Magnoliopsida; order Gentianales; family Gentianaceae; genus Gentiana; species Gentiana macrophylla. The sequence goes on from CM047806.1 coordinate 132,225,622, forward strand.
ACCCTCTACAGTTACTATCATGTGTGTAAAATCTCAACCAACAAAGGCATCTGTTACACACTTAGTCTAAGGGCACTTTACATGGTGAGAATGCGTCATGACATATTCTCAACTCTTTATATGACACGAAGACTACTCATGTGGATTATTACTCCATATACACAATAGTTGCCCATGTGGAGTAATACTTCCAAGTTGCGAAACAGAAATGTGCCTCACCGAATACCATGACGTCGTTATTTCTTTTAGACTCTCAAGTACATATTTGCGAAGTTATCTAAAACACCTATGTTCTTCACATAAAGTCTTCCTTGGACCACTAAGACCCTATTCGTTCTACATTAAGCTACTTAACACATTGCATAGAAAATGCCATATAGTAATCTCACATTTCACAAAGTCAAACATAATGATTTCGATTATACCGTGTTTCTTCCCGCAAAGGGTCTCCACCCGATGATGTGCCGAATACACTAGAAGCCAAACATTTGGCTTGTCATATAACATATAAGACTTCACATATAACACAAGAAGAGTGCAATCAAGAAAATTGCTAGTTTCGAAAAACAAGGCATTCTGGCCGGCGCCAAAGCTTTATAAGTGCTCGCCTAGGGATTCTGGGGCCGTTCTTCCAAATTCTGCACTTTCAGACGCATGCCACTATGGTATCAGACGCGCTCTTATCCTCTCAAGCACATGCCTGGACTTATCAGGTGCTCGCCTGGCAATCCCGACCCATTATGCTCAAAAGTAAGGTTTCAGGCGCACGCTTCCCTACCTAGACGCAACCCTGCCAACTTGACAACCATTCTTCCATGTTTCGGGCGCACGACACAGAGGTCAAAGCACGTGCCTATCGACAGAAAATTGCATAATTCCTTACGAACGGCATGGTTTCCTACCTTAAATCCCATAACTTTTACACCAAGAACATCAACTACAACTTTACGGTTCCCATTAGAATAAATAGTGGTAATAACGAATAGAAAAAAACACTAAACAACTAATGGAACTGATTAAACACCCTTTTTTTTTTTTTTTTTTTTTTTTTTTAGAAGCAAACTCGATCCGAAAGCAAGAATCCTTCAAAATCCAAGCCAATTCTTAACAATCTACGAATTCTACAACAACGAGGAAAGCTACGATTACTTATATAGTCTATGAACATCAGGATAACAAGAATTCCTAAAATAAAAAAAAACACGAGAATCTAAAGAGGTTCAAAACTAATGCCTTATGGATCACCACAAAAACTACGTCAACATAACCTCCTCGGTGTGGTGATCGCGTTGGTGTGATTTATCTGCACGTTGAATGGTTAGATTAGCAGTAAAGATGAAGATTTAGTGACAAGTGAAGCGTAAATGGGGTAGGCGTAATGGATTGGGAATTAACTTCCTATTAATGTATATTAAACTGAGAATAAAATGAATACAATTTCAGTTTCCACTACAACTAAATTAGAGCATGATGCTTTCCGATTTGAATTTCTTTTATTTTTTTAATTTTTGAGGGAGCATCTTTTCACACAACACATACTATTCAGACTAAATATAACTTAAAATGTGGTGGATTATTCTGACTTAATTCCAGTCAGAATTTATCCAGTCAGAATTTAAGTGTTTTCTAGTTTTTTTTTTCTAGAAAGACGAAAGTTTTATTAAAACCGGAAACACCGGACAAAAGCAGGAAAGTACAGACAAACGCTCGAGCAAACACCCCGGAAAGTACAAACAACACACTACTAATACAAACACCAAAACTAAACTAGCAGTTGATGTCAAAGTAGAGGGCTCCTCAGAGCAACTTTGACAAGAAAGCAAGCCCCATGGAGGCCAAAGCTAGAAACCGGGATTAAACAAACAGAAAAATTACAACAAACAAGATTTACAAAGAAACACAACAGAGCATGGATTAGCCAAACGGACTATGACCGAGGAGCCGAAGCGAACACCACCGGGAGCGCCACCGTTGACCGCTGCACTCATAGGAAACTAAGAGCCCGCATCCTTAGCGGGACCAAGTAGCCAACACCAATGACCCACCGGAAAACGCCGCCCATTGCTGTAGCCGGAAACTTCCACCGTCACAGAACCGCTGCTAAAAACAGGCTCCAGAAGACTCAAACCGACCAAGATAACTCAGAGGCATCGGATCTACCACATACAATATCAGATCGAGGAAGAGATAAATGCAATAGAACCGATCTGAGCCATCTTGACCATAAAAAGTAACAGAGGAACTAAGGAGACATAGACATCGAAAAGGGAAGAACAAAAAGAATAAAGAGAGGCGAGGGGGCGGACACCGGCAAGAGAGACAGCCAACCAAAAGCAGGAGGAAATATGGAGCGCTGCTAAGCTTTTTTTTTTCGGGAGAACAAGGTGAAGAGAGAGCGTGACGACTTTATTTCACGATTTTTTTGACCTAAATTCGTGTCCAAAAAAATCAATACCCTGTCTAAATTTAAGTCAAAATAAATATTCAAGAAAATCTAATTAAAAGATAAATTAAATAAAAAATACGTATGTTATAAGAATTTGATTTGTGAAAAGATATTGTTTTTTTAAAATAGACATTCATTTGATGAAACAGAAAAGTTAGTCATCGCACTGAGTTTTACGTCGCCCCTTGACCTGAGTTGAAGCAAAAGTCAAGGTCTTCTCAGCTTTAGTCACACTCAGAAGAAAAAAAATAAAAAATAAAAAAAATGTTCTTTAGGATGACTTTAGTCTCCAGCAAATAAAGCTACGTTGACAACTGACAAACGTTGGACAATCTTTCTTCATCAAGTTGTACCACTGCTGTGAAAAATATTTGTGTGGTGTTTTTAAATGGTATTTTTTTTTAGAATTCAAATAAGGAAATAAGGGAGGAAAGGGAAAAAAAAAAGTCTCTTTAACATCTGGGAAATTGAGGGTCCAATTCGAATTTAATTTCAATTTTATTTCAATCAATATTCCTAAATATAATAAAAGAATGGAAGTAGAATAGAAATACGGGTTGAAGGTCTAAGTAAAGAATATTATCCAAGATATTTAAATCAAAAATGAAATATTCTATTTTGATTTGAAATAATTCACATGGTATTGAGACATCATGTGGTACCATACAAACCACACAGTTTTATTCTGTATTTAAACTGTGTGGTTCTAATTGTTTCATCCGTCACTTCACCTCAAATTTCCTCACTAAACAAGTATTTTCCCACAGCTATAAGATGCGAAGCGGTTCCTAAATAAAATAATATAAAAACAAAAAAAAATTAAGATGCAATGGGAAGTCCTCCTAATAAAGTGGTTTATGTTTGCTACATTATTTCTATCTTTACTTTCTTTTAAAATGAATTATTACCAACACATAAACAAATGGTTTTTTTTTTTTACAATACATCCCGGGGGTGTGGGGGGCGTCCCTTGGAAGGACGAAGGGCCAACAGGGCTATAGCCCATAACCCCCAAAAATCCATTAATTTAAGAAGAGATTTTATGGTGCAACGGTTGTAAGAAGGTTATACCAAGTGACATACATTAGAGTCTCTCATTTTTACTCTCTTTCACATAATATACTTTTATCGTGTGTGAGAGGTTAGAAATGAGTGGTTGTAATGTATGCCACTTGGTAAAACTTTCATACAACACTTGTATTTTAAAATTTTACTAATTTAAGTGCCCCATGAATATTTGACACAATAGTGTGTGTGTGTGTATATATATATATATACTAGCTAAAAACCCGTGCCTAATGCACGGGTGATTATTTGTTTAGCCCCATGAATATTTGTCACAATAGTGTGTGTGTATATATATATATATACTAGCTAAAAACCCGTGCCTAATGCACGGGTGATTATTTGTTTAGATCTAATTTAAACAATAGATATTAAATTAAACAATGATGATCACTTCTTAAATGTAAGAATAAAATATAATGTGGAGGTGTTTGGCCAAAATGATAAAACTTTATTTTTTGTTGTTGTTGGAAAAACCTTTTTTTTACCTTAAAATGATAAGGTATAAACCAAAACATACCTTTATTTTATTTTTCCGAAAACACAATTTAATTAAAAAAAAAAAAAAATATGCCACACCTTTGTGCTTCCCAACCTGCACCTCCTCACTCAGTGATTTGTTTGTTCGGTGATTTTATGGAGATCCAAGATCAACATGTCATCACTTTATCCACTAATCACATATTCTACAATAGTTGGTTTTTTTTTTTAAACATGTGAGACCAACATAAAATTATTAAAATTGAGTAGTTTCGGACCTCCAAATCATACTTGTGACCCGACCCCCATAAAATTTGTCTTCTTTTTGTTGAGAAATTAGTAAATCAGGCAACTGTAGTATTGATATTTATTTTCAGGTGTGTCAGAGTTTGACATTTTTTTTCAGATAAATCGTCCAAATTCAGACGAAATCGTCCAAATTTGGTCAAAAACGTCCAAATTTGGATACATGTCGTCCAATTCCATTTGATCTATTTAACCGTCCAAAATAGATCAAACCGTCCAAATTTGGAAGAAGGACCGTCCAATTTTGATGAATCCGGCCCATTTTGACGCGGCCATCTGATTTGACCCAAAACAATGAATTCGTCCAAATTAGACGACTTAAAGGACAGGCCTCGTCAAAAAAAGAGACGCACCGTCCGAATTGGACGGTTTCTTCCAATTTATGGTGGATTGTAGAAATTCCTGTTGTTGCGACATTTTCTCAATCATTTCTTGTTTATATCCACATAAGTAGTTCAAAAGTCTTCATAGCAGAAGCAGGCAAACCAAGAAGAACATTGATACATTTCTTCTCTTTTCCATTAGAAAGAAACAAAATCACTTCTTTTTCAGGTAAAGCCACAGGCCCAGAAAGAATTGGTTCTCCCCAACCGAAATCAGTAGTGTCAAAAGACAATCTTGACCAAGTTGTAATCAGTAGAGTTGCATTTAAAGATGGCCTTGCTCTGCTCACTTCAAAGTAATCAATGGCGGATCTCATGTAATTATCAGTAACCATTTTCACTGCTTCCTGAACTTTATTCACTGCAAAAGAAAGTGGGTTTTCCATTAAATCCCCTGCTTTGCAAATTGAATTCGTTAGAACGATCCCATTCCCAAAATAGCCTTTTGGGATTGGTGGATTGAATCTTGACCGTCCATCGACTGCAAATTGGAAGAAACCGTCCAATTCGACGGTCGCGTCTCTTTTTTGGACGAGGCGTGTCTTTTAAGTCGTCCAATTTAGACGAATTCATTGTTTTGGGTCAAACAAATGCGGCCATCGTCTGTAAATGGACGGATCCGTCTAAATTTGGACGGTCCTTCTTCCAAATTTGGACGGTTTCACCATTTTGACGGTTAAATAGATCAAATGGAATTGATCGACATGTATCCAAATTGGACGTTTTGACTAAATTTGGACGATTTCGTCCGAATTTGGACGATTTACCTGAAAAAAAATGTCAGACTCTGACACACCTGAAAATAAATATCACATTCTACAGTTGCCTGATTTACTAATTTCACCTTTTTGTTATACCAATAGTATTACAATGCGAAAATAAAAATAAAAGAACAGAAAAGATGAAGAACAATTTATTATATTCTGAACTGACAACAAACAGAAAGGAAAGCAACGAAAGCAACAAGGACATGTAACCGGAACGAGCTAATCTCTGTTACCATCCAAAAAATATAAACCGTTCATCCCGACTGAATCCCGACCCTCGTGAAATACAATGAATATATTTCTGTTCAAATAGGAATCTAAAAGGCATTATTCTCAAATATATCGTTCTTTGGATTTTCGCTCCTCTACTGATTCCCTCTGGGTGAGTTGTGTTTATAATTCTGCTAATATTTTGATTCTGATGGAAAACCTCTGAATTTCTGTTATACTCAGCTCAATTTGGTGTTCAAAATACTTTTACATTCATCTTTATCCCCCGATTATTTACATAAATGTTGTATTAGAATTGTTTAGTGGGTAATCATGATCAAAATAAGTGGAAAAACCGGGTATTTTATAAATACCTATGTCTCTGGTTAAATACCCTAGCTAGCTTCCCTCTGTTAGCAATAACAAGTCTGATAGTCTGGGCCCATTTAAGGTAAATGTTTATAGTTAGTTTTTGAATGACTACAAATACAAAGGATGTCCTGTTTGAGGATTTTTCTTCTCTCTACCTGTATGAGTTACATGACCACGGCTAGTGACAAACCTTCTTGAATTAGATCCAAAGGTTGTGCCTTTTATCATCATCATCATCATCGTGCTTTGAAATCCGCATATGTATGTAATTTTTTGGGTTTTGGTATAAGGTTCTAACTTCTAAGTCCATGTCAGAGAAAAAAGGGGAATGAAATTTTATTGTTTCTTATTATTCTCAATAAACAAACAAATGAGGCTTTAAATAGACTCCCATGCTAGTAAACAAGTGATAAACATACGAGTTCAAACGCTTATCAGAGTATATAATATCAGTAACACAATATACAAGTGATAAACATAACCCTGCTTTTAAATACTTAACATATATAGGACTTATCTTCTTAACATATGCTTTTAAATATGTTAAGATACGGCTACTAATTAAGCGATAATTGCTTTCGGAACAGACTGCAATGGCGGAAGAGGAAAATCAGAACGAATTGAAGGCGGAAGAGGCACAAGACGAAGTTGCAAGTGTATGGCCGTTCCTGTATTCACCGATTATTATGTGTTCTTTGTCGGTTTTTTTTTGTTATTACTTGTATAACGACTTTTAAAACAACATTGTTAGATTGATTCCATGACCTTTTTACATGAATTTTCTCAACTGCCTATTTCTGGAATAAGTGGTGGTTGTCACAATTGTTTTGCTGTGTAATTGTAGCTTGCCACCTTTGATGCCACCAAGAAGAAAAAAAAGAAAAAGGTTACTATTCAAGAAACTCCTGAAGATTTGGGTGATACCTTGGCTGACAAGGTTGAAGGCCTCTCAGGTATTTGCAGTGTTCTAAAAATCGCCCTGGGCGATCGCCTAGGCGCCGCCTAGGCCCTGGACGACCCCCGGGCGTCCTCGACTTGGCTCTAGGCGATTTATCTCGGGCGCCAAGTGTCTTTGGCGATTTTAGGCGCCTGGACCCTTCTAGGCGCTCCTGGACCCTTCTGGGCGCTCCTAGGACCTTCTAGGCGCTCTAAGGCCCTTCTAGGCTATTAGGGTTCCATATGGGCGAACATCAAGTTTTCCCAAGTGTTTAGACAAGAAAGATGCATAAAACCCTAAAACCCCCCTTAAAACCCTAAACCCCCCTCGTAAAAACCCTAAAACCCCCCGTAAAAACCCTAAAACCCTCCTTAAAACCCTAAACCCCCCTTAAAAACCCTAAAACCCCCCTTAAAACCCTAAAACCCCCTTAAAACCCTAAAAGCGCCTAGGCGCCGCCTAGGCGCCCCTGTGGCGTACCGACTTCGCCTAGCGAGTTTTAGAACATTGGGTTTTTGAATTAATTGTTTATGATATAATTTCGAGGAGAACGCTTGGTTGATTTTACTGATTTCTTGCAATTTTTTTGTTGCCTTTATATATATGCAGTTTCTGAAGGCCCTGAACCCACATTTGCTGGTCTAAAAAAGAAGAAGAAAAGAGCCGTGAGTGTCCACTGTCCATGTTATGTTTTGCTACATATTTTAAGAATTTTTGTTTTATGTTGTAGTCTTTTGTGAATGTTGGTTTCATGTGGCAATTGTTAACTGTTGCAGACACAGATAACTACCTCAAATGATGACACGGACAACGTAGGGGATGAAGACGTAGATGGTAGCTAAATGAATCTATTTGTTTAATAATAATGTGTTATACGTTATTTAATGTGATATAATTATATTATTAAGGTATGTTTGAAATTTCGTATTTATGATTTTCGTCATGACTTGCAGATCATATCGAGGAGGATGAAGAAGGAGAAGGGATTGTCTTGGGACATTTTCCTTGGGAGGGAACTGATAGAGATTACTTATATGAGGAGGTACAGTCAAGATAACCTGCAGGTCCTGCACTATATATATCAAAGTGTCTTTGTCCAATATGGGCTTGTTTTATGTTTGTATGATGATGGATCTTTGAAGAATATAATACGAACTTTGTGCTCGCTTATGTTAGATTAACTTAGTTTCCCTTGTTTCTTACGCATCAATACCGATATAACGTGTAAATATGATCTTTGAATATGTTGTACCCACAATTTTCGTATCAGATTTCAACCAAGTCTTGGATTAAGAGGCTCCAATTCTGAATGTCTAAAAATCAAACTGCATAAAACATTTTGTTAAAAACATGATTTGCCGCAAGCTTGGGATTGGGATTGGAATGAAAGTTCTTGTGTACAGATGGGGTTGAGTAAGCAGTTGCTAGCTTTTGTAGACTGTCTTTCCTTTTTGTTGAAGTTGAGGGGGTAAGAGATTTGGTGTGAGAGGATAGTGTGTTTGATGTGGGAAGTTGGATTTAGATGTAAGAGCGATTGAGCTGAATCACCTCCCCCCACCCCTCCCAACCCTTCCCCCAAGGAAAAAAATCTTTGTAATGGGCTTCTTTGTTTTTTCCCCAACAGTTGGTGGGTTTCTTTGTAGTTTGGCCTATTCGAGCATTTTGTGTAATTATTAAGTAGTAGTTAGAACTACAAGTGTTGTTGTATACACATATACATACATACATATATACATACACACTCATATATATGTGTGTATATGTACATATTTACTTGTATATTTTTGCGTTTGTCCCCCTAAATTTACTCATCCCTTGCGTATCATATCATAACTTTTTTAAAAGTTGCATGTCTATATTTGACTCATATGGTGGTGTGGTGGGGGAAGCAGAGAGTATTTTATTAAAGAGAAATGAGTGTTTAGGGTTTTTTTGGTACAGGGTTTTGTTTTTTGTATTTATTTCTAATATATTTTAAATCACTGTGATTGCAATATCTACAGGTAGGTTCCTGTATTCTTTCTAGTTAGATGTATCCCCCATTCACCCCGTTTTATGCAACCTAGTTATTTTTTTAAATGAATAGGGTTTAGCTTTGGGATGTTTGATTTGAATACTGGCCTGACAACATAGAAAGCTACTTGGATATTTGATATGAATTTTGTTAAATATTGAAGAATAATCTACGCAAATACTACGTGGAGGTTGTTCTTGGTGCTTTTAGGGTCTTTCCTTGAATGGGGGTGTTTTAAATGTTTCTCGTAAACTGGGCAACTCTTGTATGTTGGCTGCTTTTTGGTTGTTAATTGGGTGGTATATTGGAAGCATTTTGTCATTAAAAATCTTTACATGCTTCTTTTTGGACAAGGCTTTTGAGATTCAGTTTTGTGATAATGGTTTTCTAGAGCCTGTTAACGCATGAGTGTTTTCTTATGTAAGGTTTCGGGTGCCGTTAACACTTGGGAAATGGCTGTGCATAATATCTTTGGCGTCTTAGGCAGTATATCCATAGCGATACTTGCGTATGTATAATTGGCTCATGACAGCTTTGTTTCCATCTTTTACTGACACATTGCTTAACATGTCTGCTGTTTCCATCTTTGTTTCCCTACTCACTAATCTTTTTCCTGAATTTGTGTAGCTTCTTGGCCTTGTTTTCAACACTCTCCGTGAGAATAATCCAGAGCTTGCTGGGGACAGGCGCAGGACTGTAATGAGACCTCCCAAAGTTTTTCGTGAAGGCACTAAGAAAACTGTGTTTACAAACTTCAGGCACCTGTGCATGGCGTATGCTTCTGTTTTTTTCTATCTTCTTCCTATTCCAAAAACTTGTTTTAACTCTTTTCTTTCACTCATTGCTGCCTTAATCTGTAGATGGGTATTATTATACTTAAGGCGCCCTTTATGGTGTTATTATCCTTGTCCTTACTCTTACTATATGGCTGCTGGACTTTCTTCATCAATAGGATGCATAGGCAGCCGGAACATGTTATGACTTTCTTGCTGGCTGAAATGGGCACTAGTGGGTCGCTTGATGGACAGCAAAGGCTGGTAGTCAAAGGAAGATTTGCTTCCAAACACTTTCAGGGGATTTTACGACGTTATATCAGTATGTTTTTGTTTTCCTTTATTCAATTACTAAAAACGAGCCTACAGTAACAAGTCTTTTTTCACTGCTCTGCTCTGTAACCTTTTGATCTTTTTTTGGGCAGATGAATATGTTATTTGTAATGGTTGCAAAAGTCCTGATACAGTACTATCAAAGGAGAATAGACTTTTCTTCCTCAGATGTGAAAAGGTGTGTTTTTCTCCTCTTGATTTTAGTGGTTTCGGTAAAGTGGATAACCCGCGCGGGCTCTTAAATTTATTTGCAACTTCATGTTTTGATTTGTTTTTGACTCGTGCTTCCTCACATATGTAAATAAAATATATATATATATATATATCTTGTTGTCTGACGCCTAGCTTTAAATAGTTTGTCAGTTTCTTCTTTCTGCATTTCATTGTGTCTTCATTTCATCTTGTTCTGCTTTTCGTTCTTTCTTCTTCATTCTACCTCAGTTTCTTCTGTTCACCAACAACAAGACTGACTGAGGCCTATGATGTTTGTATCTTTGCTTACATTGTCTGATTTTGTTGTTGAAATAACTCTGATTGTACTGAGGCCTGTGTTGGTGAAAGAAATTGGAACCTAGAAAGAAACCTATTGGAGTTTTCTTTTGCTTTTTTTCTTTCCGGCTTCGATTATTGTATTACAAGATACGTTCTTCTCTTTATTTTTTAATCAATAATTTGTTTTTATTTTTTATAAAGGCGTTTGTAAGAAATTTTCCTGCTATATTGCTGCATATTATTGCTTGATTACCTCACTTTACCCTTTGATTTGTATTTGTAGTGTGGTTCTGGTCGATCAGTTGCCCAAATCAAGGCTGGTTTTGTAGCTCGTGTTGGTCCACGCAAGGATGGAACAGAATAAGCTTTTACGGATTGGCTCCCTCTTTATTGTTCGTTCATGTTGAAGAAATGAAACTGGCACTGGCAAGGTTTGAGGTTTTTTTTTTTTTTTTTTTTTTTTGCAGTGTGGCACTTGAAAACAAATAATCCTGAAATGAAGATGAAATTAAAGATATTGCAATGGTGTTGGTTGTTATTCTGACATAATAGTAATTCATGTTATATAATTTTGTCATATTGTTATCTCCATTTTTAAAAAAGTCGGTTCTACACTGCATAATCCGACTTTTCTGAAAGTTGGGATTGTGTGTGCTGTTGTTACTGTTATGTGGTGCCGCGGTAAGTTGATTGTGTCCTTCATGTCATATATGGTCACATTTTCATACACTATGATGTTGCTCAAAAATTGTAATCGGGTCATCAAATGATTCGAGTTAGGAAAGTAATATAGAAACAGGTAAAATTTGTATGAACTTGGACTAAACTCTTTGAGAGAGCTGCCTACGTATCCAATTCAAGTGTAGAATCGGAATCAAGTCCCCCTCGTAGTTCAGGCTCCATATTTTATATCTTTAGATCATGGGGATCCCCTCCCTCTCCTCTAGTGGGGAGTTATCAGCGGATACTCTATCAACTGTACGACGTGGGGTCTACCCACGTTTGTAAACGGTTATATCGTTGTTGACTCTGTCTTTGTCCTGCTTATTTGATCATTCTGTCCAGAGGTCCTTCTAGACAGAACATAGCGGAGCCCTGCTCATCTAAATGTTCTGTAAAGAAGATTTTCCTGGTCAGAGTCTAGTAAAGTCCTGCTTTACCAGTCCATTTATCTTTATCATTTAATCTTTATAATGGGCCCGGCCCAATTGTATATAACCCGGCCCAGAGGGCCCATACATCACCATAAGTCCCCCCAGACTGGGGTGGATTGCTTTACAGCTGCCCTAGTCTGTAACGTTTGAATTTCCGTCATCAATATATCGTGAAACGAAGCCAAGTTGCACCCTATTATTGTCATAACTGTGAATTGGACCATCACATCGCTTCTACTTCTTGTCAAATAACTATATTTCTTATCAAAAAATCCCTTTATTTGAACTCCTTCGAATCACTTACTGCAATTACAAGTAAGTCTCGCCTCTGTGTTATTTCTTCTTCTTCTTTTTAATTCATTGTCTATTTCATGAGTTTGAGATCCAATACTGCCTCTAGTGATTCTGTGGAGAGGTTATTTCAATCGCCGGGAAAGACTTCAATTGTATTAGAGAGTGAAGAAGTGAATTCCTCTAATCCTATTCCTTGCCCTGAATTCGTTATAAACCCCGATCATCCATCTTCTCTGATTGATTTAGGGAATACTTCTACCTTTGGAGATAATCCCTTGTGTCTTCTGCATTCTCATCTTCTTTCTCCTGGATTTTTACTCCTACTTCGATTGTTCACCAATATCCAGAAGACCATTATGCCTTTTTAAACACCCTTAAAAGGGAAATAAATCGATTTGATAAAATCAAAGCTATAATGGCTTGCCATGGTATTTCTAGCAAGATGACCAAAACTGAGTTGGCCGGTTTACTAAAAACTTACAAGATTCGTACCGATCCTTTTGAAGTCGCTCTTCGAAGGCAACCGAGTATGCTTACATCCGCCCGCGAGTTTTCATGACAAGATATCTTGATCGACCACGTAGTGGCCTCAGATTCCCTCTTCCTCCTGATTATGTTGAGGTGATGCGGTATTATAAGTTGGGTGTTAGGCAAATCCAGCCGAACAACGTCAAATTTCTTGTTGGGTTTATGATATGGTGTCGTCTGAACACCACTCATTTCTCTGTAAAATTATTTAGGAATTTCTATCAATGTAAACTAACACCGGGCAGTGGGGGATGGTATCACTTCTGTCGTAGATTGATGTGAATCATGATCCATCATATATCTCACTTTTAAGTATTATTATATATATTATTATCTAAGTAATAATATAATATATTAATTATAAAATACAGGCTGATTTTGAGGATATTATTGGTGCCACATTTTGGAGGCATTTTAAGGCATTAAATTACATATTATTATATCTTATTATTATTAATTAAAATATTAAAAATATTGGCTGAATGCTCATGATCATATGGCGCCACTTTTGCTAGCATGAAAGTCCAAGAAGTCAAGTTTTGTGTAATCCAAGTACATTGAATCTAGATGGATGTCTTTTGGGGCGTCTATTTTAAGTGCATTGAACTTAGTGAGCAGTCTTCTTTATTGGATCGGATCAGGAGCTTTACTTATCCAAAATTGATGATCCACATGTGCATTTAATAGTAGAAAACCTGATCTTCAACTTTCATCAAGGAGTCATCTTCATTTGAATAAGTTATAATGGTCAAAATGACCTAAACAGCTGCGGGACAAAAAACTGGACAATATAAAAAAGATACATTGAACCTGGATGAAGCTCCTTGGATGCGCCGATATGCATTTAATTTAGGATAAACTTTTCAGCTTATTATTATGAATTCATGTACTTATTTTCCTATAAATAGTCCTTGTATTTGTATTTTGAAAATCAGATTGTTATGATATAAAATTTATGTTTTCTTACTTGGAAAAGTGTGTGTTGAAATTCTCTGGAAAGAGGTTTCTAAATCAGGATTATCAAGGGCCTAAGCAACCCTTGTGGGCATCCATATACCAAGGTGCTTAGAAACGGGTTTTCTAAGTGTCGAGGTTTTATTCCAAGGTGCCTTCACACAGGTTGTGATTGTGTCGCGGAGTTTATTGATTCCAATGTGCCTCCACACAGGTTGTGGTTGTGTCAAGGACCTATTCCAAATACCTCAAATCCACGATTCTCTGATACCAACTGATATGAAACCGCCCGGAGGAAGGCTTCGGATCTAATGAATACTGAGGATCGTGGATTTGAGGTATTTGGAATAGGTCCTTGACACAACCACAACCTGTGTGGAGGCACAACCATGAAGGACAAATTGGAGGATCACATAGATCTCACTCTTGTTGAATATCTTACAAGCAACAAAATTTCTTTGACCTTGGACACAATGAGCTCTGCGTTGGTGAATCTTTGCCACTTTTTATCAAGGGCCTATTGGCTATGTAGAATTCACCAAAGAAGAATATAAAAAATGTATGTCTGAATTTATATCTTGCTCTTGTTCTTGAACATAATTTAATTGTCTTCTTTCTATGCAGTGGCCAATGTAGATGATCTGATCGACATTGATGTCGAAGATGAAGTTGAGGAAATACCAGAAGATTCTGAGAGGACCGTGTCAACTGTCCCTAGGGGTGGTGACACTTCTGCACAGGAGGCGGTTGGGGGAGCAGATGTTTCTTCCGTGTGGTCGCCCCGAACACCGATCTTTGGATCGGAGCCTTCGCTTCAAATCCTGCCAAGCGTTGTTGAGATTATAGCATCAACTGACCTAGGAGTTCCTCCTACTGATCCAACTTCTGCTCTGACTGCTGTGCCTCTGAGATCTATTTCTCATAAAAGCAAGAAAATGCACAGGTCTACATCATCTGGCATTTCTGCCAGTGATTCTTCTTTTGATTTTGAAGATATGTCCGCTGAGGATTTCGCTGATTCGGTAAGTAATTTCTTGTAGGGCCTTTTATTTTCTTCTTTGATTTTTATTTTCTAAAATTCAATCTCTTACAGTGCTACCACCTGGGTAAGTCTTTACACAAGAAAACTTCTGGCATGGCCAAGGAAATTGCTGCCCTACAACAGAAAGTGGTTCGCCTAGAAGAGGCTAATGCCAGGGTGACTAGTTTGGAAGAAACCAACCTCGCACTGATGTCTTCAGAGACTGCTGCTCGTCAGGAGGTTGAGCAATTAAAAATTGACCTTGCTATTGTTCACCGAAGATGAACAATTAAAGCTTAGAGATCAGCAGCTGAAGAAGATGAATGAGGAGAATCAACAGCACCTGGCCACAACAAAGAAATTGAAAGCTGACTTTGATGAAACTTTGAGGCAGATGGAAGAAACTCCTGCACAGAACTTTATTCAGAAAGTCGTTGCAGTGTATAAGGCCTCTCCACAGACTTATGAAGAAATCCAAGTCATCCTAGCTCCTGCTCTGCACAGAGGATGCACTCTTGGTGTTGATGAAGGCAAACCAGCTGACCTGGTGATTAGCACTTTGCCTAATCATAAATTATATGATAAGAAAGCCGGCGAGATCTTCACTAGGCGGTATGATGAAAACAAAAGTGGAGAAGACATTGTTCGCAAGTATGCGAAGAAGAAATCTGCTCAGTCTTCTGCTCCTCCTTCAACCTGACCGTATATTTTTAGCTTGAGACTCTGATACTTAACTTTGGATTTTTCTACAACTTTTGAGCAACTTTTGATGTAATTTGTAGTTGCTTTATTTGATCTTTATTTGTATGATACTTAGCCCTTTGAGCCCTTTGAATTGGCTCTCGTCTTAATATTTTTCTGCTTAGCCCTTTGAGTTCTTTATCCTCTTATTGCGCTGCAAAGAAGCTAGGATATTTATCCTTAGCTTATTTATTTATGTAGTATATTTATGTTCAGAATGTTGTGCATTGGAACAAACGTTAAACCCATTAATATTATGTTTAGAATGTCCTTGCGCTGCAAGTAACACTTGTATTTTATATTGGCTTTTCTGATCATAGTGTCCTTGCATTGCAAGTTTTGATACATCAACAGGTCTTCTGCCCAGAGTATCCTTGCGCCGCAAATTTGACACTTTGATTTTACGATAGGTCTTCTGACCAGCATGCCTTTGCGTTGCAAGTTCGGCACTTTGATTTTACGATGGGTCTTCTGCCCAGCATGTCCTTGCGCTGCAAGTTTGACCTTTTGATTTTATGATGGGTCTGCTGCCCAGAATGTCCTTGCACTGCAAGTTTGACCTTTTGATTTTACGATGGGTCAGCTGCCCACTGCAAATTTGACATTTTGATTTTACGATGGGTCTGCTGCCCAGAATGTCCTTGCGCTGCAAGTTCTAACGCTCAATCTATTTTTTGGCATTTGTCTTTAACTTTCTGCATTTCAACATAACTTAAAATATGCAAACATATAACAGACAAAGTACATAAAAGTTTATTTCCAGTAGATAATAACTTCATAAAGTAAAGCTCTTTTAAGGTTAATATTTCCTTAAGTGAATATCGTTCCAACTTTTAGGTATTGTCCTTCCAGAAGCATTAGCCAATTGATAAGATCATTTTCCATGCACTTTGATTATTGTGTAAGGACCTTCCCAATTTGGATCTAACTTTCCAGTTGGACCTTGCTTGCTGGCATCATTTCGTCTCAAAACTAAATCACCTTCTTTAAAATACGTACCTCTAACCTTGGAGTTGTAGTATTGAGCAATTGTTAAGGGTGATTTTATATGATTTACATCGTTATATTTTGTAATGATTTCCTCCATATTCATATAATTTGCATACAAATTAAGGGTTTAATCGAATTATTGAGCAAATGAGTCTTAAAAGTCTTTAAGTGTAAACTTGAGCTAATTTCGTGATTTTATTGGTAATTATCTATGGTTTTACACTTTGCGTGTTCTTATGGTTTTGAAGGTACATTTACATGTCATGGAGAGGGATTGAAGGAGCTGAAAAGATACTTGATTGAAGGTTAAATGGAAGGAGATGCAAGTCGAAGGTAGAATGAAGATTTAGAAGACTGAACGCACGTTTGCCATCCGTCCAACCTGGACTGGCGTCCAGAATCATGGACTGGCGTCCACTGGAGCTACTCAATTCAGGAAAGCATGATTTTTACCCAAACGGGCGCCCAGGAGGAGAAGTTGGATCAGGATGTTCAGATTTTTAGTGAACGAGCGTTTGAAAATGTATAGGACGGGCGTCTGATCATGACTCGGCCCGATTCGAAGAATTTACACCAAGTAGACGTGCGTCCACTCATCCAGACGGGCGTCCACGATCGACATCAGCATAACCGACCTAGTTTTCTATAAAAGCAGCCGCATTCTCAACCCTAAAAAAATATATCATCATACACATTACAGCAGCCGCAGAAAACCCTAAATTCTGAAGCCGAGTTGTGCTCGGTCGGCCAAGCCTTGGTGCTTGGTCGACCGAGGGTTAGTTAGGTTTTTTTTTTAATTTTATGTCGTTTCTTCTTGTTCGATTCATGAGGATGGCTGGAAGCTGATCAAACTTGGGGCAAGCATGTGAAACTTTTCAGCATCGTTTTTATTTCTCCCTTTGGATGATTTCGTGAGTTTTAATTAAAGTTGTTTCTTTTCTATGCTTATGTGTTATGCAAATTTATATCGAAAGATGTTTTGCTATTGATGTTTACTATGTGACGAGAGTCGGTGTAAACCTAGATCACCATAGGAAAGATTGGATCTTTAACCTATAAGTAACGAGAGTTGACTAGGTTGAATATCTAGATTGTTAGATTGAGAAATCTTGCACCTTGGTTTGAAAGCGTTAATCTTTAAGATCGAGAGATAAAAGATTGATAGGCGAACTTTTCTAAGAGATTAGGAGTTCATACCTTTGATAGGTGAATCACAATTTTAGTTAAATCATCATAAAATAATCTAGGAAGGAAATTAAGGGTTGCGGGATGGTGGATCATTGCTTGTTCTATGTTTAATCGCTATAGTCATTATCATGCTTTTATGAGTTTTATTGTTTTTCTCGTTTATAGTTTAGTTATGTTCGTAACGATCTTCCATGGCTTTGGACTGACAATCCTCTGTCCAGTTTATCTTTTCGTTTTGTTATTTTAGGCTTTAATAATAATGGTATCAAACTTAGGAAAATTAATGAACTAGATACCCCGATTCCCTGAGATCGACTCCGGTATTAATCGCTATGCTACGATCCCTACACTTGTGGTATACCGGATTTATAAATTTATTACTTGTTTATTTTCATTATATAAAATCCGAGATAGCAATCCTCTGCATGTACCTGGCCATTTGTATTAGAGCTACCTCTCTTTTGTGTTCCAGCTCATCCTTAATGTGCATCATATTTGCTTATTGTGTTTTTGGACAGTACAATTCTGTCCTGGGGGATTTATGCCCAATCTCTGCCGGTATCACTGCTTCGCATCCATATGCTAAGGAATATGGAGTTTCATGTGTTGCGGTATTTGAGGTAGTTCTATAGCCCATAAGATATTTGGGATATGGTCTGCCCAATGAGATCCTTCCTGCTCCAACCTTTTCTTCAACCCCTTGCTTTATCTGCATGTTGGTTTGTTCAACTTGCCCATTGGCTTGAGGATGGGCTGCTGAGGTAAAGTGTTGAGAGATTCCTAGGTTCGTGCACCAAGTTTGAACTCCTTGATCTTCAAATTGCGTGCCGTTATCGGAGATAAGGACTTTAGGAATATCATATCTGCACAGAATATTCTTCCACATGAATTTTTGTATTTGGTTGGCTGTGATGGTGGTCAAAGGTTCTGCTTCCACCCATTTGGTGAAGTAATCTACTGCCACTACTAGAAACTTGAAATTTCCTGATGCTCTGGGTAACGGACCCACTAGTTTATGTGTCATCTCTTGTACCAGTTTATGTGATAAATTGCCATGCACCTGGCATGCTTTGCAAGTTCTGACTAGCTTCTCTGCGAGCATTTCAGGGCAGTAATATCCAAAGAGTCCACATTTTCGGGCCAAAGCTCTTGCCCCTAAGTGATTTCCGCATATCCCAAAGTGAATTTCTCTCAACACATAGCCTCCCTCTTCTGAGGTGACACATCTTAGCCAGGGTGCTGTGTAAGATTTTCTGTACAGCATATCGTTGAACAGAGCATACCTCGCTGAGAGTCTTATCAGTTTTTTGGCACGTACCTTATCTTCATGGAGTACTCCATCTCTCAAATACGTCATAATTGGATCCATCCAGGTTTCTATCTATGTTATAGGTTGTACTTCAACTTCATCACATCTTTTCTGCTTTAACTGTTCAACTAGCACTTTCTTGTCGGACAGAAAATTTGACCCCAACTTAGATAAGGCATCTGCTCTGGTATTTTGGCCCCTGGTTATCTGTTCTACTTCTACTATTAAGAAGATTTGCAATTTCCTTTGTGCAACCGCTAGATATTTCTTCATGGGGCCTTCCCTTGCCTCATACTCTCATTTGATATGATTTGTTACAAGCTGTGAATCAGTGTATACTTTTAAGTTCTGCACACCTAGCTTATGTGCTAGGTTTAAACCAGTTATCAAAGCTTCGTATTCTGTCTCATTGTTAGTGGCTTGAAACTCGAAGTGAAGAGCATATGAGAATTCTTCACCTTTTGGGCTAATGAGTAGGAGTCCTGCCCCTGCTCCTTCTTTGTTGGAAGCTCCATCTACATAGAGTTGCCACTGTTCAGCCTTTTTCTGCTCTGCCTTTTGCTCAGCCAGTGCTTTTTCTTCTGCTAAGAAATCGGCTAATGCTTGAGCTTTGATGGCCGTCCTTGGTTTGCACTCAATGTCAAACCCTGCTAATTCAACAACCCACTTTGCCAATCTCCCAGACTTATCTGGTTTATCCAAAATTTGTTTTAAGGGTTGATTTGTCAACACTATCACTGGATGACTCTGGAAGTATGGTCTTAATTTTCTCGTAGCATGCACCAGGGCGAGAACCAATTTTTCTACTTCAGAATATCTGACCTCGGGTCCTTGTAGGGCTTTGCTTACAAAATACACAGGCCTTTGTAACATGCCATGCTGTTTTACCAACACAGCGCTTACTGCTTCATTACAGAAAGATAAGTATACGAATAATACCTCACCTTCCTGAGGAGGAGTCAGGGTTGGCAGGTGACTGATTGATCCTTCAAATCCTGAAAAGCTTGTTGACATTCTGCATCCCATTCGAATGGGCTGGCTTTCCTGAGGATTTTAAAGAAAGGCAATGACTTATGTGCTGATTTTGATAAGAAACGATTTAGCGCTGCTAGTCTCCCTGTCAATCGCTGGACTTCTTTGATGTTCTTTGGCTCGGGCATAGTTTTCAAAGCTTTCAATTTATCAGGGTTGGCCCTGATCCCTTCTTTGGATATCATATAACCAAGGAATTTGCCTGACCTCACTCCAAAGGTGCATTTTTTAGGATTCAACTTCATTCAAGTCTGTCTCAATACTTGACAAACTTCTGCCACATCTTTCAGATATTAGTCAAGAGTCCTGCTCTTGATCAATAAATCATCCACATACACTTCCATGGATTTACCAATCTATTGGTTAAAAATTGTATTGACCGCCCTTTGGTATGTAGCTCCTGCATTCTTTAATCCAAAAGGCATAGACACATAATGTAGGAACCAAATTCAGTAATAAAAGCAGTTTTTACAGCGTCTACATGATCCATCATAATCTAATGATACCCTTTATATGCATCTAAGAAAGCAAAAATTTCATATCCAACTGTGGAATCTACTAGCCTGTCAATTCTAGGGGAAGTGTAACTATCTTTAGGGAATGCCTTGTTTAAATCTGTGAAATCCACACACATTCTCCAGCTACCATCTGGCTTATTGACTAGCACCGGATTTGCTAGCCATTCAGGATATATAACCTCTTTAATCATGTTGGCCTGCAACTTCTCTACCTGTTGCTGGATAGCCTGTATCCTTTCTGGAGCGAAAGATCTTTTTTTTCTTTCTGCTTCACTGGTTTTTGGGTTGGGTCAATGTTGAGCTTGTGGACAGCCAACTCTGTTGACAGTCCAGGCATATCACTTGCTTTCCATGCAAACACATCTTTGTAGTCTTTCAAAATCTGATCGATCGACCGCTTCGCTCACCGGGTATCCATGATCCTACACCGACGGTGGATTCGGGGTCAATTTCATCTAACATTACTGACTCCACGAGATCATTAGACTGCCAACTTTTTTCTTCCTCTGGAACGAGATCTTCCATTGTCACCTGTTGCACTTTCATCTTTCCACTGATTGTGGCTGTGTAGCAGTTCTTCGCAGCATCCACATCTCCCTTAATAGTAGCTTCTCCTTCGAATGTCGGGAACTTCATACTGTAATGTGCCAGTGATACCACTGCTCTGAGATCGATCAATGCCGGTCTACCCAAAATCACATTGTACGCTAATGAGGCTTTCACTACTACATAATTGACCATCAAAGTCCTGCTCCGTGATCCTTGTCCAAAAGTTGTTAATAACTTTAGCATACCCACAGGATGAATAGGAGGTCCCATAAATCCAAAGAGAGGAGTTGACACAGGAGTCAACTCTGAGTCTGCTAACTTAATTGCTTGGAATGCACTATAATACAACACGTTTACTGCACTGCCTGTGTTCACACAGATTCTTCTGACCAGGTTCTTTTGTATAACCGCTTCTACTACCAGTCCTTCGTTGCTCACGACGGCTGGTAATGCATCTCTTGGGCCGTACTGAACGGTTCCCATCACATTTTGTTTATTGGCTTCTCCATCTTTTACTGCACTGCCACTTTTTTGTTGATGGGCAGCCTTGTTAACGCCTGCTGGTCCTCCAACAATCGTATATACCGTGTTGATTGGGGCATTCTCTCTATGCCTGTCAGAGTCAGGGGATGTATCTCGATGTCTCCTCTGATTATATCTGTCCTGATTGTTGTTGAATTTTCTAAATTCCCTCATTCCTCTAGGGTTATCTCCTTGCGTTCGATCGATGCATTCATCGATTTTTCCTTCCATAGCTGCTGCATCTATGTCTCTGATCAGGTCCCTGCACTGCTCAGAATCATGTCCAATGTCTTTATGATATTTGCATCATTTTGCATGGTCTCTTTTCTCTCTTGGACCCCTCAATGGAGGAGGAGTCTTGGCGATTCCTTTTTTCTCCATGATTGCCATAACTTGATCATGAGATCGGTTTAGAGGGATAAGGTCTTTGTCCTGCAAAGCCCCTTTCTTCCCTAACCTATCAGTTATGGGAGCGAGCACTCTGTCCTAAACTGATTTTCTTTTCTTATCAGATTTATCATCAATTTTTCCTTTTTTAGAATCCCTGTGGGATTCCTCTCTCTTAGCCCTGTTCGCCTCTTCACCTTGACAATGTCTGTATGCAATTTCTAGACACTCTTCCATCGTGCTCGGATTCTTACTGCTTAGCTTAGCATGTAACCGCCCTTCTTTCAGACCTGCCACGAAGGACACCACTAAGAACTTATCGTCCAAATCCGTTATTTGGGATGATTCTCCATTGAATCTTTTGATAAACTATAATACTGTTTCATCACTTTTCTGTCCGATGGTCAGCAAATATGTTCGGTTTCTCTGGAAAGGCCTTGCAGCAATAAACGCATGCATGAATTTTCTGGTCAGAGTGGAGAAGTCTGGTATGGATCTGGGGCTCAACTTGTTGAACCAATCTCTTTGCTTCCCTGTGAGTAGAGTTGCAAATGCCCTGCATTTCATCTCTTCTGGTGCATTGTACAAACTCATATGCTGGATGTACTGATGCATATGATCATATGGATCCTTGGTACCATCATACGACTGGATCTTGGGAATCTTAAACCCTGGAGGACAAGGAAATGCATCAATGTCCTCAGTAAAAGGAGATGCCAACCTAAACTCATCTTGCTTAGGCTTAAGAATAGCATCCAACTCTGCTTTGGCGTTATCACCACCTGGGTGAGTAACAAACACCTTTATGCTGGATTCGCCTTCATGTTTTCCTTTCTTACTTATATTATGAGGAGGAGGTGTTTCCGAAACTTCGACATCTAGATTTATCGCTTTGACAACCTCCTCAAAGATAGCTTTTATTTCTTCTCCTTTCAGATTTGCTAAGTTTTCTACTAACATCTGCCTGATTGCATTTGGTGTGCTGGTTTGTCCTTCTTCCATTTGGATTTTCTTCCCTGTTTCTCTTCCCTGGTTGGGTTCTCTTCCCTGGGTTCTCAACTTCCGGTTGACTCTGGTGCTTTTTATTCTGATTTTTTGCCATTCTTACTGTAAAAATAACTCACTAACTAGAATCGGCCCTCCTTCTAACGCCAAATGATGTTGCTCAAAAATTGTAATCGGGTCATCAAATGATTCGAGTTAGGAAAGTAATATAGAAACAGGTAAAATTTGTATGAACTTGGACTGAACTCTTTGAGAGAGCTGTCTACGTATCCAATTCAAGTGTAGAATCGAATCAAGTCCCCCTCGTAGTTGAGGCTCCATATTTTATATCTTTAGATCATGGGGATCCCCTCCCTCTCCTCTAGTTTGGAGTTATCAGCGGATACTCTATCAACTATAGGACGTGGGGTCTACCCACGTTTGTAAACGGTTATGCCGTTGTTGACTCTGTCTTTGTCCTGCTTATTTGATCATTCTGTCCAGAGGTCCTTCTGGACAGAACATAGCGGAGCCCTGCTCATCTAACTGTTCTGTACAGAAGATTGTCCTGGTCAGAGTCTAGTAAAGTCCTGCTTTACCAGTCCATTTATCTTTATCATTTAATCTTTATAATGGGTCCGGCCCAATTGTATATAACCCAGTCCAGAGGGCCCATACATCACCACACTATTTTTTAGGTAGTGCAGATATATCCTCAGCTTAGGGGGGGAGGTCTTTTGAAGCCACATATGAAGGAGTGTTTTTGCCTCGTTTACTCCTAAAACGACGTCGTTTTGAATTTTTGGTTTTAAAAAATGAGAGAAACTAATATATCTACGGTCCGGATCGTTTTTATCGTGTGAATGTGTGGTTGGATAGTTGACGTGGCCTTTTCTAGTGCTAATACCAGTCCTTAACCGACAGTGTATCGGGTCAAACTGTAGTGCTAGTATGGTGAGTCAGAGTATCGTATCCTCAGGGAACTTTGTAATTCTTCTAAGTGTGGTTAAACACCAAAGAGCTGTTATTAACTCGATCTAAGTCGCAGTTTTATAGCACAGATAACTACTATTTTACTTAACATAAAATAAATGCGTAAATTAAAATTTATTCTAATATAATATATATAGATATATAAATATATATAGATGTGCATAAGTTGCAAAGTATATATATAGATATAAATATATAGATGCCTAATATATTATTAGAGAACTAGCCAAAGTTTATATAATTGATTTATACGATCTTTTCAGTGAATGGAATGTGCTCGATCTTTAGGTTCAATTGAGTAAATGAAACGGTGTACTCACAAGGTTAACAAATTCGTCCTCACATTAGTGTGTGAAATTGTCATATGTCCATTGTCATCACCCAAAGTCCACAATCATTACGGTTTTTCCGAACAGGTCCCGAGTACGATTCTACCTTTGAATAAAAGGAGTCATTCCGTTCACAAACGGTCAATTTTATTTAAAGGCTCCGGTTGTCAAGGCCGGGCGATTCAACTTTCCGGTTTAAGTTTCAATTAAACTGATGAATTTAACATTATTACGATCTTGAGTACAAATTTTAATAAGATTCATCTTTTAGGACAAATCGCCCGGTAGAAAACGGGTTCCGTTGTCACGCTTTCACTCGCCAATTTTACCCTCCGGTTTTTCTATTAACGAGTTCATAACTTAATTACGAGGTGTCAATTCATAATTAGATTATGAATTCTTTCAAGTCAAACTTTATCAATAGGAAAAGATTCAATTAACTCAATTTTATTCAATTTTACTTAGACAAAGATTCCTTTACCGAAAAGATCGAAATAAAACGATTACATAACTTTGGCTAGTTATTAGATTTAGCCTACTAACATTATACGAAAAGATAAAAAGACAAAACAAACATAAATACTTTAGGAATTTTACCCGATTACAACGATTGAATCGTGTTCGTATTCTTCCGGATGCTACAACAACTTCAACAACATTGATCTTCCGATAATTTCTCGAGCATTATAACGATACTACTTTATTTATGGCATAAGGCCTATATATATACATACTACTACTACTACTAGAAAGAGGTGAAGAAAATATATTTGGTACCCCTTTATGTGCTGCAGATTGCTTCTATTTATAGGCGCTTTTTTTTTCTGCCGGATCGATCCGAGAAAGGGCCGGATCGATCCGGGAATAAAAATCTTATCCCAGGATATTCTCTGCGGGCCCACATGCTGGTCTAATCATGATGTTTCCTCGGATCGATCCGAGGTAAATCCGATCGATCCGGATAGATTTTTTCCAATCTTAATCCGAAACTTGATAAAATCATAACTTGAGCTCTGATCTCCAAATGACATAATTCAAGATGCGCTTGGAAAGCTCTTGAGGAGATCTATAACTTCCATGAAGACTTCTTTTTCAGAAAATGCCTTTTTGCTGGGCCATTCGTTCGTCGAAAATATAACTTGATATGGCGTCACGAATCATTGGTCCACTTGAACTTTAAGTCTCGTGGCACTTCCTTTATTCCTTCAAAAGATATGATTTTACTCCACAAAATGTCGCCACTGGGTCTTGGTTTACCTAAGGTCTCAGAAATACCAAAAATACCTACGTGAATCGACACACGACACTCGGTTATTAACCCGGTACAAAATTTATAACTTTTTATCATTTTTACTAGATTTTTATAGTATTTAGATTTATTCATAGCTATTAATATTTTATAAGATTATCTCATTATAATTACTTATATTTTATATAAAAATAGTCGATAACGTATATAAAACATCGTAATTTTTATCATATAAATGTTACACATCAACTACTCCCCACTTAGCTCTTTGATCGTCCTCTAGCAAAATAAGCGTAATATATAAAAATTACGATAAAAAAATAATATAAGTGGTAGATAAAATTTTAAATTAGTAAAATATCATTTCAATATTATAAACATATTAATTATATCTTTCTTAGAAATTAATAAGATAAAAGTGTAGATAACTTTGATAAATTATTTATCAACTATTATTCAAATGAAATTTCACAAAATCTACTCAATAAAGATAATTAAAATTCTAGAATTATTTTCCTATCTCAACTTATATGAAATATTTGGAATCAAAGACTAAGTCAAGTAATTGACAAGATGGCTAATACTTTTAGGATAGGACATTGGTTAATCGAAAAGATAGAAAAAGAAATCAAAAAGAGAAAGAGGCAAGTCGACGCATTTTACACCTTCACGCTTGATCAAAAACAGCTTCGATTAATAAAATCTCCTTTTCCAACTATTTTTCGATTTTCTCTCTTTTTTCAATATTAAGAACTAAAAGCGTGAGTGTGTGTAGAAAATCAAATTTACAAGCATTGCTTCATCAAGATTTGATCGGAGTAATACTCTTTCGATCTAAAATTACGAGTCCGGTTTCCTTAAACTCGTAATCATTCTTGAGATCTTATGATTCGAATTTTATCGGGAGCTTTATACCTCATAGTGATATAGGGCGCTTTCTAGATAACACCTCATCGCACTCAAATCATTGGAAGCTACTACCGATATCCGTCGATCAAAGATAAGGAAGATCACAGTATTCGATTAATTCTCTGTAAATATGGTGCTTTGTTCTTCTTTTTTTTTTTTTTTTTTTTTTTTTTTTTTTTTTCCTCAAAGATACACCATCCTTAGCTTCAGTGCTATCATATCCTTTCATAAAATGCGCACAAACTCGTGGGATTTTTAGGAAATGTAGACCAAAATAAGCCAAGGGTCGGTTATGATCAAAATGGCTATTTCGAGTGAGGTCTTGATCACTCTAATCAAGGTTGAGGTAATTTTGTGGTGTCAAAAATCTCATCATTCCTAATCCGATTCCATATTCATATTTCGTTTTACAAAGAAAATTATTCTAAAAATTCATTATAAATATAAGTATATTTGCTAAAATTTCATATGAAACTTACTTGATAATATTTATGTATAGTTACATATACTTAAAATCTTATAAAGATCTAAAATTAACATATATAATATACTTATAATATATCTAATTTACTTTACTTAATTAAAATCTATTCTTACCAATTTATATTGTTTTTATTCATACTAATTATATATTATCTAATTATTTTGTTCCAAGAAAAATTAAACTAAGTATTGAGCAATTAAGTATAAATTTATATAAGAAAATTTTAATTTTTATTTACTAACTTACTTCCACTCCCCACTTACTTAAATGACATCGTCCGATGTTCAAAGTGAGTAAATAAAAGTAGTTTGCAAATAAAATTAAAATTTTATATGATTTTGATTATTATTTCTTATTTTTAGCAACCATATATTATTTTGATTAAAGAAAATGACATATATATTAAACACTATTACAAACTATAAATAAAAGTAACAAACAACAAAAACGATTAAACAACTAATTTAAACAACTACCAACCTAACAACATAACTTCTAACCGATTATCAAACCGTAGATGAACATCCGGGAGTATCCACGGAAGTAATCCTAATCGAGAATCACGAGATGGAAAAATCTCGCCAAGAGCAAACTCAGCACGTGATTCATTTGGATACAAAGGTGAGAGATAACCTGGCAAATGGTAGCGGTCTTCCCTATTACGCCTTTCTACCGCAAAATTAATTGCGCCTTAAAAATCAAAACTCCCAATCAATGTATGCTCCCACAACCAATGCATACAACAAAGAAATCTCATCATCCGTAACCCCATAAAAATCTCTAGTTGGATAGATCCGAGAATTAATGAAGCGCTTCCACGCCTTTAAATGAGGGGTAAAGCCAGAGTTGAGGAATCATAGTTATGATCAAACAACGGAAATACGAATCGAAAGGCTTCAGCAGACGATTTACAACATTATACGCATCCCCAAGTTCCCAAAGAAACTCGAAGTGTGGGTTTTCGATCAAAAGTACATGGTGGGATTTGATAGATTTGATTTATGATGATCGTGAAAATGAAATAACGATTCCCTAATCGTAATAAGTTGAGATGAGGCTACATGTCGTTATCTCGGTGAGAGACGCAAAGAAATCTCTAACAATCGAAATGTTTATTCGACCTCTCGGGAGTCCTTATCAACTTTTTCCACCCGCAACCTCGGATTAGATTACGCCCCCATTGATCAATTTTTTTCAAGTTGTTTAAGCCTTTCTCCATCGTAATAGGAGAACGGACGAAATTTAGATGTCTCGGGGCGTTATTATGAAAACAAGAGGCATGCCTTTCGGAACCACACCATCAGCGATGTGGCTCATAACTATTAACCGAAGGAGAGGAGCGGTTAGACATTTCGATACGTAGATTTTTAACTAAAATAGAAAGAAGGAAAGAATGAGCAAAGTTTTATGGCTGTTGCTCTTTCCTTTTATAGAAATATATCTATCAAGCAAAAGTAGAAAAGATCTGCTTTCTGCGCGTTTTTGTACTTTCCGGATCGATCCGAGAAAGGGCCGGATCGATCCGGCCTCTGAACCAGTAATGCTGTCAGGTCGGTAAACTCACATCGGATCGATCCGGTGAAAAGCCGGATCGATCCGGAACATTACTGTTCACGGACAGAGTCGATTTTGCTTGAAAAATGCCTAGTTTTTTCTAGGGGACAAGTTTTCTTCCTATTTTTGGTTCATTTTCATTACGTTATAACGATAAATTTTAGTACACGATGCGTAATACTCTAATATGCAATGAAAACATGAAAATCGTATTAAAATAAAATCCTTCCAAAATCAAAATAACTTAAAATTTAACGAAAAAGAAATTGTACGAAAAATAAAATGTTTCAATGTCAAAAATCATGGAATGTTTAAAAATCACTCCTCTTCATCACTCAGCTCGACGTGGCTTGAACTTGGCATAGCTTGAGAACGGGTCGATTCTTGGGATGGATCTTGAAAATAAGTTGACATCCGCACCGAACTATCTAGTCCCATCGAGCTCATCTCTCTCGTGATATCAGAAAAAGTGCTTCCCCATCTCGCCGTGGTATGGCCAAATGATCCGCATCCACCCATTCATTCGATGTCGCACCGGCCATAGTACTGGCCGAAAAATCTCCTACACCACTAGTTTGAAATCCAAAAGAATGTGGCATTTGTTGGAAGTCCGAGTGAGGTGGCATTGGTGGAATGAAATCGGGCAAGGTATAAGGTGGGTTTGGCATTGCGGAATATCCATCTCGGCATAGGTAGGGTTTTGCAAGATATTCATTTGATATAAACCTCGTATGCCTTGACGTAAATCTTCGCACCATAATTTATTCCTTTCCGCAAAAACAACCATATTGGCATTAGCACGATGAACATCATAGGCCATGGATTGAAACATGTCGTAAGTGATGGTATTCGAAATTGAGTTTGAGTTTGACTGGATGAAGGAGGGACAAAGAGTGGATGGAGTAGGTGAGGTCGTTGACGGTTAGGGTCCAAAAGTTTATTCTTCCCGCCGGCCTAAGTGGTAAACTAGACCTATAAGTGTGTCATCCACCATCATCAAATTATCATTTGGGAGCTCGTGGACTCCTATCCGACGACACAAGGAAGAAATAAAACACGGAAAAGGCATGTGATCGCCTGGTCAGCAGCGATCGTGGCAAATTCCTTGGCCCTTCTACACACTACTCGCCTATATCCACAGTACATCATTAACTATAGCCCAAGCAATGCACAAATCCTCTTTACCAAAAGATGTAAAATGCCGAGTCGGGTAAAGAGTGTGACTGATAAAACGCTTAATGGCTTTCATATCCCGGATACATTTCCCATAGGAAAACTCGTTTTCATGCCAGACGGCAAAGTGATCTAACTCATTCGGGCTACCGCAACAATATGATCAAAGTCTGGCTGCTCATCCAAATTCCAAATCGTATAATAATCCTCATTCTCCGGTATATCAGAATACCATAAATAGCATTAATAATGTGAGGAGTAAACGGCACTCGCCCTAGTTCTCAAAGTTGACAGAGGTTAACTCACCTTCATCCGTAGCATTGTGAGTTGCTACCAAAGAATAAAATTCAAATACTAAGGTGGTGTTAATTTCTCCCGACCTTAAATCAAGCTAATTCCATCCAATGCCTCCTTCAAAAATATCTTTTACCTCCTTCCCAATCTTTGAAGTCTAAGCCCTCTCTATTGCAACTAAACATTGTCCAAATTTATTTTTCAATGCTTTCTTAGTCATTGCAGCAGACGCAGTTCTTTCAAAACTAATCGCCAATTCTTCTTCTCATTAAAGGCCTAGTTTCTATAACTGAATTTGGGTAGGGATATGCGGTTTATGCGTTTTTACTAGCTTTCGATGATTCGCCCATTCTACGATAGTGACACAATAACAAAACAACACAAAAAAAAAAAACAACACAAAACAACAATACAAATGTGAGTGACAAAACAGTTGAAAAATAAAAAATTGCATAAAAAACGAAATTAAGAAAATAAGTGACTACAATGTTACCTTACAAAGCTTAAAAAGGTTGAAATTTGGCCGGAAAAGATGGAAAGTCGCCGGAATGAAAGTTGAAGCTTTCCCTTGAAAATTACTTCAATAAGATTGAAAATTTGAAGAGAAGAGAGGAAAATGAGAAGAGTGTAAGGATTGGGGTAGTTTAATAGTAATGTTATGTGATGATTTGAAGAGAAAAAAATTCGAGGGGAAAAGGGGAGGGGCGGCTGTTTTTCTCAGAAAAATGGAAGAGGAAGAAGAAGGGAAAATCCCGTTCTTTTTTTAGGTTTTTAGCTTCCGGATCGATCCGGGTTTAGGTCGGATCGATCCGACCAATTTTTTTTTTTTTTTTTTTTTTAACTTAATAAAACTTCTACAAAAAAAAAAAAAAAAATTTTTATAAAAACTTTATAAAACTTTTAAGTAATTTCATAAAGATCCTATTTATAAAATTTTCAAAAGTTATATAAAAATTTTATAAGTATTACAAAATTCACGAGGGTCCTAATTCCAATACTTCTAAATCTTCCAGAGTTCTGATGTAACGTTCTATCAACCTAACCTTAAGAAATGAGGCGTTCGAATTTTCTCTTTGATCTCCATCGGGATTTTCGGATAACCACCTAATCGCTCCTTCTTAACAACAACATTCAAACACTCATCCTGGATTTGGTTGTGCTTTCCTACATTTCCTTCATGCTCACTTTTTCCACAAATTTTCTACACCTTCTTAAAAACTTTGCCTTCTCTTTATCGAACTTCTCGATTTTCCATTACATAGTTCTTTCAATCTGATCTCCTCAACAATTGCTTGTTTTTCTCAAAAACCAAGCTTCTATTCTAAACGCGACATCTTTATCCAAGCCTAATTTCAAAAGCAACAAAAAATTTCTATTCTATCTAAAAAGGACATCCAGCTTCTTTTACGCCTATCCGTAAAAGACGAAACTACTTTAAACATAAATAAAACACATAAAAGTAGAGTAAAGATAAATAGCACTGGTATTCGGCCGAGTTTAACTCTCTCGCTTTTCGCTTTCTCGATTTCTCGCTTTTTTGTTTGTCGGAGGATCGCTTAGTAGCATTATTTCTTCTTTCAAGTGTTCCTTCTCCTTCCACAAATAACTTTACTCTATGGCCATTGGCTATAAAAGTTGTATTTCCATCGCTTAGTTCAACACCTCAGATTTGTAAACTCGTTACTTTAAATGGACTCGCCCATCTTGATTTAAGCTTTCCGAAATAACTTTAAACGTGAATTGTACAAGAGCACTCGATCGCTTACATGGAACTCACGACTATAGATTCTCTTATCGTGAAAGGATTTCGTATGCGTTCTTGTAGATTCGAAAGCGTTTTCATAAGAATCGAGACGGAATTCTTCTAGTTCATCAATTGAAGCAATCTATGATCACCGATGACCTTAGGATCGAAATTCAAAATTTAATAGCCCGTAAGGCTCGGTGTTCTAACTCAACCTGGAGATGACAAGACTTACCAAAACTAACTTATAGGAGAACAACCAATTGGTGTTTTAAAAGTCGTTCTATATGCCCATAATGCATCGCCTAGTTTAATCGCCTGCTTTTTTTCGATTTGAATCCACCGTCTTTTCTACAATTCTTTTGATCTCTCTATTAGACACCTCTACCTGACCACTGGTTTGCGGATGATAGGGCGTTCCTAACTTATGCGTTACACCATATTTTTCAATTATCTTGGTAAATGGTCTATTACAAAAGTGTGAACCTCTATCACTAATGATAGCCCTCGGAATGCCATAACGTGTAAATATATTCTTTTAAGGAATCGTATGACAACTTTGGTATCATTAGTGGGAAGAGCTTCACTTTCTACCCATTTCAAACATAATCTACCATTACTAGAATAAATCTTTTTCAAAAGATATAGAAATGGTCCCATGAAATCTATACCCCAAACATCAAATAACTCACATTCTAAAATAGGTTGCATAGGCATTTCATGTTTTTTAGATACATTTCCCATTTTTGACAAGATTCACAGGATTTGACATACTTATAAGCATCTCTATATAGCGAGGCCAATAAAAACCACATTGTAAAACTTTAAAAGCGCTTTTCCATCCTCCAATGACCTCCTCCTCTCACGATCATGACAAAATGATAAAATACTTAAAATTTCATTATCAGCACACACTTTCCGATTATCCCATCCGAACATTTACGGAAAAGGTCCGTTCCTCCCAAGAATAAAATTTTAAGTCATAAAAGAATTTCTTCTTCTGCTTTGCTAAGTCCAATGAGACGGAATATAATCACAAAGTTAAGTAATTAATGATATCTCCAAACCAGGGTGACATTTCCTTAGAAGGAATTCTATTCTTTAATAACCGCATGGTTGAAGGAGTATCTATTCTAAAAGTTGTTCATCGTGAAATGAATCTTTAATTTCTATTCCCTTTTCTCCATCATTTTCCATTCTACTTAGATGATCTCGCTACTACATTCTCACTTCCCTTTTTATCTTTAATTTCAATATCAAACTCCTGAAGTAAGAGAATCCATCTAAGAAGACGTGGTTTCATCTTTCTTACTCAAGAAATACTTCAAAGTCGAATGGTCTCAGATAAATTATTACCTTAGAACCAACAATATACGATCTAAACTTATCTAAGGCAAAAATTACAAAATAATGCTTCTTTTCAGTAGTTGTATAGTTCATTGAGTCGCATTTAACGTATGAGATGCATAGTAAATAGCTTTGAGAATTTTGTTATATCTTTGACCTAAAACTGCTCCTACAAATAAATCACCGCATCACACATAATCTCAAACGGTAAATTCCAATGGTGCTATTAGCACCTTCAGTGCGATAGTTAATCTTGTTTTTAAGGTCCGAAAAGCTTCCTTACATTTACTATCGGTTAAAAGGTACTTCCTTTTCAAGCAAATGACTTAGAGGCTTTGCTATCTTTGAAAAATCGGCAATAAATCTCCTATAAAATCCTCGCATGTCCAAGAAATCCTCTTAGAGTCCTTAGATTAACTGGTGGTGGTAATTTTTCAATTACTTCAACCTTAGCTTTATCAACTTCAATTCCTATTTCGTAGATTCTATGGCTCAGACAATTCCTTCCGATACCATTAAATGACATTTTTCCCAATTTAAAATTAAATTGGTATCCTCAGTCACGTTGTAACACTCTTTCTAAGTGCGATAAACATTTACCAAAAGAATCTCCGTAAACACTAAAGTCGCCCATAAAATTTCCAAGAATTTCTCAACCATATCGGAAAATATAGCCATCATGCATCTTTGAAACGTGAGTGGAGCATTACATAAACCAAACGGCATTCTTTTATACGCAAAAGTTCCATAAGGACAAGTGAAAGTAGTTTTCTCCTATCTCCTCGCCGCAATGAAAATCAGAAATAACTCGAATAACCATCTAAGAAGCAATGAATATTTATGACCACTTAACCGCTCCAACATTTGAACTATGAATGGAAGTGGATGATGATCT
Source organism: Gentiana macrophylla (assembly GCA_026214975.1). Taxonomy (NCBI): domain Eukaryota; kingdom Viridiplantae; phylum Streptophyta; class Magnoliopsida; order Gentianales; family Gentianaceae; genus Gentiana; species Gentiana macrophylla. The sequence continues at coordinate 132,259,342 of CM047806.1, forward strand.
TTCTTAGTATGATCATTTAGTTTCCTAAAATCAATGCACATTCGATAACCTCGTAATTTCTCTTGTTGGAATCCATTCATTTCTATCATTTTCTTTCACCGTGAAACCTCCTTTCTTTGGTACCACTTGAGTTGGACTTACCCATTCACTATCCGATATGGGAAAAATTATTCCCATCTCTAATAGCTTAATGACCTCTTTCTTAACAATTAACTGCAAATTTGGGTTGAGGCGGCGCGGTTGAATACAAGGCTTAGCATCTTCCTTCGAATTATCTTATGAACGCAAATCTCGTGGCTAATACCTCGAATATCAAAGAATCGTCCATCCAAAAGCTTTCTTATGCTTTTTCAACATTCTAAGTAATTGATCTTCTTGTTGCTCGATTAAAGTCGATGAAATAATAATCGGTAATAGATTATCGCCAAGAAAAGCATATTTCGATTTAAAGGTAATGGTTTCAAGTCCAGGTTCTTTGGCGGATCTTCTATTGACGATTTAAGAACCGGTCCTTCTAGTTCTAATTCCAAGTACTTATGCC